>JACBWV010000338.1:4707305-4867561 GCA_013435795.1 Chlamydomonas sp. ICE-L | reverse complement strand
CCAGCCGAACAAACCAAGCACCACCCGCACCACCAGCACCACCAGCACCACCAGCACCACCAGCACCACCAGCACCACCAGCACCACCAGCACCACCAGCACCACCAGCACCACCAGCACCACCAGCACCACCAGCACCACCCACACAACCAGAAACCAGCACCACCCACGCCACCAGCACCACCAGCACCACCAGCACCACCCACACCACCAGCACCACCAGCACCACCCGCACCATCCGCACCATCCGCACCACCAGCAGCACCAGCACCACCCGCACCACCAGCACCACCAGCACCACCCGCACCACCAGCACCACCAGCACCACCAGCACCACCCGCACCACCAGCACCACCAGCACCACCCGCACCACCAGAAACCAGCACCACCCACACCACCAGCACCACCAGCACCACCCGCACCACCAGCACCACCAGCATTACCAGCACCACCCGCACCACCAGAACTAGCACCACCAGCACCACTCGCACCACCCGCACCACCAGCACCACCCGCACCACCAGAAACCAGCACCACCCGCACCACCAGCACCACCAGCACCACCCGCACCACCAGCACCACCAGCACCACCCGCACCACCAGAAACCAGCACCACCCACACCACCAGCACCACCAGCTACACCCGCACCACCATCACCACCAGCACCACCAGCACCACCCGCACCACCAGCACCACCAGGACCACCCGCACCACTAGCACCACCAGCACCACCAGCACCTCCCGCACCACCAGCACCACCCGCACAACCAGAAACCAGCACCACCCACACCACCAGCACCACCAGCACCACCCGCACCACCAGCACCACCAGCACCACCCCACCACCAGCTCCACCCACACCACCAGCACCACCCAAACCACCAGAAAGCAGCACCACCCACACCACCAGCACCACCAGCACCACCCGCACCACCAGCTCCACCAGCACCACCCGCACCACCAGCACCACCCACACCAACACCGACACCAGCACATTCAGAAATAGCACCACTAACACCACCAGCAGAACCACCAGCAGCTCCAGCACCAACACCAACACCAGCAACAACAACAACACCACCAGCAGCAGCAGCACCAACACCAGCACCAGCACTACCAGCACCAGCAGAACTAGCACCACTTGCACCACCCGCACCACCAGAAACCAGCACCACCCGCACCACCAGCACCACCTCAACCAGCACCACCAGCGGCACCAACACCACCATCAGCACCAGCACCAGCACCAGCACTGACACCAGCACCACCAGCACTAGCACCACCAACACCACCAGCAGAACCACCAGCAACACAAGCACCACCACAAGCACCACCACCACCACCAACACCAGCACCACCAACACCAACACCAGCACCACCAACACCAGCACCACCAGCACCACCCGCACCACCAGAAACCAGCACCGGCTTGCAACTCTACCAGCACCACTAGCACCAACAGCACCAGCACCCCCAGGACAACCAGCTCCACCTGCACCAGCAACACCAGCAGCACCAACATACCAGCACCAACAGCATCAACAGCACCACCTGCACAAGCACCACCAGCGTCACCAACACCACCAGCCAACACCACCAGCACCACCACCACCACTGACACCAGCACCACCACCAGCACTACCACCACCAACACCACCAGCAGAACCACCAGCAGAGACCGGACCAGACACCAGACACCCGCACCCACACCAAAACAAGCCCCAGATAGCAAAGCACAAGGAACCACCAGACACAGAACCAGCATGCGCTCACCAGCACCACAGCACCCACCAGCACCTTAAGCATCAAACACGCACCAGCCCACCACAGGAAACCAGCTCCACCTGCACCACCACCACCACCAGCACCAGCACACCAGCACCACCAGCACCACCTACACAACCAGCACTACCTGCACCACCACCCACCACCATGACCAACCACCATCACACACCACACACCACCACATAGCATCCACCATCACACACTATCACCCACCCCACCACCGCACCCACACCACCACCACACCACCCACACCAACCTCGCCACCCTCACCCAACCTACCTAACACGCACCCCACAGAAAAACAACCCACACCACACCCAAACTACCCCATATCCACACACAAACCCCATCCACACCCAAACACCAAATCACACCACAACAACACCACCCCCACCATCAACGCACCACCACCAAACCCCGAACACCACCACACACCCCACACCCCACAGACACACCGCCAAAACCAAAACCCCAACACCCACTCACAACCCACCACCACCCCCACATTCCACCCAAGAAACACCCTCAACACCATTGGCCACTGCCACCCCAACGCCACCACCACCACCACACCCCACACCCACCCACCACCACCATCACCACCCCACTTCACCCATCACCACCGCTGCCAAAAAACCCAACACCCACACCACCACCACCCCAGATACAACCCCACAACCATCACCCCCCCTCACACCCATCCCCCCACTGGACACCCCCCCCCCCACCCACCCACCCCCACCCCCCCACCCTCCACACACACACATACACAACCACAACACACAACATCTTACACACACTGCTGCCACCAGACTGTTCTCATATGAAAAATAAATCACAAAAACAATAAATTCAACCGCACTTGCCACACAAGGGTACCCAAGACCCTCTTTGTGTAACAACCAAAAACACACCACAAATATTGCCCCTATACCCCACTACACACACACATATACACACACACACACACAAATACACACATATACACACACACTTCTACCACCTATCCCTATACCCCATCCCTTGCCCACTACACACACACACACATATACACACACACACACATATACACACACACACACACAAATACACACATATACACACACACTGCTACCACCTATCCCTATACCCCATCCCCTGCCCACTACACACACACACACACACACATATTCACACACACATATACACACACACACACACAAATACACACATATACACACACACTGCTACCACCTATCCCTATCCTATACCCCATCCCCTGCCCACTACACACACACACGCACACATATACACACACACATATACACACACACACACACAAATACACACATATACACACACACTGCTACCACCTATCCCTATCCTATACCCCATCCCCTGCCCACTACACACACAACCCAATCATCCATCAACCCAACCAAAATCAATATATCCCAAACAACACCAACCAAACCACATCCAACCCTGGGTCCATAAAATTTTATAATTGCATCACCATGAAATATATACGCACGCACCCAAAATAACATACAACGCAATGTTTGCAGATCATGCTGCAAGCAAGCTGACTCCCCGCTCCATCCACACTACCTAACTTCCAAGACACAAATCAGGGTGTGCCAAGCAATCAATCATCGTGTTCATGTTGCAACATGAGGGTAACGGTGTGGAGCGCTTTATGTATGCATGAACACAGTTTCTGTATAGTTCCACGGGGCGGCATCAGGCCCCTTTCGTGTAATACCCCAGGCACATTAGTGTGTGGTGTAAATACCGTACAATTATTCTTACCCCAGTCTTGACATCCACCGCGGCTCCACCTTCCAACAAAGCACATAGGCAGTCAAGCTGACCTTTGCGTGCGGCCCAGTGCAGGGGTGTCCTCCCACTCTGCGAGGTAGGAACAATGCAAGTGTCTAGAAATCCTAGGTTGTGCAAGTGGCGCATGTTTATACATAATGGGCGTTACTGCTTCCCGGCGGATTTTGTGGAGGCCCGTAATCTTATGACACAAATTGTCACACTGGTTAGGCGAATTTCTTGATTTCAGAGATTTTGCTGGATTTCTTCGAATCATCTTATGGTTTTGAACACAAGATTGTTTTACTAGTTTTTGGACAAAGAGACAATGCCTTCAAAGTATTTGAATCATGTAACATAACTCATAACCTCATAACTCATAACCTCGTTACTAAGAACCTCACAATCACATAACTCATAACCTTGTAGCTCATAACTCGAAACTCATAACCTCGAAACTCATAACTCATAACCTCAAAACTCATAACCTCGTTACTCATAACCTCATTACTCATAACTCATAAACTCAAAACTCATAACTTCGTAACTCATAACTCATAAACTCACAACCTAATAACACATATACTCACAACCCCATAACTCATAACCTCATAACTCATAACCTCACAACATCATTACCCCATAACTCATAACCTCATAACTCATAACATCACAACATCATTACCCCATAACTCATAACCTCATAACTCATAACCTCACAACATCATTACCCCATAACTCATAACCTCGTAGCTCATGAACTCTTAACCTCATAACTCATAACCTCACAACATCATTACCCCATAACTCATAACCTCGTAGCTCATAACCTCCCAACCTCATAACTCCATAACTCATGACCTCACAGCCCCAGAACCTTCATCTGGTTTAAGATGGTCAACATGAGATCCTTGGGGTCCTTCATGAGCGACTCCACTCTCGACATACATGCTAAACAGCAAATGTGTGCTACTATGGGTGTGCTGATACCATACCTAATGTGCACATGCACGTACAGGGGTGTCCTCCCATTCTGCAAAGTAGGAACAATGCAAGTGTCTTCAAATGATAGGTTGTGCTATTGGTGCATTTGTGTAAATGGAAAACAACCGATTGTGTGCTACCATGGGTGTGCTGATACCATACATAATGTGCTCATGTATTTAGGCATCCTGCCAGCCTCCTTGATAAAATGGGACATTCGGACAGGCCCGTACTAGTTACCTAGATTGGGTTGCTTGCCCACTTACTTCAGAAGAGTGGAGCACGACAAGAATCCTACCCAACAGCAAAAACAAAAACACTCACACACGGAAATACTGATAAAGGGAATGGATGAGGGAGGGAGGGGGGGAGGGTGCTCAATGATTGACATCATTTTTCAAGCAACCAAGAACCGCTACCAGTTCATCACTTTGAATGTCACTAACAAGGATCACATGGGACATCCCATCCCATCACACCACCAAAACAAACACTCAACTAATAGCACCCCAATCCACGAACTCCCACAACCCCAAATCCCCCCCCACCCCACACCCCCACCCTCCCCCAACCCCACACCCCCACCGCACACCACACCCCCCCACAAAGCAAAAAAAAAACAAACACAAACACAGGAAAGGAAACAGCAGACCCACCACCCACCCCACCCACCAAACCCAACACAACAAACGCAACGGATACACACACACACACAGACCGCAACCCCCACCCCCCTCCCACCCAGCCCAACACCCACACACCACACCATATCACACTACACCAAACAAGACACAACCCCCCGAAACAACCACCCCCCACCCCCCCACCCCCACACCCCCCACCCCACCCCCCCCACCCACAATCACCACAACACCACACAAACGCACCCCGCACCAACCACACAAACACCGCACACACCCTCGCCACACCACAACCGTACCAGCACCACTTGCAAACACACCCAGCACACAGGGCTACCAGCACCACGACGCACAACACAAAAAACACCACACATCTTACCCATTTCCCCCACCGCCTGCCCACAACGCCAAAACCCAATCATCCATCAACCCAACCAGACTCAAGCTATCTCAACCAACATCCAACCAAACCACACCCAACCCTGGGTCTGTAAAGTTGTACAATTGCATTGCTGTGAAACATATGCTCGCATCAAAAATAACATACACCACCACGTATGCAGAATATGTTGCAAGCAAGCCGACTCCCCGCTCCATCCACACTACCTAACTTCCAAGACACAAATCAGGGTGTGCCAAGCAATCAATCATTGCGTTCATGTTTCAACATGAGGGTAATGGAGTGAAGCTCTTCATGTATGCATGCACACAGTTTCTTGATAGTTTCAAGGGGGTCATAAGGCCCTTTTTGTGTTCCACCCCAGACACAGTAGTAGTGCAACAACCATACCGTCATCCTTCCCTCAGACTTGACATCCACCGCGGCTCCGCCTTCCAATAAAGCGCGCACACACTCAAGGTGACCTTCACGTGCGGCCCAGTGCAGGGCTGTCCTCCCACTCTGCGAGGTAGGAACAATGCAAGGGTCTCCAGACCATAGGATGTGCAGGCGGTTCATGTTTGGACATGCAAAACGACATACTGTGTTCTACCTTAGGTTTGTCGATACCAAACCTATGGCGCACTCGTATGAAGGCATGCTGTCAGCCTTGCTTGATGAAATAGAACATTCAGATAGGCCCGGGCTAGTTACCCATGATTGGGTTGACTGTCCGCTTACTTCATAATAGTGGCGCACGACTTGAATCCTACTCAAAAGATAAATATAAAACACCCCCAAAATAAAACAATGAGTGGGTGAGTGAGTGAGTGAGTGAGTGAGTGAGTGAGTGAGTGAGTGAGTGAGTGAGTGAGTGAGTGAGTGAGTGAGTGAGTGTGAGTGAGTGAGTGAGTGAGTGAGTGAGTGAGTGAGTGAGTGAGTGAGTGAGTGAGTGAGTGAGTGAGTGAGTGAGTGAGTGAGTGGAGTGAGTGAGTGAGTGAGTGAGTGAGTGAGTGAGTGAGTGAGTGAGTGAGTGAGTGAGTGAGTGAGTGAGTGAGTGAGTGAGTGAGTGATTGAGTGAGTTAGTGCTTTATTGCTTGAGTGATGAGTGAGTTCAGTGAGTGAGTGAGTGAGTGAGTGAGTGCTTTAGTGATTGAGTGAGTTGAGTTTATTGATTGAGTGAGTGAGTTCGTTATTGAGTGACTTTAAGTGTGATTTGCGTAAGTTAATGTGATTGCGTTAGTGCGTGAGTGAGTGAGTGAGGTGGGGAGGTCGCTGAAGGATTGCCATCATTTCCAAGCAAACAAAGACCACTACCAGGTCATTACTTGGAATACCACTAACAATGATCACATGGGACCCCACCCCCACCCCCAACCCACCCTCTTGGCCCACCCCCCACCCCCAGCCACACACCATTCCTCAAATCATCCCCCCACCCCTCATTACCACCTATCCCCTCCCCGTTCGCATTCCAACCAAATCCACACCAACTCCAACCCTGTGCGACCATCCAACCACTCTCAACTCTACACCCCCCACTCCGATGTTTGCCATACCCACCAACCCACCCCGGCTTGAACCCCAAAACCAAACTTCACCAACCCAGCCCTACTTAAACTCCCACCCCCAACCCATTTGCCAAACAATCAATCATTGTTTTCAAGTAGGAACATGAGGGTAACGGTGTGAAGCGCTTCATGCTTGCATGAAACACAGTTTCTTGATAGTTTCAAGGGGGGCATAAGGCCCTATTCGTGGAACACCCAGACACAGTAGTGGTGCAACTACCATACATGCAAGCTTACTTTGTCCTTTGCATCCACCGCGGCTCCGCCTTCAACTAAAGCGCGTACACACGCAGGGTGACCTTTGCTGGCGGCCCAGTGCAGGGATGTCCTCCCACTCTGCGAGGTAGGAACAATGCAAGTGTCTGCAAACCATAGGTTGTGAAAGCGGTTCATGTTTAGACATGCAAAACGACATACTGTGTGCTAGCATCCTGCCAGCATTGCTTGATGAAATGGAACATTCAGATAGGCCCGGACTAGTTACCCATGATTGGGTTGACTGTCCGCTTACTTCAGAAGAGTGGCGCATGACTTGAATCCTACTCAAAGATAAATCAAAAACACACCCATAGGGGGCGGGGGGGGGGGGGTGCCCGGGGGGGGGGGGGGGGGGGGGGGGGGGGGAGGGGGGGGGGGGGGGGGGGGGGGTGGGGGAAGGGTGGTGGGGGTGTGTTGATGTGATTTCCGTGTGCTTGCCCACATCCTTTGCACCCTCCCCCCAACTCCGCCGAGCGCCAAAAGCCCCCCGTAATCCCGGTTTCCATTTTCCCTTCCCTCCCCCTTGCTCCCCACCACCCGCTTTTTCCCCCCGTAACCCCATGCCACCCCCCGCCCGGCTCGCCGCATCCACCGGCCCCCTCCCCCCCCCCCCCCCCACCCTCCTAGTCCCTCCCACCTTCCTGCTACCTTCGGCACCCCTCCCTCTCCAGGGCCACAAAAATCAAACCAATTCCCAGCCCACCAACCCCACCAACCACACCCACCAAACCTAACCTATACAAACCAAACCCAAAACCACCTTCAATGCCACCAACACCCCATCAACCCAAACCCAAAACTACCAACCTAAACCCACCAACCCAAACCCACAACCACCACAAACCCACACCAACCCACCAACCCACACCCCTCCCCCACTTACACATGGCCACATCCCCACCCCCACCAACCCATTCCCACCTACACCCTCAGCCCCACCCCACCAACCCACCCCTACTGAATCCCCACCTCATCCAACTGACCACCACTGACACCCTCACTAACACCCCCCACCACCCCCACTAACACCCCCCACACACACCTCCTCTGCCCCCACCAACCAACCTCCACTGACACCCCCACTTACACACACACACCACCACAACCACCACCCCTGACCCCACCCCCACCAACCAGGCCTCAACTCATCCTCATCCTCATCATCACCAAACGTTTTGGCGGGGGCGAAGGCCTCATACATGCTGCAGCCTTTGCCAGGACACCAGGTGCCCACTGCCCACCCAATGTGGCTAGGTCACCAGGTTCTGGTCACCAACTGCCCACTACCCGGAGCCACGCAGTATTTTTACGAGGGTTGACATAACATCAGGGTGCACCAGTCAGCTTCAGGTACCTAATAACAGCAGCATTCTGCACTCAATTCAGCACTCTGCATTCAGCACTCTGCACTCTGCACTCAATACTGAACTAAACAATATGGGGGAAAGTGTCCATGCTGATGCCATCAATGAATGCCCAAATCCTAAACGACAAGTTCTATGCAGCGTCGCCTGCGACGCTAAAAAATGGCGTAGAGTGATCGCGAGGGAGCGGCAGGTGGCAACGGAAGCGAGTTAGTTAGGAGGCCGTTGGCTGACGTGTCGGGCTTCATCACGGTCAGATGGATGGATGGATGGATGGATGGATGGTCGGACGGACACATGGGTAACACTGGGGGCTCCCACCTCCCAGAAGGGGGGCTCCGCCAAAAACAGGGTAATGAGTGATTACTACGGTATTGGAACATTATACAATGGGCCAGAAGCGGGTTTACCTTATCGCTGTAGTTTACTTGGGCACCCCTCTTTAGTAGTGAAAGGGTTACAGCAGAATCCCCTGCCTTGGATGCTTCAAGAAGACTCTTACCACTGACAGTTGGCCATTTACGTTCGGCCCTGAGCTCTGCCTGCATGAGGAGGATATGGGGGGTGGGGGTACAGGATGGGGGGTACGTTTTCCCTCTGCCTGCATGTTTATATGGGCATGTGCGAGTAGTATGTATGTGTGTGTGTGTGTGTTTGGGGTGGGGTGGGGTGGTGGGGTGGTAGAGGAGGTGGGAGTAGGGGGGCTGGTGGTGGTTTGGAGGGCGGGGTTTGGAGGGCGAGGGGGGGGGGGGGGGGGGGGGGGGGGGGGGGCTATCTGAGACTGTGACAGTATGCAAGTGTGTTTGTACTCCTACATTCATTCATGTGCATCTGCTATCTGTGCTGTCCACATTTGGCCAGTGCATAAGTGTGTGTATAGCCATATGCGTGCATGGGCTACTTGTGCGTACGGGATACTTGTTTGCGCTGCTCCTAAAGTGTGTGTAGGGACCACAGCTGGGGTGTACGGGCACTACACCCAAAGTGTGCTTAAGCACCACAGGGCACTGCTCCCAACGTGTGTATTAGCACCACTACTTGTGTGTATGGGCAATGATACATAGAAGTCAGTGGTGCATGTGAGCAGCTTCGGTGTGTATGGACTTCTACTAACCTCGTCAGCTGCTGCCTGCTGCCTTGCCTGTTCTTGACGGGAGGCTACCTGTGCTTGAAGTTCGGCTGCGGCTGCGTGCATGTTTGGGCATCTGCTTGTCTGCATGTCAACATATATGCAGGTTTGCATGTCTACATATGTGCATGTGTGCAAGTATGCATGTCTTCCATGTGCGCATGTCGACATGTGTGCACCCCCCCCTGCATGCATGCATGCGTGGTGACATGTGTGCACATCTGCAAGTGTACATGTGTGCACGTCTGCATATCTATGTGTGTGCATGTCTATGTGTGTGCATGTCGACCACTGCAAATTCAGGGAGTCTTTGGAACCCTTTTGTGCACCCATGCGCCAAACCTGAGCCCCTTTCAGTGATATACATTGGTCGAGTGGTAGACCAAAACACTATGAGGATAAAGAGTCAGGCGTTCGTTCCCCCCTTCGGTTGCTCCTGGCGTTGCAGGCCGTTGTCAACCGCGATGGTAGCTTGTCCAGTTGAGGTAGAAGACCGCTCCCTACCCGCGTATGACAGGTTCCCTTAACACCACGCTCCACCAGCCGTTATCATTACCTTTTGTGCACCCATGCGCCACCCTTCTGACCTAAAAGCATAAGACCTCATCCAAGCAATTATTTTTCTGACGACGCCTTGTCACTCCATCGTTGCATGGCGATGCATGGGTTTGGCTAAGTAGTCAGAAATCCTACCGAAATCCCTTGTGCTCCACGCTCAGCTTTGCGGTGGGTTCGGGGGGCAGTGCGTCGCACTGGGGCTACACAAAGTCGCTCAATTGGCGACGCACCGCACAAAACAAAACCGAGCAACCCATGCATGCACATAACTTGAAGTCATTTATATTATGAGCATAGCAAGTTGCTTTTTTAGAAACTGAAAATTGAACTTTGGTTTGTTGATGAAGACCCCAGCATGAGGCCTCACCTGTGCACTAACAATATCCGGGCCCTTTACCAAGCCCATTACAGGGGGCTAACAAGGAGCGTAGAGACTTTGACGTATGTAAAATACATACATGGAATACATCTGTAAACCATCTGTACATATATATGTACATAAAAACATATGCAAAACACCTGTAAATACTACTCTACTGTGGTTACAGACTTTGGTTATAGACTGTGAACAGTCTGTACACCTTTGGTTATATGTTGCTAAATCGCGTGCACTGTAAACTGTATGTATCGTGCATCAGGGTACTTCAAATCGTCAAATTGGCCAGCGCTTTAGCGCACTTGAAAACAAAAAAACTGCGCTTTGTAGTGCAAAAAGCGCAAAAATTGCTTTCTGCGCCCACAGGGAGTTGCAAAAAACTGCGCTTAAAGCGCAGAGGGAGTCAAAACGTTAGCGCTCAAAAGCGCAAAAGCGCGCGCTTTGAATTACCCTGTCGTGCATCCAGCCCATTTTGTGTCTTTTAACAATCAGGATATCCGCCTCAAAGGGTGGGTCTCCCTAAACTAGCCCTAGACTCAAAGGATTATGTGTGACGTGATGTGATGTGGCGGAGCTCTCCCTACTAGTAGCAAGGGAGTAGGCGCCCGTAGGTCAGCAGGAGATTCTGCCCCACGACCAATCACACCTGCACCACCACGTAAGCTCATTTTTTAGGTAGGCTAAAATCTTTTGAGTTCGACCCAGGTATGTTACAAGTAAGACATTACGTTTCTGGAGCCCTTGCACTTAAAGTTAAAGCACTCAAGTTAAAAGCACAAGTGTGTTAACAAAGTGTTAGAAGCACACTTTGAAACACTTACAACACATGTTAAGCGCTGTAACACTTTGTTTAGAGCTCTTTTTTGTAGGTGTCTTTTCCTACTCGAAACAAGTACCCATGCAGGCAGATCCTTTAATAGCCATTCCATTCAGCATACTATTTGGATTTGGTCAGATTTATATTTGGGTGGTGGATTTCAATGGTGGATGGTGGGTTTGGATTTGGGCCTCTTAGTCTGTATTTTCATTTTTTGGCGGAGCCCCCTCTTCAAGCCCCCTTGAAGAGGGGGCTCCGCCAAAAACAAATCCAAATCATCCACTGCATCAAGCCCATACGTGCACATCCTTTTAAGTTGCATGGTGAATTTTCTACAACCCAACATCACTTTTATTTTGCGACATGTCGCCATTCCGCTGCTGCATGGGTCCAGCTAAAATAGTCAGAAATGCCCCTTCAAATTCCAAGCCCTACCCCCCACGGCCCCACCCCACCCTCCCATGTGCGATACCCACAGAGACCAGGGAGCACACTAAACAAATTATATGGTTTTAAGACTTGTCCAGGTCCGCTTGTCTACCACATGCATTGTAAAAGCTGCAGTCCTAAATTAGCTTTACTCTGCTATCCCACCCGCAGCTAATTTGAGGGGTGATCAGCACCCATGTATTGGGCTTGAAAGGGTGCATTGTGAGTGAAATTGGTGCCAAAGGGGACCAGAAAAGGGTGCCGAAGACCCCCTAAATAGATTTGACCACTATATCAGTAGATGTACCCTGCCACCCACACCCACCACAAATCACACAAAAAACAGGTCTCCATGCTACCCCATGCCACACCCATGCTGAGGTATTCAAGTTCCGCTTCCTAAAGCCACGCCTACAGGCATTCATTTTTCTTTCTATCTAGTTCAAACTCACATGCACCATCTCCTCTTCCTCCTCTCCCTTTCCCTCCCCAACCTCTGCTGCTAGATCTGGCCCCAGTTGAATCTTCTGATGAATTATCTCCCCCAACTCGGGCTCTGTCTTTCCCCGCAGGATCTCTCGAAATGGGTCAACATCGACTGGTTTGGACGCGCTTGCGAAGCTTCTGGAGCTTCCCAAGCAGCTGGGAGTGTTTTTTTCGCCCCATACAGAGACCCATTGCGTCTGGACACTCATCTCCTGCCACGTAGGACCTGGGGGCAGACTTTCCAATACGAGTGATGCATGTGCAGCGGATAGAGCGGCCTTGGCGGTAGGCATAAAAGCGTTGGGGGCGCATGCGAGGAGCATTCTGCTCCCGGAAATCATCGCACTATGCTTGTAAAGAATCGGAGGAGTGAAGCTTGAGGAGGAATTCAATTCCCTGCTGCATCACTCTTCGCGAGGATGTTCGGTTCAGGAGAGGGGTGGGGTGGGGGGGGGGGGGTTGGGGCGGGCTGGGGGGGGGGGGGCTTGGGGGGGGGGGGGGGGGGGGGGGGGGGGACCCCGCCCCGCCCGGGGGGGTATCATAAGGTCGGCTTGACCCGGAGTCGTTACTCGTTAGGTTTCGGTGTTACTGGGCTTTCGGAAGAGAAACCAATATGGGTACGAGGAAAGTAGCCGCAGTGACTTCATAGGAGAATGTTTTGGGGGGGGGGGGGGGGGGGGGGGGAGGCTACACAGGTGAATGGATTGCACCTCTGGGTTATATACTTTTAGTAGAGAACTGCCGTGTGTGAAAAAATTGAACAGCACTTCTTATCAATAGACTTTAAAGGATGGAAATACATAAATTTATAAAAAAATGCGATAAAAATCGCACAATTAAATTATCAACCCAGCTGAGATGATGATTTAATTATATTGTAGAATTAAATTATCACTGTAGCACGTACGCAGGGCCCCCGTCGTTAAACGATTGTTTGGGGCTCGGGTCATCTGTGCTTTTTCTTTTTAAGCCCTGCCTATACGGTTGGGCATTGGGCAAGTCCCTTTAGCCAATTTGGCCTACCCCTGGACTGTAACATACATACATACAGATGGCTCTTCGGACAATCAAGGCTCGCAATAAGAAGACCTTGGAAGTCCGACGACTGACCTATGCATGGATAACTCGCGAAATGCATTTATGTAAGGCTCACTTAACTGCTCACCGTGTTTTGTTCAGCCAATTCAAATGCATGTACTAGTGGGGTTGCCCGTGTGGCCGTTTGCCACCCCTCATCCCCATACACTCAGGTCCTGGTTCCCAGTCTGGTTTACATAAAAGGTAAAACCTTTCTACGCCCCCCCGACGCCCCCCCCCCCCCCCCCCCCCCCCCCCCCCCCTTACCCCACCCCACCCCACCCACCCACCAACCAACCCCACCCACCACCCACCAACCAACCCATCCACACTATCTATATCCATTACTGACATACACACCGAAGAGTTTTTCACCCCATAAAAACTGGAAATATAGAATGCATGCCCCCCTTCCCCTCACTTCTCTTTTTTTATCTACATCAACTATACAAGAATATTTGCAGGTCAATTGGACGTACTGATTCGACGTGGACCGTCCTCCCACACCACCCGACGCTGCACGTGCAGTGTCGTGTCATATGCCTAGTTGTTCTGATGGGTGCACGTCGGAAATTACAAACGGCGGAAATCTCCAGTAGGTTGATAGACGACGAGCAGCCGCAACTAAGTAGTAACGTACGCCAACAATCTGCACCTGGCTGGTGTTGACGATTTCCGGATCTGAGATCTAGTTTTATCGAGAGTCGACCAGATTGAGCTTTTCAGGTCCGACTTCATGAAACAACAGCAAAGGGGTGGGGTGGGGTGGTGTGTGTGTGTGTGTGTGTGTGTGTGTGTGTGCGTGTGTGTGTGTGTGGAGGGGGGGGGGGGGGGGGCGGAGGAGGTGGCCGAAGTGTGATTCGCTCTTGTCTACGTGTGTAGATCAGACTAGAGGGTGTAGATCTGTCCACCGGCATCAGGGGACCGGCATCTTCAAACGAAAAACCAACCCAACCGACTTCTCGACGTTTCTTAATCCCATCGAGTGTAGGCGCTTTATACTACTACCTCAGCTGCTAGTTTGGAGCCTACAATCACTACTTTGAAGGCCCCCTGGTTGCAGATCTTGCACAGTTTCCGTTTCGAGTCGCTAATTCCTCACTAGGTTACTCGTTCAGTTCAGGCTCTGAAATGATGCTTTGTCAAGCTGGTGGCCCTGTAGGCTTCACTCCTACAAGCGCGCGTTCTACTTGCCAGCATTCCATCCGTCTAGCGAGTAACCACAAGCAGGCTGCCCTGATCTCTCGGGGAGCTGGGTCGGCGACGCGAGGCCACCTTCTGGTTACAAACTCTTCCACACTTCCTTCTCCACCTAAGCTATCCTCGCGGCCCAGTTCTGGAGAGAAAGACCCGAGAGACTCAGAGTAAGCGACTTCTAGCTAATGGTGACGTTTTGGGGCTTGCTCAGCGCTGCCCTATCTTGCTTGCATGGTGCTTGTTTTGGCTCGTTTTGGCCTTGTATTAGAAAGCTACTATCATGGAGTGAGCTTGAGCCATTGGGCACCATTGTACTCCAATGGATAAATTGTACTCCAATGGACACCATTGGACGGAATGGGCTTGTTCCACTATACACCATTATACTCCAATGGGCACCATTAGATGCCATGGGCTTGCGCCATTGTACACCATTGTGCATTGTTGGATAGAGACATTGCAAAGCGCTGGGCAGAGCAGAGCTGAGCTGAGCAGTGATTTCATGTCATGCCGTGCCATTCTGTTCTCCGGAGGCTGTAGCTCTGAATAATTGGGTTGCTAACATCGTATTGGTCCCATAATCGTACGGTACTTGATGGATCCTTATACATTTGGTATGACATATGGTATTACTGTATGATCCATTGATGCATATGTCACAGTCCAGGGGTAGCCAAATAGGCAAACTTTGCGCAACTTGAGCAATTCATAATGTATAGATAGGATGACATATTGCGCAACGGTACTCAATATGACGTGCAATATATGTTGGATATATACCAAGAGTGTATGATACATCGATACGTATGTTACAGTCCAGGGGTAGCCAAATAGACGAAAGCAACTTGCAGAACTTGAGCAATCCAGATTACCTGGAGATTACCGGGAGCCTTAGATTCACCCTTTAGTCCGTTCGTCGGACTGTGAGTCCAATTGACCGACAAAAAAAAAAGCAAAGGCTGACACGTCAGCCAACTGTCTCATAACTAACTGGCTTCCGTCAGCCTCCAGTCCGTTGCCAACTGTCATTCCATTGCTGACACTCTCCGCCCATTTTTCCGCGACGCTTGCGACCCTGCACAGGACTTGTTTCTAAGGAAATGAACCATCGTCTTCATGTAGCACCATGCCATAGTGATGGTGCTCCTAGCAGCCTTTGGAGTGCTTCTAGCTGCGCTTTTGTATAAATGCAGGGATTATCCTTTGTCCATGTGTGTGGATGCAGTGAATTAATTTGTGTACAGTTTTATATTCTATTTATAGCCTTGTACACCCCGCCCCATTGCACGATATCGCCTGGCTACCTGACTAAGCCCTAAACCCTACACCCTTATTACTAAATCATTCACCGAGCATGAACTTGCTGCTTCTGGGCTTACACCCCACACCGTACCCCCCCCCCCCCCCCCCCCCCCTCCCCCCCCCCCCCCCCCCCCCCCCCCCCCCCTCCCCCCTACCCCCTACACCCCACACCCCACACCCCACACCCCTACCACCCCCACCCCTACCCCACACCCCACACCTCCACACCCCACACCCCACACCCCACACCCCACACCCCACACCCCACTTGTGTCCATGTACCATGCTATAGTCTTGGGTGTGGAGCCAGTGGATGAGTTTGCGTAGTTAGCGCTGTACACCCTGTCCAATGCAACAATGCCACTTGACTACCTGACTAAGCCCTACACCCTGTACCCTAAATAATAGATCCTAAACCTTCAACTGAGCATGTACTTGCTGCTTCTGATTGTTTGCAGGTACCTTGCTGTATCATTGGGCGTGGAGCCAGTGTATGCGTTTGTGTGTTGGGTGCTGTACACTGGCTTAGTAACTAGCAGTGTCACCCGGGCGTACTAAGCGCATCCCATGGTGCTGTTGTGCCTCATGAAGTTGCTTTGCTTTTGTGCGCAGGGACCTTGCCATATCATTGGTTGAGGAAGCAGTGAATGGATTAGCGTGGTGTGCCTATACTGTACACTGGCCTAGTGACAGGCAGTGTCACCAGGGCCGTCCGTGCGCATCCTACTGTGCTGTTGCGCCTCATCAAGCTGTTTTGCTTTGTGTGCAGGGATGTTGCCATATTATTGGCTGAGGAGGCAGTCAATGGATTAGCGTGGTGTGCCTACACAGTAAACTGGCTTAGTAATAGGCAGTTTCACCTGGGCCTACTGTGCGCATCGTACCGTGCTGTTGCGCCTCATGAAGTTGTTTTGCTTTGTATGCAGGTACCTTGCCATATCCTTGACTGTGGAGGCGTTTACTAAAGTAGCGTGGTGTGCCTACACTGTGCACCGGCCTAATGACAGGCTGTTTAACCAGGTCTGCGCGCATCCTACCATGCTGCTGCGCCTCATGGAGTTGTGTTGCTTTATGTGCAGGGCCCTTGCCGTCCCATTGCCTGTGGAGGCAGAGCAGGCATTAGCGTGGTGTGCCTACACTGTCCGCTGGCCTAGTGACAGGCAGTGTAACTAGAGCCTACTAAGCGCATCCTACCGTGCTGCTGCGCCTCATGCAGATGTTTTGCTTTGTGTGCAGGGACCTTGCCGTCTCATTGGCTGTGGTGTCAGTGAATGGATTAGCGTGGTGTGCCTATACTGCACACTGGCCTAGTGACAGGCAGTGTCACCAGGGCCGTCCGTGCGCATCCTACTGTGCTGTTGCGCCTCATCAAGCTGTTTTGCTTTGTGTGCAGGGATGTTGCCATATTATTGGCTGAGGAGGCAGTCAATGGATTAGCGTGGTGTGCCTACACTGTAAACTGGCTTAGTAACAGGCAGTTTCACCTGGGCCTACTGTGCGCATCGTACCATGCTGTTGCGCCTCATGAAGTTGTTTTGCTTTGTGTGCAGGTACCTTGCCGTGTCCTTGGCTGTGGAGGCAGTGAATGGATTAGCGTGGTGTGCCGACATACACTGTACACTGGCCTAGTGACAGGGAGTGTAACCAGGGCCTATCGTGTGCATCCTACCGTGCTGTTGCGCCTCATCAAGTTGTTTTGTTTTGTGTGCAGGGACGTTGCCGTCTCATTGGCTATGGGGACAGTGAATGGATGCACGTGGTGTGCCTACACTGCCCACTGGCCTAGTGACAGGCAGTATCACCAGGGCCTATCGTGCGCATCCTACCGTGCTGCTGCGCCTCATGAAGTTGTTTTGCTTTGTTTGCAGGGATGTTGCCATTTCCTTGGGAGTGGAGCCAGTGAATGAGTTTGCGTGGTGGGCGCTGTACACTGGCCTAGTGACAGGCAGTGTCATCGGGGCGTACTACGCACATCCTACCCTGTTGCGCCTCATCCATGAAGCTTTGTAAGTTTTTTATCGGTCAAGCAAACTGGATAACTATGCATGGCAGTCATCCCAGCATGTTCAGAAGTCTCAGAATTTCAGGCTCAATAGAAGGTGCGAACTACAACCTATCCTGCCCTACTTCGCCTACTACAACCTATCCTACCCTGCTGCGCTTCATCGATGAAGCTCTGTAAGTTTTTATTTGTCAAGCAAACTGTGTGGCAGTTATCCCAGAATGTTCAGAAGTCTCGGAATTTCAGGCCCAACATGACGTACAGACTACAACCTATCCTTACCTGCATCTTCTACTACGCACATCCTACCCTGTTGCGCGTCATCCATGAAGCTCTGTAAGTTTGTATTTGTCAAGCAAACTTGATGGCAATTATCCAGGGGCTGTCAGGATAGTTGGGAGTACAACCACCAGGGGGGGGGGGGGGCTGTCAAGACAGTTGGGAGTACAAGCAAACCTAATGGCAAGTTCCCCAGAATGTTCATAAGTCCCAGAATTTCAGGCCCAATTTGAGGTACGAAGTACAACCTATCCTACCCTGCTTTGCCTCATCCACGAAGCTCAGTAAGTTGGCAGCTGTCGGGTGTCCCTCTTTTCTCCCTCGTCCCTTGGCAATGCCTGTCCACCACTCACCCGCCCACCCATCACCCACCCACTTGACCTTAGCCTTTACCTACATAACTAGAGTGAATGGAGACTCAGGCTTCATGGCAACATTCTTGTTGCTCGTATCCATATGTTCTATCTGGTCCCTGGGCAATGGCTGTTCACCACCCACCCACTTGACCTGAACCTTTACCTACACCTACATACCTACGGTGAATGGAGACTCAGGCTTCGTAACAACTTTCTTGTAGCCCGTATTCTGTATCCGTATATGTTCTGTCTGGTCCCTGGGCAAGGCCTGTCCTCCACCAACCCACCCACTTAACCTTAACCTCACCTGCAAACCTCTACCTCCATACCTACAGTGAATGGAGATAAAGGCTTCATGATAACATTATTGTCACGCGTATCTTTATTTTCCATCTCATCCCCGGGCAATGCATGTCCACCACCCACCCCCTTGAGTCCTTGACCTTAACCTCTACCTACAAACCTACGGTGGATGGAGACTCGGGCTTCATGACAGCATTATTCTTGCTCGTATCCATATTTCACCCCCTCGTCCCTGGGCAATGCTTGTCACCCACCCACCCACCCGCCCAGCCATCCACATGCCCCCTTGACCTTAACCTTTACTTTCACCTTCACCTACATACCTACGGTGAACGGAGACTCAGGCTTTATGACAATGCTCTTGTCGCTCATTTCCATCTTTTCTCCCTCGTCCCTGGGTGATGCCTGTTCACCACCCACCCACCCCCTTGACCTTTTACTTTACCTTCATACCTACGGTGAATTGAAACTCAGGCTTTGTGACAACATTCTTGTATCCCGTATCCTGTATACATTTCTTTTCCATCTTGTCGCTGGGTAATGCCTGTCCACCACCTACCAAACCACTTGACCTTGACCTTAACCGACATACCTACGGTGAACGCAGACTCAGGCTTCCTGACAACATTATTGTCGCTCGTATCCATATGTTATGTCTCGTCCCTGGGCAATGCATGTCCACCACTCACCCACTCACCCACCCACCCACTTGACTTTAACCTTTGCTTTCATACCTATGGTGCATGGAGACTCATGACAACATTCATGTTGCCCGTATTCAAATTGTATATCTGGTCCCTGGGCAATGCCTGCCACCCACCCACACATCCCCCTAACTTTAACCTTTGCCTGCACCTACTCCTGAAGACCTACGATAAATGAAGACTCGGGCTTCATGACAGCATAATTGTTGCTTGTATCCAGGTTGTATGTCCCCTCCCTGGGCAATGCCCATCCACGACTCAACCACCCACCCACTTGGCTGTGACCTCTACCCACATACCTATGGCGAATGGAGGCTCCATGACACCATTTTTGTCGCTCATATCCATATTCGAATTCGCGTCCCTGGGCAATGCCTGCCACCCACCCACCCACCCTATTGACCTTCACCTTTGCCTTAACCTACACCTGCAGACCTACGATGAATGGAGACTGAGGCTTTATAGTAACATTCTTGTTGCTCGTTTGTTTCCCATCTCGTCCCTGGGCAATGCCTGTCCACCACTCACCCCTTGACCTGAACCTCTACCTACACCTGCATACCTACAGTGAATGGATTTCAGGCTTCGTAACTACATTCTTGTCGCTCAAATCCATATTTCCCCCCTCGTCCCTGGGCAATGCCTGCCCCCCCCCCCCCCACCCACCCCCCCCATACAAACACACACATAACCTTAACCTTTGCCTTCACCGACACCTGCACCTGCAGACCTACAATGAATGGAGACTCGGTCTTCATGACAATATTATTTTCGCTTGTATCAAAATTTCTCCCTCGTTCTTGCGCAATGCCTGCCACCCACCCACCCCCATGACCTTAACCTTTACTTGCATACCTACAGTGAATGGAAACTCAGGCTTCCTGACAACATTCTTGTTGCTTGTATCCATATTTCCCCCCTCGTCCCTGGGAAATGCCTGTCCACCAACCACCCCCTTGACCTTAACCTCTACCTGCAGACCTACGATGAATGGAGACTCAGGCTTCGTGACAACATTCTTGTCGCTCGTATCCATCTTATGTAAGTATTTAATCAGTTGTATAATTTGTGTAAATTAATAATTTGAATAACTTTTATAATTTAACAATTTGTGATAAGTTGTATAATTTGTACATTTTTTAATTTAACTATTCAGGTTGAATAATTTGTATACATATACAAATTATTTATAACTTGTATTCTTTGTTATTTAACTATTCAATTTGTATCTCCATAAGTGCCCAAGTCCGACCCTGAGTGGTACTGATGGTTTTCACCTATAACCTCAAGTCCAAAGAAAACTTTTTTTTGCCAATAAGTTGCCTAACCACATCAGTTCAACATATAAATACTCAGAGTTGGGTTCTCTCAGGTGGTGGGAAGCAGGCAAATCAAAACATGTGATTGTTTTCACTATGGGGCTCCCTAAGTCGGTACGGATTTTACGTAGAAGTAGAACGGAGCCTATTACTATCAAAATCAAGTTTTCATAAAATCAAAAGTTGGTAGCCCTATTGTGCACATCTATCCTGATAAATAATTGTTACATCAGGTTTTGAGTGGCAGTACATGGGCAATATGGGTGAATATGGACCCCAAAAATACTGATTCTTTACATATTGTGGTTGCCCTAAGCGTGGTACAACGCTGCACAGCCTGAATTGATTCATTTTGCTTCTTAGCTTTGCTTCGTAGCATGAAGACTGACTTTTTTTTTTTTTTTTTCAAAATTCAAAATTCAAAATTATTTTCAAAATTTATTCAAAAAACAACTTTTGTTTCAACTTAGTTTGAAACATCCACATATGAAGATAGTTTTTGATTTGGGTAAGGGGGGTGAAATCTCAAGTTAGGAGGTGGGATTGGGAGGTGATTAGGTGATTTTTTTAGTTGTACTGCTATCTCAGTAAATTCAGAGGCCTAGGCTGAAGCGCAGCCCCTGAGCTTGTGGTAGGGGTTGTGGTAGGGGTTTGAAGGCTGAGCTTACTGCATGGCTTGGTGGTGCTTGTGTGGTGCCGTGTGGCGGTGCTGTGTGGTGGTGCTGTGTGATGGTGCTTTATGGTGCTCGTGTGGTTCTGTTGGATTTGTGACAACATTGTTGTGGCTCGTTTCTATCTGATGCAAGAGCTTCTAGTTAATAATAATAGCTCAGGTGTGGCCACACCAGGTAGGTTATATTTGTATGGTATAGATTCTGCATGGCTTGATGGTGCTTGTATGGTGCTGAGTGATAGCTCTGCGTGGTGCGGTGTGATGGTGCGGTGTGATAGTGCTTCATGGTGCTCGTGTGCTGCAATCTGCTTAGTGGCAACATTGTTGTGGCTAGTTTATATCGTATGTAACGTCTTCTAGATAATAGTCATATGTCAGCTATGGCCACATCAGGGAGGTAATCTTTTCATGGTTAAGATTCTGCCTGGCTTGGTGATGCTTGTGTGGTGCAGTCGGCTTTGTGACACCATTGTTGTCGTTCGTGTCTATTTTATGTAATGGCTTCTAGCTGATTGTAATAGCTTAGGTCTAGCCACACAAGGGAGGTAATCGTTTTACTCCCAGTATTTTGGATTTGCATGGCTTAATGGTGAATGTCTGGTACTGTGTGATGGTGCTGCGTGATTGTGCTCGATCGTACTCGTGTGGTGCCGTTTGATTGTTCTTCATGGTGCTCTTATGTTGCAGTCAGCTTTGCGACAACCTTGTTGTGGCTCGTTCCTATCTTATGTAAGAGCTTCTAGCTAATAGTAATACACAGGTAATGGGGCTGTGTGATGGTCCGCCATGGTGCTCGTGTGGTGCCGTGTGATGGTCCTCCATGGTGCTCGTGTGGTGCCGTGTGATGGTGCTGTGTGATGCTGTTTGATGGCGCCGTGTGATTGTGCTGTTTAATGCTGTTTGATGGCACTGTGTGAATGTGCTTGATGGTATGGTGCCGTTCGCTTCGCGACAACAACCTTGTCTCTTTGGGTGGCATGGGTTCAGTCATGTTATTGCTAGGGGTCGGCAATATGATATCATATGATATCATATCATCATATGATATCATATGATATTATATGATGCCGGAGGTCTGACTAGGTAACTTTGGCCTGGGGCATCATATCATATGATATTAAATCATGTGATTTTTGTGTGATATTATACGATATCATACTCGTCATTGGTCAAAATCATACGATTTGCCGTTCCCTATTTATTGCCAATCGAGAAAAATTGACAGGACAACTGAGTATCATAAAAAGGATCAACTTGATCTCCTGGAGATCACTTGGGGGGTTCAGCTGAACACATCCTCTTACCCCACACCAGAAGAGGCTGCTAGAGCAGTAGACAGGTACGCTTTCGCCCTCACAATGCACTTGTGTTCCAATCTTATGTTATAGCTTCTAGCTGCATAGCACGAACTCCGCCCTCCATCGCTCTTCTATGCTGAGGCTCAGTACACCAGTGCTCTGGTGTGGGGTGTTTTTTAAACTGCATTTCCTGTATTCAACATTGGGCATGTCCCTTTAGCCTACACTGGTAAAATAACCGTGCCAATTAGACTCTTGTTTGGGCCAATAACAATAGCAACTAAATAACGACTAAATAACAAAAACAACAACAACAACAACCAGCACGGCAACAAAAGCAACAACAACAATAACAACAGCAACAAAAAACGGTACGTTGACTGGCAACTTACCTAAAAGCGACGGCAGCCGGTAGATTTTCGTTGTTGTTTTACCAGTGCTATTTGGCTACCCCTGGACTGTAAAAATACACACTGGCTATTCTGCATGGCTTGAAGGGGCTTGTCTGTTGCAGTTCGGTCTTTGTCAACATTATTTTCTCTCCCCCCTCCCCCCACCCCAATATTCACCCACCCATACCTCCATCTATACCCACCCATACCCCCCCACCCCCACCCTCCATGACTCTTAAGTGGTGCCAATGGACTGCTCTCAACAATACAAACTCAATTGTGGTCTCAGAATGTCATTTTGATGCCTGGGTAAGCATTCTTGTCTCTCACCGCTCACCCCCACCCCCACCCTCACCCCCACCCCCCACCTGTTTTTATCCCACAACAGACGCTCTGCTAGCCAGTAACACCTTCATCTTCTGCTACGAGAGGCAAACCAATATCATCCAGGAGCTATATGCGGAGGTAATAATGACAATAAAAACATTAAAAATAATGCTAATTCTAATACTAATACTAATACTAATACTTGTAGTAACAAGACGATGATGACGCATGATTGCATGACTTGATACACTTACAGGTGTGCTGAGTTTAACCAAGCCCATTCCCAAACCCACCCCCTCCTACATACATGAATGGAACAGTTTCTGATGAGCCCATACCCCTGTGCCCGCCACCCACCACCCAACTCACCACTCAGCACCCACCACCCACCACCCAACTCACCACCCACCACCCACCACACAACTCACCACCCACCACCCACCACCCACCACACAACTCACCACCCACAAACCAACTCACTACCCACCACCCACCACCCAACACACCCATTAAGACCTAAGCGATTGAGATCTCATCACAACTAACAAATCTATCATCTCTTCCAAATTTGTGTTGACCAATTTACGGTCATTAGCTGGCAAGTCCATCAACTTACCACATTCATAGACACAATCACTGCAATTGAAATTGTGCGCCAATGCCCATTCAGACCTATGCGATTGAGTTGATCCCGATGCAGACACTGGGCTCAGTTACAACCCACCACCCACCCACCACTAAACTCACCACCCATCACCCAGACCATCTGATTGAGATAATCCTGACGCAGCCCCCCCCCCCCCCCCCCCCCCCACACACACACACACACACACACACACACACTTTCTACACCCATGAATGAATCAGTTGTTGATGAGCCCATGCCCCTTGTGTCCACTACCCACCACCCAACTATCTACCCAACTCACCACCCTACCCTCACCTCGCGCATGCAGGCCTATGCGATTGAGATGATTCTGATGCAGACACTGGGCTCAGTTACAGACAACAAAGACATCAGGGTGGGCATGGCGCGGTGTGTAAAGTAAGTCACCCACCCATTGGGGTACAGTTCCTTTGTTTGTGTGTGTGTGTTTGTTCGTGTGTGTGTGTGTGCGCGTGTGTGTGTGTGTGTGTGTGTGTGTGTGTGGAGGGGGGGGGGGGGGGGGGGGGGGGAGGAGGAGAAGGTGGCAGCTCCCCCCTTGTAAGTTGTTTAGTTTGTTCATGCTTATAATACTGCCAAAGACGGCGCTCAGCCTGAACAGGGGTGATTCTAAGTAGAGGGAGCAGTGCCTTTATGTAGCACAACATTGGGAAAAGTGCTCCAAACTCTTTCTAGTCACTACTAATAGTTTCTGGAGTCCATTTTGGCTCCCCATCAGTTCCTTGTTAAGTTTGGGTCACGGTCCAATAAGTTTGGGTCCGTAAAGTTTGGGTCAGGGTATGTTAAGTTTGGGTCAGGGACTAGTTACTACTAGCAGCTTTTAGGGGCCCTTCTGGCTCTCCATCATTTTGTTAAGTTTGTTGAGTTTTTTACGTTTGGGTCACGATTAGTCAAGTTTGGGTCAGGGTCTGTCATGTTTGGGTCAGGGTCTACTTACTGCTAGCAGCTTTTGGGGGCCCTTTTGGATCCCCATCAGTTTGTTGAGTTTGTTAAGTTTGGGTCCGTAAATTTTGGGTCAGGGTCTGGTCACTTCTAGAAGCTTCTGGGGTCCCTTCTGGCTCCCCATCAGTTTGTTGAGTTTGTTGATTTTGTTAAGTTTGGGTCAGTAAATTTTGGGTCAGGTCTAGTCACTACTAGCAGCTTTCAGGGCCCTTCAGGCTCCCCGTCAGTTCCTTGCTAAGTTTGTTGAGTTTGTTAAGTTTGGGTCAGGGTCTAGACATTAATAGCAGCTTCGGGGGGCCTTCAGGCTCCCCGTCAGTTCGTGAAGTTTGTTAAGTTTGGGTCCGTAAATTTTGGGTCAGGGTCTAGTCATTACTAGCAGCTTTTGGGGGCCTTCATGCTCCTCGTCAGTTCCTTGTTAAGTTTGTTGTATAGTTTGTTCCAGTTGCTGATACTATATTACTGCTGAAGAAAAAGTAACTTATCATTCAAAGCATGCATCCTTCTGTTTTTAACTTGTGTCGAACTTGCACTTGGTTAAATGGCTCCAGCCTATAAGGTTGCTCTTCGTCTTCAGGCTGCAACATCAACATAAAAAGCAAACCTAATTGGAACATAACATCAAAATAAAATCAAACCTAATGGGAACATAAAATCAACATAAAAAGCAAACCTAATTGGAACATAAGATCAACAGTAAAAGCATACATAATTGAAACATAACATCAACAGTAAAAGCATACATAATTGAAACATAACATCAACATTGAAATGATGCATAATTTAAACATAACATAAACATTAAAAGCATGCATAATTGGAACATAACATGAACATTAAAAGCATACATAATTGAAACATAACATCCGCATTGAAATCATGTATCAATCTGTTCTGCAGGCGATACATTGTGGAGGAGATGTTCTTTCCTGAGGAGATGGTAGGTTACTGTTGTATATATTTATGTATGCATGTATGCGTGTATGTGTGTACTAGTAGGGTTGCCTGTGTGGCTGTTGGCCACCCCCCATTCCCACCCACTCAGGTCTAGGTTACAGAACGGGTAACGCCCTTGCTTTTACCCCCTCCTTCTTCCACCCCCACACTCATATCTCCCTAACTCCCTTACACACAGTCAAGATTTCCCCCACATTGCAAAAACATGTAACGCATGCCCCTTCTCCTTCCCTACTCTCCATATATGCCCCCCAACCCTACCCCCATCCCCAACCCAGGACGACATGATCCCCTACTTTCCCCTTTCAAGTCTTCCTGCCCCCCATACACCATGTAATATCGATGTGTAGTGTTGCATGGAGGCCTCGAGAAGCAATGGGTTGTACACTAACAGTCTGAGCGCCATCTAAGTGTTTGAGGAAGAAGCCAACCAATGAGTTTTTAAATTGTGACAGGCATGATGCGGGAGCCTGCTCCGGATCGCGAATTGCGCGAAGGGCAGGGCAAGTTATGGCAGGGAAGAGCAGGCAGAGCGGAAAGGGCAAAGGGACAAAACTTAAAATTTTAATTTTCTGACCTGGTCAGATGGCCACCTTCTGTTGATGATGACGGCACCATGAGGTGTATGTCTATGTATATGGATACATATCTCTTGTGCATTAGTCCAGTCCCCTAACCTCGTACTCGGCTTGGCTCATTGTTCTGTATCCAACAGCCGTTCAGCTACTTTTGTGTGAGCGTTTATCTCGTAGCCACTCACCTTGTACACCTCTTTCGTGTACAAGGATTTTCTTCCTAGATCTACAGCGGGTCGGTTGGTTTTGTTTGCATTTGCACGTGCAATGGCATTTGCATGGTGCTTTGGCATCAGCCCAAGGATGTGAGGGGCATTATCTTTGAGGCCGCTCTATGTTGGTGAACTGGTGCCCTACACCTGCAGACAACACAACCAGGTATATATACTCATTGATACAAACACCTTGGGCGCATAACTTCTTCCTGCATTCTGTTGCAATGCCTGATCTTGTTTGCAACTTAAATGTTTGCCTGCATGTATGTTTGTATGACCATTGCTAGTCAACAAACCAACCTGGATAACCATGGTGCAGTGTTGATAATACCATTGTCTGCTGCGTGAGCCAGTACACTATATATGAAGACACCTATACTTACACCATATTCCACCTTCCGTGTGGTTTTTAGGAGAGTCCATACGTGTGCGATGGCGCCTTCATGGAGATCCTTGACACAGTCGAAGAGGCCAAGGTAACGTCTTGTTGTTGTCGTTGTTGTTGTTGTTGTTGCAGTCCAGGGGTAGGCCAGATAGGTTTAAGGGGCTTGCCCAACTGTGACAGAAGGGGCTAAAACGAAAAAGCACTGATGAACTGAAGCCCAAACAATAATTTGACCAAAAGGGGCCCTGACTTTGTGTTACATTGAAAATGGAAGTATATGATTATAAAGCCGAGGTTATTACAAAAAACTATTTTATTTGACCCTTCAATTCTATGCCAGGATTTGATTTTTCATAAGTTAGGTTTTTCCGCATGAAAACAGTTGTGAAGGAGGATGCCTTGTAAGGAACGACAGCATGATTGTGCACTACTCTGAAACCTATTCCCTAATGCAGGCAGCGGGTGTCAGCGTTTATAATATTTGTGTATAAAACCTTTGTCATGCTTGGGCACATCCCTTCAGCCCATTCGTGTCTACCCCTGGACTGTAACAAGTAGCTATAAATATATGCTATTCTTTTACAAAGAGTTTCTATTTGTATGCTCAACTGAAAAATAACCCCGAATGCAGGCAGCGGGTATCAACATTATGCTATTTTGTACAAAGAGTTTCTAGTTGTCCACTCAACTGTAAATAAACTATGATGCAGGCAGCGGGTGTGAATATTTATATTATTTGTGTACAAAGAGTTTCTACTTGTGTACTCAACTGTAAATACACTATAATGAAGGCAGCGGGTGTCAATATGTATACTATTTGTGTGCAAAGAGTTTATAGTTTATACTCAACTTAAATATTAACCCTAATGCAGGTAGCAGGTGTGGACAGTTATAATATTTGTGTGCAAAGACTTTTTAGTTGTATACTCAACTGAGAACTAAACCCTACTGAAGGCAGCAGGTGCCAACATTTATAATATTTGTGTAAAATGAGTTTCAAGTTGTATATTCAACTGAAAAAAAACTAATGCAGGCAGTGGGTGTGAACATTTATAGTACTTGTGTGCAAAGAGTTTCTACTTGTATGCTCAACTGTAAATACACTATAATGCATGTATATTATTTGTGTGCAAAGAGTTTTTGGTTGTATACTCAACTGAGAACTAAACCCGACTGAAGGCAGCAGGTGTCAACATTTATAATATTTGTATAAAATGACTAAATGAGTTTGAAGTTGTATATTCAACTGGAAAAAAAACCTAATGTAGGCAGTGGGTGTGAACATATATAATATTTGCCAACAAAGAGTTTCTAGTTACTCAACTGAAACATAAACTCTAATGCAGGCAGCAGGTGTCAGCAATCTCAACCAGTATTCTATAAGTGTAAAAAGAGTTTCTAGTTGTATGCTGGACTTCAAAACAACTTCCTCATAAGTTGATCCATACTTCACAAGATCCAAAACAAACGTTGCATGCAATAGAAGAACAACTTCAAAAGGAAATAACAAGGCAGCTATAAACCCTAATGCAGGCAGTGGTTGTCAACGTTTTATAATATTTGTGTACACAGGTTTCCTAGTTGTATACTCAACCGAAAAATAAACCCTAATGCAGGCAGCGGTTGTCAACGTTTATATTGTTTGTGTACAAAGAGTTTCTAGTTGTATGCTGAACTGTAAATAAACTATATTGCAGGCAGCGGGAGTCAACTTTTGTACTACTTGTGTACAAAGAGTGCCTAATTTAAAACTAGACTTCAAATCAACTCCCATCTAATGTAACACCAACTGACCATTGATGTATTGTACGTATGTAGGGGGCGTGTGTCAACTTTTGTACTACTTGTGTACAAAGTATGCCTTTTTTAAAACTATACTTCAAATCAACTCCCATCAATGTAACACCAACTTACCATTGA
The DNA here is from genome assembly GCA_013435795.1 of Chlamydomonas sp. ICE-L. Classification (NCBI taxonomy): domain Eukaryota; kingdom Viridiplantae; phylum Chlorophyta; class Chlorophyceae; order Chlamydomonadales; family Chlamydomonadaceae; genus Chlamydomonas; species Chlamydomonas sp. ICE-L. Next base: position 4,838,099 of record JACBWV010000338.1, on the reverse strand, counting down.
TGTATTGTACGTATGCAGGGGGCGTGTGTCAACGTTTGTACTATAAGAGTACAAAGAGTGCCTCATGTAAAACTCAGCTTAAAATCAACTCCCATATACCGATAATGTAACACCAACTTACTATTGATGTATTGTATCTTTGCAGCGGGAGTCAACTTTTGTACTATTTGTGTACAAAGTATGCCTTATTTAAAACTAGACTTCAAATCAACTCCCATCTAATGTAACACCAACTCACTATTGATGTATTGTCTGTATGCAGGGGGGGTGTGTCAACGTTTGTACTATTTGTGTACAAAGAGTGCTTTATGTTTAACTCAGCTTAAAATCAACTCCCACATTATGTCACACCAACTTACTATTTATGTATTGCATGTATGCAGGGGGCAGGTGTCAACGTTTCTACAATGTTCAAAGAGGCCAACGTTCTGGCGCGAGCCCAATCGCGACGGTCTGCGGTGGCCGCTGGAATCATGCCCAGCTTGCATTGGTATGTATGTTTGTATGTATATGTATTTATACATACAATCATACTATGCATTCGCATTTTCATCCTGTGTGTTATTGTTGCCTTTTCATGCCTCCCTGTCGTTTGATTATTTACATGTATATGTATGTATATGTATGTATATGTACGAGCATGGAGTTTGTTGGTGTAAAGGATGTATGTACGTACCATGGAGCTAATCTAATCTGATCATTGTTGCCACCATCCTCGTGTTTGGTGCTTGTTATCACGCTCACAATTGTTTCCACCATCACCATCACCACTGCCACCACCACTATCACTGCTTCTGACACCACCATCATAGCCACTGCCACCACCACTATCACTGCCTCTCACACCACCATCATAGCCACTGCCACCACCACTATCACTGTTTGGATAAAATGTGTGCCCTCTTTTTTGCCCACAAAATGTTTCTGCACGCCATGGACATAATCTTTGTCGCGACCTTTCTCATATTTGACGCCTATGTCATGCTCACTCCTGTTTCCATCACCATCACCACTGCAACCACCACATTCAGACGGTTGACTCAGATTCCTTACAGTTGCTTTTCATATTTCCAATACATTTAATTTACCCTTAAGGGTTGAGGAAATAAGCACACATGCAGGCTTCATCATTGTCAGTACTTATAATTGCAAAAGTTGGGGGCCTGCTTGCTGGACATTGAGTCACTGCCCGAATGGTCCAGCGATCTTTCAGATGGGGCCCCCATTGGTACAAGTGCTAGTTGACATATTTAAGGTGTGTGCTGGGCCTTGTAAAGGTTTAGCTTTGTGTGTGATATTTCCCTTAATTAGGGGGTATATCACGACACTGGCTGGCTTTACTGGTCTTATCAGCTTTTACCATTAAATAAAGTCAACTGCACTATCTAGCTTGTAAGTCCAGACTGTTCAGGTCTGTCTTTGTGCTACTACCATATGCAAGAGTCACTGCAATTTCACACACACGTGCCCTCAGGATATAAAAATCAGTCCCAAAGGAAAGGAGTGTCAAGGGGGACTGGGGGAAAGGTGTAGGAGTAAGGAGCATGTACTGGACAGCAGGCTTGGCTAAGCGATGGGGTATCAAGAGAAAGAAAGAGGGGGGAAAGCTAGGCTCAGAGGCTGGAGGCAAAGTTCAACTTGACCGAGAGGTCTGGGATCAGATATGCCTTAATGGCATCTGATCTCCACCTACCTTGAGTTCTACTAGTCTCTAGATCTGCCCCATTAGCCCAAGCTGCTACTACACCTCCCCGTCTGAGGCTGTGCATGGCAAACCTAGCTGGATCTATGTCCAGTTTGGGGTGAGAGTGTGCAATAGCAGTGAGAAAAGACTTCAGTCTTAAGGACAAAGCCTGACCTGAAAGAAGGGGGGACTACACTGACAAAAGTAGAGCAATAAGCTCACTCCTCCTAAGGAGGTCAAAGAAACCCATCACTAGCCAAGCTGCATCTTCAGTAAACACGTCCTCCATGTGGGGCAGCAGGGTTTTCAGCTTCCTCATGGTCTCAAGACACACAAACATGAGGGACTTACAACACTGCCCTATTTGCCACATGCAACTCCCTTAGGCCCTGGAACACCCTAAAGGCCTTAGAGATCTGTCCCGCACCACTGGAAACCAGAGTGCTAAGGGTCCAGTCCCTTGGGCCTGTGCCATTCAGCTAGTGCTGACATGGTTGTAATGGTGGCCGGTTTGTTATGACCTCCTTCCCAACCCATGACCAGCTTTAACTAGCATCAAAGGCACTTGTTCCTTGGGGCCAGGAGGGAGTGCATTCTGCTCAGTAAGCAAGTAACTTCAGCCATGCACTTGGTGTCGCTTAAGATCACTTGCATAAGTGTCTTGTGAGCTTCCTTACAGCCAAGATAGAGCCCTCCAACATCCCTAACTCCCTGGCCCTTGTTGGCCTTGGAAGCTAGTGATGTGGAGAGACACTCTTATAGTGTGCAGGCTGAGCACTTGAATGTACCACAGGACATGGCATTCCTGCCCAAGCTGACGCACTGGGGGTGGCTGTGCTGGCTGCAGCTGGTGCACCTAAGCATCCTTCCCTTGGTGCCTTGGTAGATGGTACATCCTATGGGGGGGTGGGAGGAAGATATGAAAGGGGTAAGCTTCTGGGCAGGTCTGATCACAAGCAAAGTGTGTCAGTGAGTGAGGCCACCCAAGCATATAGGAGATCCACAGTTTTTCCTAATGCCGATAATGGGATGTTATCATCCCTGATGCGTGTTATCCTGGAACCCCCCTTATACACAGCTGAGACAGCTTGGACCTTATCCATGTAGCACAAGGCTGACGTTCCTGCCAGTCTATGTGCCCAGTGCTGCAAGCAAATCATGCAAGCTTCGAGTTCCAGGACACCTATTGTGCACATGTACCCCCTACCGACTCATGCCACTCCAGCTCCAGAGCCTTGTCCCAGACTCCAGGTCACTTAGTGTGCCCTTGTTAGATTTATTTAAAGTGTAGGCTGGACTTTGTAACGTTTTAGCTCTTGTGTGTGATATTTCCCTTAATTAGGGGGTATATCACACCATTGGCTGGCCGTACTGGTCATATCAGCTATGTTACCATTTAAATATCTATGGGATTTAAGCCTGTGCCTTGTAAGTGGTATGGTAGGTGGTGACAGGGTATAGGGCATCAAACAAGAGTTGGATAGTGCAGGTATCCCAAGGGTGTGACCTTTGGGGAAGAGCTATCCAACTACCTATTTTTTACCTGTCACAGGGTTGTTTCAGGGGTGGTGAGTGATCAAGGTAACTTGCTCATACAACCATTTACCCCAGTGAAGGAAGTGTCTACTAGAAACCTAGGACAAGGCACACCTAATTCATCTGCCCAGTATTGCCATCTCTATATATTCAGCTTGGTTCCAGTTGAGTTGAACCACTTTTCCCTGTCTTCCAAGTCATGGGGTTGGAACATCTCAACCATCAGTCTCCCACAAAGGGTTGTGATTTGAATGCAGCTATGAATGTGAGTGGGTACTGTAGGAAGACAAATTCTAGCAAAAGCTGAACGACGCAAACTTCAAGGCGAACAGGGCTGCTGTGCAAAAGCACTGGGCAGAAAAGGAAGGCAAAGAAGGAGAACGCGATGGTCGACTACGAGTCGCGGAGCAGAGGGGGAGAGGGAAGGAACTCAATACTCTCACCTTTCTTCTCGATCTGGCTGGGAGGGAATCTAGCGGCATAAGCGCTAGAGGATTGGAGGTCTTGGGGGCAACAGGAGCTATAGGATAGGTCGATGAATGCAACTCCCGTTGCCCACTCATCTTGCGATGGGTTGGGATTACGGTGTAGCTTTTCAGAGCGAGCCTTGATCGGAGGCCCGTGCGCCATCTTCGATCGTTTTGCGGGAACTGCGGGATGGAATCTCGACGCAACTCGAAAAGTTGGTTAAGATCAAGGCTTAGCAACTTGGGGCACCAAGAGTTTAGTGTCCCCAGTTACTGTGCACTTGATTAAATACCGGGCAGGACAGTACTGCTGGGAAAACACTGGCGGTGTTTACTCCTGGTTTTGCCCGGGGTTTTACAGGTATTTGAAATATGAAGGCGTCCTGCGGAATCTTACGTCGCGCGTCGGAATACTCCATTTCACCCACTGCTGTGTGGGAAATGCGGCATTCACAATCACCGACACCACCACAACGACTATCACCAACACCACAATCACTGCCCCGGAAGTATGTGTGCCCTCTTTTTGGCCCACAGGATGTTCCTGCTCACCATGGGGCTATTTCTTGTCGCTACCTTGCTCATGCGTGATGCTTCTATCAAGCTTTTTTTTTTAAGCTCACTCTTGTTTCCACCACCATCACCACTGCCACCACCGCAATCACTGCCCCGAACAAGTATGTGCCCTCTTTTTGGCCCACAGGATGTTTCTGCACACCATGGAGCTAATCTTCTTCGCTACCTTCCTTATGTTTGACTCTTCTTATCACGCTCAATCTTGTTCCCACCATCATCGACACCACTGCTACCACCACAATCACTATCACTGACACCACCAATATAGCCACCGCCACCACCACAATTACTGTCCCGAAAATATGTGTGCCCTCTTTTTGGCCCACAGGATGTCTATGCACACCATAAAGCTGATTTGTGTCGCTACCTTCCTCATGTTTAATACTTATATCACGCACGCTCTTGTTTCCACCACGATCACCACTGCCACCACCGCAATCACTGCCCCGAACAAATATGTGCCCTCTTTTTGGCCCACAGGATGTTTCTGCACACCATGGAGCTAATCTTTGTAGCTACCTTCCTCGTGTTTGACGCCTCTATCACCGACACAGTTGCCAAGGACCACCAGCTGGCCTTTGCCACTCTCATGGGACTCCTCATGCTCACTGCCATCGTCCTGAATGTAAGAGGGTCACTGACGACATCATGTGTTCTTACTACCTTGTTTCTTGGTTCATGGCTGGTTCCTGTTTCTTGTTTTTTCGGTATCTTGTTTCTTGGTTCTTGGTTCTTGGTTCTTATTTTTTTGTTCTTCTTGGTTTTTCTTGGTTCTTGGTTCTTTTTTTTTTTGTTCTTCTTGGTTCTTGGTTTTTGGTTCTTCTTGTTTTTTGGTTCATGGCTGGTTCTTGTTTCTTGTTTTTTTGGTATCTTCGTTTCTTGGTAAGTTTCTTGAATCTTTGCTGGTTCTTGGCTTCTTGATTCTTAGTTCCTTGGTTTGTTGCTTCTTGGCCTCTTGGCTTCTAGGTTTCTAGGTTGGTTTCTTGCTTCTAGGCTTCTTTCACCGACACAGTTGCCAAAGTCCACCAGCTGGCCTTTGCTGCCCTCATGGGACTTCATATGCTCACTGCCATCGTCCTGAATGGAAGAGGGGCACTGATGAACTCATATGTTCTATGTTTCTTATTTCTTGGTTTCTTGCTTCTTGGCTGGTTCTTTCCTTCTTCATTTCCTTGGTAGGTTTCCTGTTTTTTGTCTTCTTGGTTTCTAGGTTTCTAGGTTCGTTCCTTGATTATAGGCTTCTATCTTCGGCACGGTGGCCAAAGACCACTAGCTTGCCGATGCCATTCTCATTGGACTCCTCAAGCTCACTGCCATTGTCCTGAATGTACTGATGGAACGATCTGTTCTTAGTTTCCTGCTTCTTGGCTGGTTGTTGGCTTCAATGTTTTTAGGTTTCTATGTTAGTTTCTTCATTATTGGCTTCTATCACCGACACAGTTGCCAAGGAGCACCAGCTGGCCGTTGCCAATCTCATGAGACTCCTCATGCTAACCGCCATTGTGCTGAATGGAACCCCCACCCACAACCCCACAACCCACCCACCCTCACCCACCCTACCAACCCTCTGCTATTGCAATAAAACCTGGGTCAGACAGGAGGTGGTTAATATATCTCTCCCCACCACCACCACCATTCAACCATCACCCCCCCACCACCACAACCCCCCCCCACCCACACAACCCTCCCCCCCTCCCCCCATCCCCACCTCCCCTACCCCACCCCACCACACCAACCCTCTGCTCTTGCGATAGGTCCTGGTCAGACAACTGATGGCTAATATACCCCCCCCCCACACACACACACACACACAAACACACACACACACCACCAACAATAACCCTTTTCTCTTGCAACAGGATCTGGGCCAGACAAGCGATGGGTTATATACCTTCCGAGGTGCTCTGGACGAGCGTCTGAATTATGCCAAGACCATGCTTGGGTGGTTGGAAGGAATGCCCGAGAGCTACGTGCCAGCTAGGATCCGCACTCTTCAGCGTCTAGAGCAATCCACCGGCCGTCACTCTGGCATGGGCGGCAACATTATGAGCTCCGAATCGATGGATGAGGACGACGAAGTCATTAATATGAAGAGCACCCGCGTCCACCAGCACACTAACAAGGTCCTGTGAAGGACTGGATCAATGAATTTTTCATACGCCTTATTACGAGGCTTGAGGTTCAAGGGGGCGTTGTCACCCCCCTTGGTGCTTGCTTGCACCAGTCACAATATACCAACCCCTCACCTCAACCCCTCGCAACCACTGAACCACTAAACCACTCAATACCTAAACCATTTGCTTTCCCTGGGGCCAACCAATTAAGTGAAGGATTGATTGGATTATACTGGCTTGTGCGATCCGCCAGCTGCCCCGGTGCACTGAGTCCCCTCGTCAATGTCATCATGGGATCATCATGGGCCGATGCAGATGACGAAGTGCGTTGTGTGATGATGACCGGCTGCCTCCACCAGCATACTAGCAAGGTCATTTAAATGATTGGATTGGCTTGTGTAATCCGCCAGCTACCCCGCTGCAATGAGTGCCCAGGGCATGGGCTCAGAATCAGCTGATGAAGATGAATAAGCTTGAAGTCTCCACCGTCGCTGTGCACACAAGTTAGGTCCTTTGAAGTATTGGACTGGATTGACTGGTGCAATCCACCAGCCCAAGAGCTATGTGCCAGCTAGAATCAGCACTCTCCAACGTCTTGAGCAATCCACCAGCCGCCCCAGTGCCATGAGTGGCCTTGCTGTGGGCGCAGAGTCAACCGATTAAGGTGATGAAGTGCTTAGTATGAAGACCGGCTGCATCCACCGTCGTGCACACTAGTAATGTCATGTGAAGGATTGGAATGGATTGACTTCAGCCAGCTGTTACGCTGCAATGAGTGGTTCGCCATGGGCTGCTCAGAGTCGACGGATGAAGGTGATGAAGTGCTTTGTATGAAGACCGGCTGCGTCCACCGTTGTTCACACTAGCAAAGTGATGTGAAGGATTGGATTGGATTGACCTCAAGTAGCAAGTACCAGTCTTAGCAGCTGGTGTGTGTGGGGGGGGGTGGGGGTGGGGGGGTAAAGCCATTGAGCGGATCATTTGGGAAACAATTTTTCAACACACTGGTATATGTGTGGGTGGGGGTGGGGGTGGGGGGTTATAGCCAATTAGCCATTCAGCAGATCATTTGGGAATCCATTTTTCGAATGACTGGTGCGTGAGTGTGTGTTTGGTCGTTATAGCCATTCAGCGGATCATTTGGGAATCAATTTTTCGGAACACTGGTGTGTGAGTGTGTGTGTGGTTGTCATAGCCATTCAGCAGATCATTTGGGAATCAATTTTTCAAAACTGGTCGTGGTTCATACCTCAGATTTGGCCTGAAATTCCCAGAATTCCCAGAATTCTTAGAATTGTGGGAGGAGTATTATCATAAACTTGGCCTGACAAAGTTTAGGTACGACCTGTCCACCTCGATTCCCAAATGATCTGCTGAATGGCTTTAATTAATAAAGGGATGCATGCTCTCAATGCCAACAGAGGAAATAATTATAGCAATTCTGGGGATGATTTGGATTTGGATTTTCGAAACACTTTGTAGGTCGTAGTTCGTACCTGGAACTTGAGTATTTGGCCTGATAATTCTGACATTTTGGCCCGAGAATAGAGATTTCAGGGAAATCTGAGGATGGTCGAAAAATTTGCCCGAAATAGTGGAGGTGCGAACTACGAAAAACTAGAACTTGGTCTGTTGGCAGTCTGATAGTCAAAGGTTGCTAGATTCAAAGGTTGTTAGCGTTCATCTTGATCGTGCAAGGTTGGGCACGTTAGTTAGTTAGGTAGGTAGTTATTAGTCAGTTAGTTAGTTAGTTTTGGCTTGTTGGCTACCTCTGGACTGTAACAGGGTACTTCAAATGGCCAAATTGGCCAGCGCTTTAGTGCACTTGAAAACAAAAAAACTGCGCTTTGTAGTGCAAAAAGCGCAAAAATTGCTTGCTGCGCCCATTGGGGGTTGCAAAAAACTGCGCTTAAAGCGCAGAGGGGGTCAAAAAGTCAGCGCTCAAAAGCGCAAAAGCGCGCGCTTTGAATTACCCTGGACTGTAACGTTCACACCTAGTCAGATGTCTAGTCAGTTTTTCTCATCCCACGTCTTGTCTTGCTATGTTGACATTTGACAGTCTTTGCAGCTATGTGCGACCTGCCCATACCTGTCAGCCCCTCATGGTAATGTAGAGCTGATCTTGATTGTGCAAGGCCTGGTACATACATACCTGCTACACATGGGAATAGCCACTTGGGCTAGGAGGTAATTGTGAAGCAGCCAAGGTCTGTTAGACAGTACCAGCCAAAGAAAGATGCTTCCTGTGAATCTGTGATCCCTCAGTCCCGTGGATCTTGATTTTTTTTTGGGGGGGGGGGGGGGGGGGGGGGGGGGGGGGGGGGGCGGACTTTACAGATGATGAGCGGCCCAGACTTGGCTGAACAACCATGTATATGTAGTTGCAGTCCAGGGATATACCGAATATGGTATGTTAAAGGGACTTTCTCAATTGAAATTGAAATTGAAATACGGTAGGTTAAAGGGACTTTCCCAACCATGATCGGAGGGGTTTGAAAGAGTATTTTCACTCAAACGCGGCCATACCTTTAAACCAATGAAATGTACTTTCTCGAGAAGTGCAAAACATTATCCGTTTTCATACGTTTATAGGCATGTCCATGAGGATACCAACTTAACCGTATGGAATGTGGAATTCTGCGATTCCACATTCAGAACCTTTATGAATGGAAATGGCACTAAGTCTTTTTGGAGCAACCTAGCCGACTATCTTTCTACTTGTAGAAGAGCAAGACAGGAAGCCCTGGACTGCTTAGTGGCACCGTAATTTATCATCCCTTTTTTTCTTCTTCTTGTGACTTCTCATTTGTTAGCTTCTTACCTCCGCCACTGTAAGTGGTTGAGATCTGGGTCCGGCTCTAAGGGGTTTAATACCTACGCCACCAAAACGGTGGTTGGGAGTTTGGTTTGTTTGTCCTCGACACACCCCTGATGTAATGGGGTTTTTTGCTTTGTGGGTGCTTTTTCTTTTTGTTTAAAGCACAGAGTCTCATACACCCTCGCGGTGTCAAGTAGACTTTAACATGTAATGTAATGTAATGTAATGTTTATACTGAGTGGGGGGGGTAGGAAAATAATCTGACCCCATGCCCCAGATGCGTTGAGCTTGTTGAGACTTGAGAGGATGAAGGCCCCCCCCCCCCCCCCCCCCCCCCCCCCCCCCCCCCCCCCCCCCTCGGGTTACACGGCAAGATGACAGCGTCAGAACATGAGTGTGAAGCCCTGGTGTGAAGTCACAGCGGCTACTTCCCTCGTACCTATATTGGTTTCAGAGATGGGTTTCTCTTCCGAAAGCCCCGTAACCGCCCGTAACACCGAAACCTAACGACTAGTGGGGAGGCCGGGCTTGACCTTGAGCTTCTGGAGCCCCCCCCCCCCCCCCTCCCTCCAGAACCGAACATGCTCGTGAACAGTGACCCAGCACGGACTTGAATTCCTTCTCCGCTTATTTACAAGCATAGCGCGATGATTTCCGGGATCAGACTGCTCCTCGCATGTGGTCCCAACGCTTTTCTGCCTACCACCAAGGCCACTCTATCCCCTGCCTATGCATCACTCTTATTGGCAAGTCTGCCCCTTGGTTCGAAGTGGCAGGAGATGAGTGTCCAGACGCAGCGGGTCTCTGCATGGGGCGATCAAACCACTCCCAGCTGCCTGGGAAGCTCCAGGAGCTTCGCAATCTCGTCCAAACCAGTTGATGTGGACCCATTTCGAGAGATCCGGAGGGGAAAGACTGAGCCCGAGATGGGGGAGAAGAATTAGCAGATTCAACTGGGGCTAGATCTAGCAGCAGCGGCTGGGAAGGGAAAGGGAGAGGAGAAAGAGAAGAAGGTGCATGTGAGTTGAACTTGATAACTCAGCATGGGTCTAGCATGGGGTAGCAAGGAGTCCTGTTTTTTGTGTGATTCGTGGTGGGGGTGGGGGTGGGGGGCAGGGGGGGGGGGGGGGGGGGGGGGGTACATCTACGTTTTTTACGTTACTCAAGATGGCAAAATTGAAGTAGTACCCTGGTGGGTGGTGGTGGTGGTGGTGGGCCGTGGTGCTAGTTGGGAGGAGGGGAAGGAAGAGGGGGAGGGTAAGGGAGTCATGAGGCTCACTGGTCAAATACCTTTAGGGGGTGTTCGGCACTCTTTTCTGCTCCCCTTTGCCACCAATTCCACCCATAATGCACCCTTTCAAGCCTAATACATGGGTGCCGATCACCCCTCAAATTAGCTGCGGGTGGGATGGCAGAGAAAAGCTGATTTACGAAAAGATGATTTTGACGACCGTAGCTCTTACAATGTATGTGGTAACCAAGCGGACCTAGACAAGCCTTAAAAATATCTAATTTGTTTAGTTTGCTCCCTGGTTTCTGTGGATATTGCTAAGGGGGGAGGGGGGGGTGGGGTGGGGGTGGGGGGCTTGTATTTGAATGGGCATTTCTGACCATATTAGCTGGACCCATGCAGCGGCGAAATAGCGACACGTCGCCAAATACAAGTGATGTTGGGTCAAAGCAAATTAATCATGCAACTTGAAAGGATTTGCATGCATGAGCTGGATGCACGATACCTCTGTTTCTTTTTTGGTCTATGCATAGCAGCTTCTAGGCAGCTTTCACTCCCCAATTAGTTATTATGCACATGCGTCCCCATTATTATGCGCATGCATCCCCATTATATTGCGCATGCATCCCCAGTTAGGTATTATGTGGTCAAGTATAAAAAATAAGGGAAAAGGTGTTCCTTGCATGTTTTTACTTACCACATCAATACTCTATAATAGACATCTCCATTATAATTGGAAGGTAGTTGACCATTTCAACTGTCTCAACTCTGGTATTGAGGAGTTTGCCTCTTCAGGTAAAATCATCATATATGGTGATTTGAATAGTAGGGCATGCTCTACAGATGATGGGCTTAACATTCAGTGGGATTCCCTCACGCATGTAGGAAACGTAATTGATGACCTTGATAACAAGGTTCCCAGGAGGGTATCTTGTGACAAAGTTACTGACACAATGGGTAAACACCTTCAGAATGTCTGCAAGGATAATAATATTGTGACTTGAATGGTCGTCTTCAAGAAGACAAACATCCAGTTAACTGAGGGAGTTGTACCTTTGAAGCCAGACGGCGTAAGGGGAACAGCCTCATTGATTATTTCACAGCGTCGCCCAAACTTGCCTTTGACAATGATGGAACCCCTCGTAAGGGGAACTCCCTCAGAGTCTCATTCCTAGTGTGTGTTTGTGAGTTGAGAGACCACGGATGTGTAGCGTTAAGTATACACATCCCTAAGGCTGTTAAGAAGAATCAGCACTTCACAAATAGTTTGAAATGTAATTTCAGACCCGGAATTATGGAAACTTTCACGAGTATCCTTAATTCTGTGGAAATGTGCAGCACATTGGCAATTATTAGGAACGTCAACATAGGTGCTGTGGAATCCTATAAACTTTTCAATGAGGTGATACCAAATCTCTACAGGAAGTACATAAGAGACATTGAAAGGTGGTTGCTAGCAATCAACATGCTGGTCTACCTAGGAATGAACCGACAAACTCTATGTACAATGCAGATTGTAGGAATCTAAGGAAACTATGGATAGATCTCCAGAGAGAGACTGGTATTGATGGCCATGCTACAAAAGTAGCGAGGGCGCAATTCCGGAGTCTGACTAGAAGATTAGGTAGAGAAGCTAAGGTCCAGAATGCAAAGTCCCTAATTGGTAAGTTAAAGAAGAGTCTGCGTTTGTTCTGGAAGAAAAAAAAGGGAAGTAGTGGCACATTTCCCCCCATGAATGTGGAGGAATGGGCTTAACACTTCGCGAGCACCTTTCAATCTAGTGAGCATGTTCAGATAGAAGTAACAAGGGCGTGTCTGCCCTTGATTTGGGAACAGGGAACCGCTCGGATCCGCTGGGGATGGAGATGGGGAGCCCCGCCAAACGTCAGTTGGTGCAAACGTCAGTTGGTGCGGTCCAAATGCAATTTTGTAGGGCGAACCCTTAGGTTCCCTAGCGCATCTTTTTTGCTCGCCAGATTTGTGCACCTGTTTTGCGCCTCCAATTGGCTCGCCCGTTTTGCTCGCCAGCAGGCAGTACGTGTGATGTGCAGATGTCGCTACCCATGGAGGGGCGTTAACCAATGTCCTAGAAATAGACATTGTAGCTGCAAGTGTGTTGAATACCCCCATCTCTCTCTAAGGTCAACTATAGGGGCCCTCTTGCCAACTCGCTGCTAACATCCTTTCCATTACCAGGGGACCGCTTGCGAGTACCGACAGCCACAGGACGTCTAGGTCTAGCCGACAGAGACAGAGTCCGATAAAGAGGGCTGGTACTTGAAGAAAGGAAAGAATCGAGGCTTTATCATATCCAGTATTGTTATAATTTACATAAAATTAAATTCAATTCAATTCAATTAAATTACGAGCCCAAGCTCTAGTGCTAGTTCTAGTTATGAGACTGAGGTCTATACGGAGCTTACACAACTTCAACGGAACAAAGCCGTTGGAGTAGATGATATACCTGCTGAGTTCTATATTCCTATGATACCAAACAGTCAAGGGAGATTCCCTTTCTTCCCCCCAACTCAAAATGAACGTATTAGTCCCTATAATCACGAAACTGTTCAATCGTATCCGGAGTGATGACTATCCTAGTTAATGTGCAGAACTGCGGACAGTGCCATTACCCATATTCCTAAATCCAAAGGATCCCTCACTGAGTATGATAACTATAGAGGAATTGCGGTTGGATCAGTCCTACCTAAAATTTGCTCTATAGGTTTGAATACTAGGGGGACCAATTAGGCCGAAACCAATTACAAACGTGCTGTCGGCCAATTTGGTTTTAGACCAAAAAGGGGCACTGTAGATGCAGCTTTTATACTGTGCCACACGGTAGAGCTTTACCATTACAAAAATGTATTTTGTGCTTTCGTTGACTTATAAAGGCTTTTGACAGTGTCAACAGAAGCATCCTTTGGAGCTGCCTTGGACAGATGGGTAATCACGGCAACTACCTAAGTACTCTGAGAAACATGTATGAACAAGTCCATATGAGAGTACGTGTAGGTAATCGTTTTAGCTCTGCCTTCTTAGCTGAGGCAGGCGTTTAACAAAGAGATAATCTTTCCTCGCTTTTATTTGGTCTCTTTATTGACCAATTGGAGAAGTTAAGTTCTTTGCCACTAAATGTGGTGAAGAGGAAGGTATCGGAATTGCTGATAATATTTGCAGAGTAATCTTGTATGCCGATGATCTAGCTTTCATGAGCGAGTCACAGTCAGGCTTATAGATTATGCTCAATCGTTTGGAATAATTATGTCAAGCTTACAAGATGGAAGTAAACACGTATACATCTGATGTTGTTGTTTTAATACCGTAGCGACCTTTTAAATGGAAGAATAACCTATAAATGGCAGTTTAAAGGCCAAGACCTTCCCATGAAGGAGGAGCTTGTGTATCTAGGGATTCTCTTGAAGGGAGAATATGGCAGGAATTTCTCACCGGCATCGTGTGTGCCACCATTAATGGTTGCACACGATGCCGGTGAGAGACAACGTGTTGCCGCCAACAGGGCTACTCATGCACTCTGGAAACGGTGCAAAAATATGGAATTCTGAAATGCCAATATTATAATTTACCTTCATGGCACACTTATACAACCAATCCTGAATTACGGGTTTGAAGTGTGGGCTCCCGACCGTGTGGGTAATATTAATACTTCTTACAGTGTCGAAGGAAAATGTGGAACTATTCAGAATAAGTTTATGAAAAGGGCTCTTAGCGTTACAGAGAACACCTCTACCTACTTTGTCATCAATGAACTTGATAGGCCATCTACATGGGGTTTTTTCGGGTGACACAGGAGGACTTTTGTGTTTACTCGTGGGCCAGCCCATGTTTATCAAGCACGGGGTACGTAGTCAAGGATGGGCGGGGTAGTGAAACATGAGTGGGACTATTCAGGGTAATTCAAAGCGCGCGCTTTTGCGCTTTTGAGCGCTGACTTTTTGACCCCCTCTGCGCTTTTGGGGGGCGCAGCAAACAATTTTTGCGCTTTTTGCACTACAAAGCGCAGTTTTTTTTGTTTTCAAGTACGCTGAAGCGCTGGCCAATTTGGCCATTTGAAGTACCCTGGGACTATTAAGTGATTTGTTCGCGTTTTTCTTTTTCCTGGTAAAAAAACAAATATTGCTGAAGACGGCGAGCAGCCAAATTCCTGTATGAAGCTATGTAACCAAGTTCAAGTTAAAGTTGTTATGCTATGGGTAACTACCTGCCAGGTCAAGGGCCGCGTGGGCCAGCTAGCACTAGGTAATAATACCCGAAGTACTTGTACCCCAGCAGACCCTGACCTAGACTGCTGCCTGTTGTAAGCTGGGCCTTCTCCTTGTAACCTATCGATTACCTCTATATCATCAGCATTACACAAGTAAAAAAAATCATGAGCACGGCAGGAATTGACAGGAAATCGCCTACTCTTTCATATTCGAGTATTGTTATTAGACGTACCTCGATGTTCGAAACAGTTATTTCCATTGTCTCCTCCTGTGTTGCGCATTGGTTTATCCTTTTTTTTGGGTGTGTGTGTGTGGGGGGGGGGGGGGGGCAAATCAGGGGGAAATTCGCCGTTCGCGATTGCCGATTTGCACCGATCAGGGGGGATAAATAATTTAATGTCAGGCTGTTTGGATTGTCGGCGAAAACAGACATGGTCAGTAATGTACTGTTATCCGAATCCCTTACCTAGCAAGAATTTCCCTCACCCCGACCCCAGCCTTGTATGTGTGTTGTTTCAGTCCAGGGAATAGGGGTAGCCAAATAGGCTGAAGGGAATTTACCAACCATTATACTAAACGAGGGCTAACAAAAACACTGATGTACTGACCCCCTAACCCTGAGTTCGTGCTACATAAACTAACTTCGATAATTTAACTTCGCGATCCTCATCGCATTTTGTAAAACATGTTAAGATGTTTCGATCCTTCAAACAGACGCAGGATAAATTACCAGCCTCGTGCTGCTCTTTAAAATCAATAGTGTGGTACCCGAATGAAAAACATCTCCAAGAAGAAGGGATTAGACCAATTAAAATGTCCGTTAGTAAGTCCGCTAGTTAGTCCGTCACAAACCAATTTTTCAGGGGCAGGGACAGGGGCGGGGCCGGGGCCGGGGGCGGAGGGGCATGGGCAGGGGCGGGGGCCACCGGGCGGGGGCAGGAGCATGCCACGCCACCTGCCGCTGGCATAAAAACCGTTCACGTCTGGGCTGAGCCGAAACATGCATTACCTTGCACACATTCCGTAAAATCAACCAGACACCTGATTGGTCTCATTTTTCTTGAATCAAATTCTTAAAAATAAAGCCAATCTACATACATGCATTGCATTACATTACAAAAAAGTTCAATACTGCTTAAAAATCAACAACCCTATAAATACTCCCGTTTTCGTCACTGTACATTTAACAATTCCAACACATCATTCGATTCAATGAAATTAAATAACATCAAATTAAATTAAATTAAATTAAATCCGATACGAATTCATAAACATTAAAGCAATTAAATGCATTTAAATCACGTTGGTTAAATTAAATTGAATGGGATAAAATCGAATTAAATAACACAACATTAAATAAAGAAAATGAAATTAATAACAATTACAATCAATTGAATTCACAATTAATTTAATTTCATTCGGGACGCACCTCCAGGCGCCCATCATAGTCAGGGTACTACTTCTTGCCAAATTGGTCAGCGCTTAAAGCGCACAGACGCCAAATTGGTCAGCGCTTTTTAGTGCAAAAAGCGCAAAAACTGCGCGCTGCGACCATAGGGTCAGAGGGGGTTGAAAATCTGCGCGAAACGAACAGAGAGGCAAATAAAGGCGGCGTGGCACCGCGCTGCCGCGCGCACTTAGTAGTACCCTGGTGGTAGTGGTGGATTTCGGGGTGGTGAAGAAATAGTATGTAGTAGCATGTAATAGCATGGAGTAGCCGGATCGTAGCCCTGTGGTGTTGATCGTTGATCGTGGATTTCTGGATGCAAACTATTCACCAACGAGTAGTTCGAGCTAGTACTCCGTTGCCGAATTGTTTTTCCTATCTCTTAATCGCTGGCTGAGCTTCGCAGGTTCGCAAGAATGACCCCTCGAAAAGGTGGCTAACAGACCCTCGAGCGACAGAAAGTTGTATAGCTCTTCGCATTTTACAACTCAGTAGTTAACGTGCGATTGAGGAATAATTGGTCACGCTTCAGTCTACGAAAAGTACTGGTTCTCAGGCGGGATCGCTAATCTGCGGTGAGCCGAGGCATTTCGTCCACTGTACGCCTGCATGCGGCCTGCATGTATCTGTTGTTCCGCTGCAAATCGTGCCTTTCGCCTACATTTAGCGAAATTGCCACTTCCCCGAGTGGGAACGTATGACAGCCCTGTTGTGTTGATAAAATGATAACCGACAGGTGCCTCTGCAAGATACCATACATACAGTTCAAACTTATATATCCCGGCATGAGGGGCGGCAAGACAATCCACCACCGTGCAGCTATTCCAAATTGTGTTAGATTATTTGTCTGTACGGTATGTGTAACGTGTCTCTTGTCATGCATGTTAATTAGTCCTGCATCCGCTCTAACCCCCCAACACCCAATCCTACCCTACATTTCAATCCTACACTGAAAACCCCATACTCGACCCTCATAATATATTAATACACTCTATCCTACCTAACCCGTAATTCCACCTCAACCTTATCCTTCAACCTTAAATCCTTCAACTTCCCTTCCTTTTGTTACCACTCGCAGGCAGATGCACCAACACTGGTCATGGCTGCTAAAGAGGACTCCATCATGTCTTCCATACGCGACATGATCAAATCTTTCATGTATACCTTGGAGCAGCGAATTCAGGTGAATCATACATCAATGCTTGAGGAGTTGTTTTGCTTGAAGCAACAGCAATATCAACTGCAACAACAAGCAGCTGAAGCCGCAGCTAAACTTCAAGCACAAGTGACATCACTGCAAGAGCAGGCAGCCGCAGCCGCAGCTGGACATCAAAGGAGGTATGAAGCCGCAGAGCCGGAACAGCAACAACAACAACAACAACAACAGCAAGCAGTTGCAGCCGAATTACAAACAAGTGTAGAACCCCATCAAGAACAAGCAAGGCAGCATGCAGCACCTGACGAGGTACGCAGAAGTCCACCCACACCAAAGCTATGCCCACATGCACCACTGACTTACCCATAATAGATATGATTGCCTTTACACAAAAGTAGTGGTGCTCACACACACGTTGGGAGCAGTGCACATGCACGCTTGCAGGGCTCACACACACTTTGGAAGCAGGGCCCATACACACAAGCTATGGTCCCCACTAAAGCTGAGCAAATAAGTTCCTCATACACACAAGTAGCCCATGCAACCATAATAATATGCAAACACTTACAAACACTTACACACTTGGAGCTTACAATTGGGAACTTACAAACACCTACAAACACTTACACACTGGGAGCTTACAATTGGGAACTTACAAACACTTACAAACATTTAAACACTGAGAGCTTACAATTGGGAACTTACAAACACTTACAAACACTTACAAACACTTACACACTGGGAGCTTACAATTGGGAACTTACAAACACTTACAAACACTTACACACTGGGAAAACGTAGGCAGCGCAAAAAGCTTATGCACATTAATGATTGCAAAAATGCACTCACGCTTGCATAACGATGATAATGATGATGATGATGATATGATGATGATGATGATGATGATGATGATGATGATGATGATGATGATGATGATGATGATGATGATGATGATGATCATGATGATGATGATGATCATGATGATGATGATGATATGATGATGATTGATGATGATGATGATGATGATGATGATGATGATGATGATGATGATGATGATGATGATGATGCTGAATGAGGCTGATGATGATGATGATGCTGCTGCTGCTGCTGATGATGATGATGATGATGATGATGCTGATGATGATGCTGCTGCTGATGATGCTGCTGATGATGATGCTGATGATGATGATGCTGATGATGATGATGATGAGCTGATGATGATGATGATGATGATGAGATGATGATGAATGATGAAGATGAGGATGATGAGATGATGATGATGATGATGATGATGATGATGAGATATGATGAATGAAGGATGATGATGATGTGATGGTGATGAAGATGATGATGATATGATGATGATGATGATGATGGAGATGATGATGAGGATGATGATGATGATGATGAGATATTCTGATGATGATGATGATCTGATGATGATGATGAGAGATGACTATGATGATTATGATATGATGATGATTGCTGAATGATGATGATGATGATTCTGAGGATGATGATTATTATTGATGCAGCTGATGGGATGATGATATTAGATGATGCTGTTATACTGCTATAGCTGCTCTATTATATGATGATGCTGCTGCTTATGATGGCGATGATACCGATGCCATTTTTCCTGGTGCCCTACTGGCCTGTATTCCCCTCCTGGCCCGCCGCCGCCAGAACCCACACTTTCCCACTTACATATAGCCCCCCCCCCCCCCCCCCCCCAAACCAAACCAAACCAAACCAAACCAAACCAAACCAAACCAAACCAAACCAAACCAAACCAAAGCCGCCAAACCTCAACCTACAGAATACCACCAGACCCCCAACCCCACTCCCACCCTCTTTACCCCCACCCCCACATCATGTACACCCAAATCTACCTTGCACATGCACATATAAACATGCAGGCAGAGTTAGAGGCCACACGCAGATGGCCAGCTCGCAGTGGTGAGAGTCTAGTTAAAGCATCCAAGGCAGGAGATGTAGCTGGAACTCTTTCACTACTAAAGAGGGGTGCCCAAGTTTACTACACTGATCCTACGGTAAATCTACTTCTCGCTTATTGCTTAATGTTCAAGACCATATTAATCACTCACCACCAATGATTCTGTTGAATACTTGGGCATTAATTGCTGGTTTCAGCATGCACCATTTACCCCATATCTTAAGCTTGTTGGTCCCATACACTGTCCCCTTTACGGGGGGTTGGGCGGCTGCTTCTCGTTGGCCCTGAGTGGCCGGTCTAGTTTTTTTTGAGCAGGTTTTGGAGAGACAGAAACCTTTATGTGACAAACTGACGACCATTCAGGGCGAGTTTGTCCTTCCATTGCGTTGAATTGAGCGTGGGATGCTACTATTAAGTTCACCTTGATGTTATGTCAACCCTCGAAGATTTACAAGTATTGTGTGGCTCTTGGTAGTGGGTATGTATGCGGGTTATTCTTGGCCATAACTTGGAAACCTGGCCCCATTGGGTGGGCAGCACTATGAATAAAACAGCATTTTACGAACTGGAATTTGGCTTGGAAAATTTATGGGACAAAGTGACGACCATTCAGGGCGAGTTTGTTCTTCCATTGTGTTGAATCGAGCGTGGGATGCTGTTGTTATTAATAAGTGCACCTTAATGTCATGCCAACTCTCATGGATTGCATAATATTGCGTGGCTCATGGAGAGTTGTTTGTGCGTGTGTTGGGAGGGCAGCAAGCCATAGGGGGGGTGAAGGTGGTGGTGGTGGTGGTGGTGGTGGTGAAAGAGTCTCACCTACTCCGCCAGCTTTTCCTAAACCGCAAATGGGCAATCCGTAGGGGTGGTGAAGGTGGTGGTGGTGGTGATGGTGGTAATGCTGCAATACTGGCGGTGGTGGTGGTGCTACACAGGTGGTGGTGGAGAAAGGTTTGTGCGTGTGTTGGCAGGGCTGGTGGTGTTCGCGGGATGGAGTTGTTGGGTTTGTGGGTTAGATTTTGTGGGTTTGGCATGGTGGGGTTAGTTTGGTGGGGCTGGTATAGTGGGGTTGATTTGGTGGGATCTGTTGTATTCATGTATGTTACAGTCCAGGGGTAGGCCAAATAGGCAAAAGAGACTTGACCAACCGTTTAGGAAGGGCTTAACAAGAAAATGACTGATGAACTAACCCCCAAACAATCGTTTAACCGACGGGGCCCTGAGTTCGTGCTATAGTGATGATTTAATCGGGTGTTGCTAGAATAGGGTGCTATTGATTGATTGTGGGTTTGGGTCGGATGGTGGTGTGTGTGGTGTGTGTGTGGTTTATATGGGGTGACTGTGTGTTGTATGTGTGTGTGGGGGGGAGGGCGTGTGCGTGGGTTGGCTGTGTGTTTGTGTGTGTTTGTATGTGGTGTGTGTGGTGTGTGTGTGTCGTGCGTGTGTGGGGTGGGTGGGGGTGGTGGTGTGTGTGTGTGTGTGTGTGGGGGGGGGGGGGGGGGATTGTGGAGTGGGTTACTATTTATTGATTGTGGTTTTGGGTTAGATGGTGGTGTGGTGGGATGGCATGCCCCATGAGATCCTTGTTAGTGACAGTCGAATAAAGTTTTGACAAGGTAGCGGTCTTTGGCAGTGATTTTGTTTTCAAATCGGAAAGTGGGTTTTACTAAGCTTGATGGTTTTAGGCTTCCTCCAAGGACAGCATTTTGAGTGCTTTCTGTAGTTTTTTATAGCTATTTCGGGAGTATAAAAAAAAGGGGGGACACCTATCCCTAAAAAACCTGAGGGGGGCTGAACCCCTCGGGGTTTTTAGGGATTTACAGTATGGCGCATATAATGGCATCCTCGGAATTCCCACATAGAGATTGTCTGATAGTCAAAATCCAGTTTTTCAACCCCATTCACCCAACAACCTACCCACCCACCCACCCAAGGGGTAGATACTTATTGCATAAGGTCCAAAGTGGTGCCAATGGACTGCTCTTGCCAAGGCCTACTCATGGGTGGTCTCAGAATGTAATTTGGAGGTCTGAGTAAAAAGTTAGAAAACAACTGAGGAAGGCCGACCCCATTCACCCAAGGGGTAGATACTTATTGCAAACACCCACCCAAGGGGTAGATGCTTATTGCACAAGGTCCAAAGTGGTGCCAATGGACTGCCCTTACCAAGGCCTACTCAAGGGTGGTCTCAGAATGTCATTTGGAGGTCTGAGTAAAAAGTTAGAAAACAACCTGAGGAGGGCTGACCCCCCCCCCCCCCCCCCTAAATGAGGTGCTCATAATGACCTGAAAAATGCCTCATAATATTGCAATGATACATGCGATTATAGCCCCATTATTAGAACAAATCAATCAGGAGAAGTCAAATTTTGGAGGCCTTGACACCTCCTGGCTATTTGTAGCTTTTGGGGGCAAAAACAAAAAAGTTTAGGGCAAAAAAAAAACCTTTATATGGTACTTTTTTAGAGCGATACTTTCAACAATCCTTCAGGCCCCCCCCCCCCCCCCCCCCCCCCCCCCCCCCCCCTCCTCCCTCCTCCCTCCCTCCCTCCCTCCCTCCCTCCCTCCCTCCCTCCCTCCCTCCCTCCCTCCCTCCCTCCCTCCCTCCCTCCCTCCCGCCCTCCCTCCCTCCCTCCCGCCCTCCCTCCCTCCCTCCCTCCCTCCCTCCCTCCCTCCCTCCCTCCTCCCTCCCTCCCTCCCTCCCGCCCTCCCTCCCGCCCTCCCTCCCGCCCTCCCTCCCGCCCTCCCCGCCTCCCGCCCTCCCGCCCTCCCTCCCGCCCTCCCTCCCGCCCTCCCTCCCTCCCTCACCCACTCATCCACCCACCCACCCACCCACCCACCCACTCACTCACTCACTCACTCACTCACTTGATAATTCAATTTATCAGCATATCGATGTGTGAGTGTTTTTGTTTTTGCTTTTGAGTAGGATTGAAGGTGTGCGCCACTCTTCTGAATTAAGTGGGCAGGCAACCCAATCATGGGCAACTAGTATGGGCCCATTTGTATGTTTCATTTCATCAAGCAAGGCTGACCGAATGCTTACAGACATGTGCGCTTTATGTATTGCATCAACACATATATGGTAGCACACAGTCTGTTGTTTTGCAGGTCTAAACATGCACCGCTTGTACACTTATGAATTCTAGACACTTGCATCATTCCTACCTCGCAGTATGGGATGACACCCCTGCACTTTGCTGCATGCAACGGTCACCTTGACTGTGTACGCGCTTTGTTAAGAGGCGGAGCAAAGGTTGACGTCAGTGATAATGTAAGTATGACTGTTTAGTAGTTGCACGACTACTGAGCCTGGGGGTGTAACACAAAAAGGGCCTTATGACCCCCTTGAAACTATTAAGAAACTGTGTTTGTGCACACATACATGCTTCACACTTTTCCCTCATGTTGCAACATGCACACAATGATTGATTGCTTGGCACACCCTGATTCGTGTCTTGGAAGTTAGGTAGTGTGTATGGAGCGGGGAGTTAGCTCGCTTGCAACATGTTCTGCGTAAATTATGTCGCATGATATGTTGGGTGCATGCGAATGTTTCACAGCGATGCAATTATACAACTTTCCAGACCCAGGGATGGAGGTGGTCTGGTTTAGGTGGTGTGGGTTGGGATGACTGTATTTTTGTAGGGTTGATTGGTGATTGGTATGTGGTGTAGTGGGCAGGCATTGGGGGATAGGGGTCATATTTGTAGGGAACGGCAAATCATATGATGTTGACCAAAGACGAGTATGATATCATATGTTATCATAGAAAAATCATATGATTTAATATCATATGATATGATGGCCCAGGCCAAAGTTACATAGTCAGACCACGGGCATCATATGATATCATATGATGACATGATATCATATGATATCATATTGCCGACCCCTACATATTTGTGGTGTGTTTTGGGGTGTAACACAAAATGTTATCCTTGTATAGCGTGTGCGGTTTAATTTATTGCTTGTGGTTGTGATTTGTTTTCTGTACGCGTATAGTCTGGTGGCAGCGGTGTTTGTGTTTTTGATATCTTGAGCGGTGGTGATACCTTCTTTGGGTTTGTGGTATGCGACATGTGTGTGGAGAAGGTGTTGGGTTGGACTTGTCTGGGTCTGGGTCTGGGTCTGGGTCTGGGTCTGGGTCTGGGTCTGGGTCTGGGTCTGGGTCTGGGTCTGGCGTAATTTCAATTTGGTGGGGTCGCTGGTGGCGGGTGGGCGTGGGTGTAAGTGACATTCAAAGTGATTACAAGATAGCAGTATTAATTTTCCTTGAAAATGATGCCCCCCCCCCCCCCCCCCCCTCCCCCCTTTCCTCACTCAATCAATTCGCGTTATCTGTATTTCAATGTGTGAGTGTTTTTGTGTTTGCTTTTGAGTAGGATTCAAGCCATGCACCACTCTTCTGAAGTAAGCCACCACATGTAGGCAGTCATCCCAATCACGGGTAACTAGTTGGGGCCTATCTGAGTGTTCCATTTCATCGAGCAAGGCTGACAGCATGCCTACATACATATGCGTCGTATGTATGGCATCAACGCACCTATGGTAGCACACATTCTGTTGTTTTGCATGCCTAACCATGCACGGCTTGCACAACCTTTGCTTTCTAGACACTTGCATTGGTCCAACCTCGCAGAATGGGATGACACCCCTGCACTGGGCTGCGAACAAAGGTCACCTTAACTGCCTACGTGTTTTGATGAAAGGCGGAGCAAAGATGGACACTGCGGACGCATTGGTAAGAATGCAGGGATATTTTTTTCAAATCAAAAAGAAGAAATCTTATTCCTTTTATTTTTTTTCTCCCTTTTTTCCTCCCAAAACAGGATCCTTATTCTGATTTTGGTTGGTTTGCGTCATCTTTAGTCAATTTCAGTAAAAAAGGAAAAACTTTTTTTTAAGTATCTCTTTCCGGCAATTTTGAAAGGCGGAGCAAAGATGGATACTGCGGACGCATTGGTAAGAACGCCTATACGGTAGTTGCGCCACGACTGTGTCTGGGGTGTAACAGGAAAATGGCCTTCTGCCCCCCTTAAACTATTAGTACACTGCATGTTCTGCATGCATGAAGCGCATCACACCATTACCCTCATGTTGCAACATGAACACGATGATTGATTGCTTGGCACGCACGCCCTGATTTGTGTCTTGGAATTTAGGTAGTGTGGATGGAGTAGGGAGTCTTCAGCATGTTCTGCATACACAGCCCTTTTCAGCGAATCAATTGGTCTAGGGGTACACCAAATCACTTTGAGGATGCAGGGTCGGGGATTCAATTCCCACTACGGACGGCCTAAGCGTTGCAGGTCGTTGTCCGCGATGGTAGCTTGTCCAGTTAAGGTAGAAGACCGCTCTCTACCAGCATACAACAGGTTCCCTTAATACCACGCCCCACCAGGCGTTATAATTACCTTTCTGCGAGCACTGCGTTATAACGGTGACAGTAACGGTGGCGGTGGTGGGTGGTGAGTGACGGGAGGCGGGTGACGGTTGACGGGTGGTGGGTGGTGGGTGGCGGGTGGCGATGACGGGTGGCGGATGGCGGTTGACGGTGGAGCTGACAGTGACGGTGATGGTGATGGTGGTGGTGATGGTGACGGTAACAGAGATTGCAGTGGTAGTGACGGTTATGACGACGATGGTGGTGACGGTGGCGATGATGGCGGTGGTGGTGACGGTGGCGATGACAGCGGTGGTGGTGACGGTTACGACGATGGGGATGGTGGTGACAGTAAATATGATGGTGGTGGTGGTGACGGTAGAGATGAAGGCGGTGGTGGTGATGGTGACGATGATGGTGATGGTGGTAACGGTGATGATGATGGCATGCAGGTGTTCTTGTGGTCGGTGGTGTTGGTTTGTGGTGGTGGTGGTATGTGTGTGTGGTGGTTTGTGTTGTGTTGTGTGTGGTGGTGTGTGTGGTGGTGGTGGTGTGTGCGATGGTTGTGGTGGTGGTGGTGGTGGTGTGTGTGCGTTGGTTGTGGTGGTGTGGTGGCGTGGCTGTGCATGTGGTGGTGTGGTGGTGTGCTGGTGGTGTGTGTGTGCCTTGATTGTGGTGGTGTGGTGGTGTGGTGGTGGGTGTGCTGGTATCGTGATGGTTTGTTGGTGCTGGTGTGCTGGTGCTGGTGTGATGCTGGGGGTGTGGGGGTGTAGTGATATGGTAGGGTGGTGTTGTGGTATGGTGATGTGGTGGTAGTGGTGTGGTGTGGTGGTATGGTGGTGGTGTGTTTGTGATGTGTGTGTGTGATGTGTGTGTGGTGGTGGTGGAGGTAGTGGTGTGTATGTGTGTGTGTGTGTGTGTGTGTGTGTGTGTGTGGGGGGGGGGGGTAGTGGTGGTGTGTGTGGTGGTATGGTGTTGGTGGTGTGATGGTGTTGGTGTTGGTGGTGGTGTGGTGGTGTTGGTGGTGGGGTTGTGGGGTGGTGGTGGGCTGGATGGGGGTGGAGGTGGAGGTTGGGGTGGTGTCGGTGTCAGTGGTGGGCTTGGTGTCGGTTGTGTAGGTGGGGTTGGTTTAGTAGGGTGGGGTGGTGGGGTGCTGTTGTGAGGGGTGGTATGGTGATGGTGGGTGGTATGGTGGTGGTGGTAAGTGGATAGTAGTGGTGGTTGGGCGGTGGGGGGTGGGCAGGTGGTTGTGGTGGTGGTGGTGTGTCTTGATGGGGGTGGTGGGGGTGGGGGTGCGTTTGTGTGGAGGTGGTGTGTTTGTATGAGTGGTGGTGTGTATGTTTTTATGATTTGTGGGTGGTGGGTGGGTGGGTGGGGTGTTGGGGGGGAGATGGGTGCGTGTGGGGGTGGGGCTGTGTGTGTGTGTGTGTGTTGTTGTTGGTGGTGGTGGTGGTGGATGTGGTGTCTGTGGTGGGGTTAGTATCGGTGGTGGTGGTGGTGGGGTTGTTGTTGGTGGGTGGATGGCTGGGGTGTGGGGTGGAGGGGTGGTGGGGGTGGGGGTGGGGGTAGGGGTTAGTCGTGGGGTGATATTGTGTTGAGGGGTGTTGGTGGAGAGGGGCGCTTATGATCGTGGATTTGGGTTGGTGGTGTGGTTCTCACTCACTCACTCATTCACCAGTATTTCAATGGGTTGGTGTTATTGTTTTAGTTTTTGAGTAGGATTTAAGCCGAATGCCACTCCTCTTGAGTATGCGGGTAGGCAACCCAATCATGGGTAACTAATATGGGCCTTTTTTTATCAAGCAAGGCTTTTTATTAGTTGTGAAAGGTTTAAATCCAGATTTTGTTTCTCCCTGTGAGGGGTGTCTCCCGACACAAACCAGCAACACCGCGGATTAATTTCCACTCCTACAAAAAAGGGTGACACCATTCCTACATACACGTGTGCTGTGGTATAGTATCAACACACCTTAGGTAGCACACATTTTCTTTTTCTTTTCTTCTTTGTGCATGATGTTCATAAGTCCCCCTTGACTCCATCAACCCGAGGGCACATTTGGAGTCCAGTAGGCCACGAGGAAAATGTAATCATCATCATCATCATTTTGTTGATTTGCATGTACCGCTTGCACAACCAATGGTTCCAAGACACTTGCATTGTTCCTACCTCACAGGCTGGTATGACACCCCTGCACTGGGCTGCACTGAAAGGTCACCTTGACTGCCTACATGCTCTGGTGGGAGGTGGAGCCACGGTGGACATCAAGAACGAAGTAAGAATAGCTGTATGGTAGTTGCACCACTACTGTGTCTGGGGTGTAACATAAAAAGGGGCTTATGCCCCCCTTGAAACTGTCAAGAAACTGTGTTCATGCATACATGAAGCGTTTCACACCGTTACCCTTATGTTGCAACATGAGGGAGGGGATGAAGGGAGGGGATGGAGGGAGGGGATGAATGTGGGTTGGTGGGGATGGATGTGGGTGTTGGGTGGTGGTGGGTGTGGATGTGGGTTGGGTGTGGGTATGGGTTGGTGGTGGTGGTAGTGGGTGGGTGGGTGGGTGTTGTGGGTTGGGGTAGGTGGAGTGGTGTGGATGTGGGCGGTGGGGGTGGGTGAAGGTGGGTATGGGATGGTGGTGGGATGTGGGATGGTGGTGGGTGTGGGATGGTAGTAGGGTGTGTGCGACTGGAGGTGGTGGTGGGTTCGGGTGTAAAGTAATGTGAGTGGGTGTGGGATGGGTGTGGGGTGGTTACTGCCCCTTCATGGGTAGCAACTTCGAAACATCAGGCGTACTGCCGGGCGCGCAAAACGGGTGCGCAAATTGGGCGAGCAAAACGGATGCACGAATCAGACAAGCAAAACGAGTGCGCTGGGGAACCTGCCAAATTGCATTTGGACCACACCTACTGACGTTTGCAAACGGCAGGCAGCTCAATAAACTAGCAAGTCGTATTTTCAGTCATGTCACCTCATCTTCCAGGTAATTTCAAATCAAACTTGAAGTTTGGATTCGGCATTAAAGTCATCCGGAAGGGCAGGGTTGTGTTATTCATGTTCACATACGGTTTCGGTTTCGGATTCGGAATCATACGATATTTTGAAGTTCGTTCGGTTGCATCCGGTAGTGATTTGACTTGTATGGGAAATTTTGATGTGCCATTGGAGAGAATAGAACCCCCGGCTTACCGATGTCGAAGTCAAGATCTGCAGCATTGAGTATGTTATCATGATTGCACAGAGCACACACGAGAAAGCCCTATACAGGTATAAGCTGGAAGATGGGTCAGGCACCGAATGCCGAATGCACCGAACGCGAATGAGATTTTCACCGAGTGCAAATGCATTCAGTATTTTGGTGCATTCGGACAGCCCCTCTCAGTGACATACAATGGTCTTGTGGTAGACCAGGTTGCTAAAGGACGAAGAGTCGGGGGTACGACTCCCCCTTCGGTGGCTCTTGGCGTTGCAGGTCGTTGTCAACCGCGATGGTAGCTTGTCCAGTTGAGGTAGGAGACCGCTCTCCACCCGTGTACGACGGGCTCCCTTAACACCACGCCCCACCAGGCGTTATCATTACCTTTTTGGTGCATTCGGACAGAATGGCACAACCCTGCCAAGGGGACTGCCTAGTCACAGAGGTTGCACAGCCAAGTTTATGAGGCAACGTGCAACTGTGTATCAAAGCAATGTATATAAGACGCACATTCCGCAAGAACAGCCACGAGGGCAGCAACAAGGTTCACGAGGGCAGCAACCGGCACACCGCACACCGCACAACAACCCTAGTGGCAGCGGGGCTGTGCGGGGCTCCCCATCCCCATCCCTAGCTGATCCTCATACCCAACTCATGGGCGGCGCCCTTGTTGTGGGTTGGTGGGTGTTGATGGATAGGGGTACTATTGATTGTGGGGGTGGGGTGGTGGAGTGGTGGGATGGTATGTCCCATGTTATCACCGTTACTCACATTCAAAGTGATGACCTGTTAGCAGTCTTTGGGTGCTCGGTAAATGATTGCACTCCTTCAGCCGCTTCCCTCCCTCACTCATTCGCTTTATCAGTATTTCAACGGGTGGTAGTTTTTGTTTTTTCTTTTGGGTATAATTCAAGTTGTGTGCCACTCATATGAAGGAAGCAGGCACTTAGCCCAATCATGTGTAACTAGTTTGGGCCCATCTAAGTGTTCCATTTCATCAAGCAAGGCTAGCAGCATGCCTACATACATGTGCGCCTTATGTATCTTATCTTATGAGCGCCTCAGGTATCTTATCTTATGAGCGCCTCAGGTATATTATCTTATGAGCGCCTCAGGTATCTTATATTATGAGCGCCTCAGGTATCTTATCTTATGAGCGCCTCAGGTATATTATCTTATGAGCGCCTCAGGTATCTTATCTTATGAGCGCCTCAGGTATATTATCTTATGAGATCCTCAGGTATATTATCTTATGAGCGCCTCAGGTATATTATCTTATGAGCGCTTCAGGTATGTTATCTTATGAGCGCCTCAGGTATATTATCTTATGAGCGCCTCAGGTATAATATCTTATGAGATCCTCAGGTATCTTATCTTATGTGCGCCTCGGGTTTATTATCTTCTTTTTCTTCAGTTTTTTTTAGGTATCTTATCTTATGTGAACCTAAGGCTTCTTATCTTTTTCTACCGGTTTTTGTAGGTATCTTATCTTATGTGAACCTAAGGCTTGTTATCTTTTTCTTCAGTTTTTTTTAGGTATCTTATCTTATGTGCACCTTTGGTATCTTATTTGCTCTTCAGTTTCTTTTACGTATCTTATCTTATGTGCACCATATGTATCTTACATTTTTATTTTTATTTCTGTTTCCCCTCTAGAGATACCTTTGGTATCAACTCGCCTATGGCCACACAGTCTTTTTTTTTGTTTGCATCTCTAAACATGCACTGATTACAGCACCTATGATTTATAGACACTTGCATTATTCCTAGGTAATGATAACGCCTAGTGGGGCGTGGTGTTTAGGGAACCCGTTGTACGCGCGCAGAGAATGGTCTACCAACTTGACTGGACAAGCTACCATCGCGGTTGACAATTACCTGCAAAGCTAAGGGTGACCGTAGGGGGAATCGAACCCCCGACCCTTCATCCTCAAAGCGATTTGGTGTACCACTAGACCAATCGTATCACTGAAACGGGCTGCATTGTCCCTAACTCACAGGATGGGAAGACACCACTGCACTTGGCCGCACAAGAAGGTCACCTTGACAGTGTGCGCGCTTTGATGGGAGATGGAGCCATGGTGGATGCAAAGGACACAGTAAGAATGACTGTTTATTACTTGCACCACTACTACTGTATGCGGGGTTTAACACAAAAACTATCAAGAAAATGTGTCCATGCATACATGAAGCGCTTAACACTGTTACCGTCATGCTGCACCATGAACACAATTATTGATTGCTTTGCACACCCTGTTTATGTCTTTGAAGTTAGGTTGTGTGGATAGAGTGGGGAGACGGCTTACTTGCAGCATGCTATTAATATAAATTGCGTTGTATGTTTTTTTTATACGTGCTGTGTTTCATGGCGATGCGATTATACAAAATTACTAACTTTAGCCCTTTTCAGTGAATCAATTGGTCTAGTGGTACACCAAATCGCTTTGAGGATGCAGGGTCGAGGGTTCGATTCCCCCTATGGTCGCCCTGAGTGTTGCAGGTCATTGTCAACCGGGATGTTAGCTTGTCCAGTTGAGGTAGAAGACCGCCCTCTACCCGCGTACGACGGGTTCCCTTAATACCACGCCCCACCAGGCGTTATCATTACCAACATTACTGACCTACGGTTGGATGTTGTTTCATTTGCTTGGTGCAAGTTGGGATGGCTTCAGTTAGGTTGTGTTTATGGATGATCGGGTTGTGGGGTAGTGGGCCGGCGTTGGGTAATAGGGTGTAAGATCTGTGGTGTGTTTGGGGGTGTTACCATACACGGGTACACAATGAGGGCCTTATGTTCCCTTGTTTGACGTGTGGGGTTGAATTG
Source organism: Chlamydomonas sp. ICE-L (assembly GCA_013435795.1). Taxonomy (NCBI): domain Eukaryota; kingdom Viridiplantae; phylum Chlorophyta; class Chlorophyceae; order Chlamydomonadales; family Chlamydomonadaceae; genus Chlamydomonas; species Chlamydomonas sp. ICE-L. Next base: position 4,807,486 of record JACBWV010000338.1, on the reverse strand, counting down.
TTTGCATGTGATTTTTTTTCCGTACGCGTACAGTCTGGTGGCAGCTGTGTTTGTGTTTTTGATACTTTGAGCGGAGGTGATACCTTCATGGTGGTGATACTTTGGGTTGGTGGTAGGCGACAAGGATGGGCGACAGGACACTAGGGGGGGGGGGGGGGGTGTGTGTGTGTGTGATGGTGTTTGATGGTATGTGGTGTGTGTGCTGGTGTGCTGGTGGTGTGGTGTGTTGGGTTAACATGGTGGGGTGGCATAGTGGTGGGTGTAGTGTGGTGTGGTGGTATGATGGTGCGGGCGTGTGATGGTGTGGTGGTATGATGGTGTGGGCGTGTGGACGTGTGATGGTGTCGGTGTGTGGTCGTGCTGGTGGGATGGTTTGGTGGTTTGCTAGAGTGCTGGTGACTTCGTGGGATGGTGTGCATGGTGGTGTGCTGTTTGTGTGGTGTGATGGTGTTCATGGTATGGTGGTGGGTTGGCATGGTGAGGTGGGTTGGGGTGGTGGTATGGTGGGGTGGTGGTGTGAGTGTTGTGGTGGGTTGTGGTGGTGGGGAGTGGCGCGATAAGGTGGTGGGTGGTGGTGTGGTGTGGTATGGTGGTGGGGGTGGTGTGATGGGTTGGTGGTGGTTGGTATGATGGTGGGTATTGTGGTTTTAGTGGTGGTGGTGTGTGTGTGTGTGGTGGGTGGGTGGGTGGGTGTGGGAGGGGCTAGTGGTGTGGTGTGCATGTGGTGTGCTGGTGTGTCGTGGGTGTTGTGTGGTGTGGTGATGGTACCATTGGTGATCTGGTGTTGTGGTGGTGGTGGTGGGTGGTGGTGGAGAGGGTTGATATTGATTTTGAATTTGGGTGGTGGTGGTGGGATGGTATGCCCCATGTGATCCTTGTCAGTGACATTCAAAGTGATGAAATGGTAGCGGCCGTTGCTTGATTGGAATGATAATAAATAATCACAATCATTCAGCAATCCCCCCTTACTCACTCATTCACTCACTCATTCACATGATCAGTATTTCCATGTTTGAGTTTTTATGTTTTTGCTTTTGAGTAGGATTCAAGTCGTGCGCCACTCATTTGAAGTAAGCGGGCAGACAACCAAATCATGGGTAGCTAGTAATGGGCATATCTGAAAGTTCCATTTCATCAAGCAAGGGTGACAGCATGCCTACATACATTTGCGCCTTCGGTATGACATGAACACACCCAAATGATTTGTTGCATGTTCCAACCTTGCAGTGGGCAAAGACACCCCTGCACTGGGCTGCACGCGAAGGTCAACTTGACTGTGTACGAGCTTTGGTGGAAGGCAGAGCAAAGCTGGATGTCAAGGAATGTGTAAGAATACATGTAGGGTAGATGCACCACTACTATGCCTGGGGTGTGACACGAAAGGACCTGATTCCCCCCTTGAAACTATCAAGAAGCTGTGTTCATGCAAACATGAAGCGCTTCACACTGTTACCCTCGTGTTGCATCATGAACACAATGATTGATTGCTTGGCACACTCTGATTTGTGTCTTGTAAGTTAGGTAGTGTGTATGGAGCGGGACTCAGCTTGCTTGCAGCATGTTCTTCAACTATTACAATATACTTCATTGTCGATGTGTGGGAATGTTTCATAACGTTCCAATTATCTCCATTGCCAGTTCTGGATTTTGATCGGTTGGCATTGGTTGGGTTGTCGGGTAATAGAGTTATGGGGTATTGAGGAAGCGTTTTGGGTTAGGGGTAAGGTGTGTGGTGTGTGCCTGGGGTGTTGACAAAGAGGTCCTTATGTCTCCTTGGATGGTGTTTTCTTTTGAATATCCTGTTTGGGTTAAATATTCGTTTGTTTCACCTTACATACACGTTTATCTGCATTCCATGTGTAATGTTTGTTACAGTCCAGTGGTGGCCTAAGGGGCTAAAATAAAGGGACTTACCCTGTTTTATTTATCAATTATATGCTTGACCTGGGCAATTAATTAAATATATATAAACATACCTGGCCTTCTCTTACCGGGGGGGCCATAACTATTACTAGGAGGTCTACGATCAGTGCACTCCATTTGTAGTCATAGACAGGATATCCCCCAAGTCCCATCATCACCTTGGCTGACATTGCTTCATGTGCCTTGCCACACTGCAGCGCCATACAACACCCCTGGACCTTGCAGTGAGCCATCGAAAACAACATGTTGCAGACTATCTCCGGCTACAAGTATGATGTTTGTGGTGCACAATATATACGGCACCAAATGGTGATGTTGTGAAGCAATGAGGCCTTTCTACGGCTATGCGTACCATCTGGCCTTATGTGGGCTGGAACAAAGGCAAAGAGGACTTATTCGCCATTGATAGTGTGTATTGCTTACCTCTATCTAGACGTCAGAGTACTAATTCCTCACTGCCAGATGTCATACGTAGATGCATTGTATTCATTCAATGGATGAAAAAAAGGCACCTCGGGCGCGAGTGTTCATTAGTATGTGCAGTATAGTTGTATGCACTGCCTAGATAGGCGTAAAACATTGTACATGCGGCAACGAACATGAGGTTGGCGATGCAACTAAGCAGAGCCCAAATAACAAGCTGAGCATATAACATATGTTAGGTTGACACAACTAACATAACAGCATAGAGAAAGGACACCGGCACAGAGCGCTTGGGACTATGGGGGTCCTCCTCAAGTACCCATGACACCAGCACATAGCATGTGGGACTTAGGAGGTCCACTTGAAGTACCCTAAACACCAGCACATAGAACATGGGACTTTGGGGGGCATTCTTAAGTACCTTGGGCACCATCCAGCACAGAGCACGTGGGACTTTGGGGGTCCTCTTGAAGTACCCTAAGCACCAGCACATAGAACATGGGACTTTGGGGGGCCTCTTTAAGTACCTTGGACACCAGCACAGAGCACGTGGAACTTTGGAGGTCCTCTTGAAGTACCCTAAACACCAGCACATAGAACATGGGACTTTGGGGAACCTCCTCAAGTACCTTGGACACCAGCACAGAGCACGTGGGACTTTCGAGGTCCTCTTGAAGTACCCTAAACACCAGCACAGGGCACATGGGACTTTGGGGGGCCTCCTTAAGTATCTAGGAGACCAGCAAAGGGCACGTGGGACTTTGGGGGTCCTCTTGAAGTACCCCGGAAAGCAGCACAAAGCACATGGGACTTTGGGGGGCCTCCTTAAGTACCTTAGACACCAGCACAGAGCAAGTGGGACTTTGGGGGTCCTCTTGAAGTACCCTAAACACCAGCACATAGCACATGGGACTTTGGGGGGCCTCCTAAAGTACCTTGGACACCAGCACATAGCACATGGGACTTTGGGGGTCCTCTTGAAGTACCCTAAACACCAGCACATGGCACGTGGGACTTTGGGCCCCCCCCTAAAGTACCTTGGACACCAGCACATAGCACGTGGGACTTTGGGGGGCCTCCTGAAGTACCTTGGACACCAGCACAGAGCACGTGGGACTCTGGAGGTCCTCTTGAAGCACCCTAAACACCAGCACATAGCACATGGGACTTTGGGGGGCCTCCTTAAGTACCTTGGACACTATCCAGCACAGAGCACGTGGGACTTTGGGGGTCCTCTTGAAGTACCCTAAACACCCGCACATAGCACATGGGACTTTGGGGGGGGGCCTAAAGTACCTTGGTCACCAGCATAGAGCACATGGGACTTCAGGGGTCCTCCTGAAGTACCATAGATAGACCCCATCACATACCACGTCCAACTTGTTGTCTTTGGCTGCTCTGTGCTAGTGACCTTTGTCATTGCCAAGATGTCTGTTTTCTCGACCTTGCATGTGTTGTGTGAAGAGCATGTCAAGCATAAGGACGACATACGGAAATAATTGCAGGCGGAACTAATAATTGAGTTACACAGAGACATGGATGCATACAAGAGTTTGGTCGTAAAATTGGGTGCAATGACAGTCATGACTATTCTGTTAAGCTTTCTTAGCAGCTTCTAGGCAGCTCCCCGCCGGTCTTGCTGGATGGCCAGCCGGCAGGGGAGCTGCCAAGAAGATGTTATTCATTCCGAAACGGAAAGCCTTGCTGATAGTAGTAGCACTAGAGGATGAACGTTGTGCAATTAAAGTTGATGCAACGAGGATCGAGCATTTGAAATTAGCAACACAAACATGTAAGGACAAGTTGTATGATGCCCTGAATTCCCTCATCACGGCCGTACAAATGAACGTGGCTTTGGGATGTTGGCCGGGGAACCTGCCTGAGGTCTGACTTCAGGTTCGCATTATCAAGATGATGTATAAGAGGGGGGGGGGAAGGTGTGAAGCTTCCTTGTGGGTGCGGGTGGGGTACAACCATGGCTGTATGAGTGGGTGTATATATAGCAGTCATAGAGTTACTGAGACCACGAACCTAATCCACACATTTCGCCTTGCCATGAAACGATTAATGTACGTAGGAAAAGCCTTGGTACGTATGTTCATCAGCCTAGTTATTTGTTTAGCACACATACCCTAGGTAGCGTATTTGCATTTCCCGGTAACTAGCCTTGCCATTTATTTGATTATTTGATTATGAATGTAACCCACTTTGGTAGATGTGTATCAACAAGGTTACCCCCTTTCGCCCACTCCCTTTGGATTCTTCACCGATATATTGGCAGCTCGTATCAAAATGGCCTGAAATGAAACATGTGCCATGACCGCGAACACCAAAGTCAAGATTTTGATATATATATGCTGACAATATCGTCTGTATGGCAAGAACAGAAGCCTACCTACTAAAAAACACAAATCATTTGTACGCCCCATATCTACATACCGTACTGACAGGAGAATTTAGCGTTTTAATTTGACGGGTTCAATCGGGGGGGGGGGGGGGGGGGGGGGGGGGGGGGGGGGGGGCAACTTCGAACCAAAAATACACCATCCCTCAACTTTGAAGATTTCATAGAGAGGATGAAGAATCAGGTTTTATTTCTTAATTTGGCCCAGTAGAAAAAAGTATTGGTCCTCCAAAGTTTGGGGCCGCGGGGGGGGGGGGGGGGGGGGGGAGGAGAAAATCTGACATTTTCAAAAAAATAGGTACTTTTCAGCAGGGGGCCGCTAAAAGGTTGCTCGTATCGCATGTCGGAATCGGGGCCTAAAGGGGTCGTAAGCCCCGAAACCGTCGAAAAAAGTCGAAAAATGTATCGGGAGGGTGTAGATATCGACCCCTCAAAAAAGGGGGGAGGGGGGGGGGGGGGTCCGGCGACTTTCAGAAATTTCCTCTGGTGAAAACTGTTAGAGGCCAAAACTTCCTCAGGACTCGGTCTCTGATAACATTAAGCAGACCTATGACACAAGCTCGACGAGATCTTTCCGAATCCGCACTTATTTCCGACACCGAGTAAATCTGGAGGCGAGGTCCTCTAGATCCAAGTCGAGGCACCTGGTGACCTGGCAGATCCTCGTACTTGGGTCGAGCCGGTTTCGGAAATATCCTCGCAACTTCCTCACCTGACGGAATCTGACGAAGATAAGCATACCCATGAACAGGCCATGAAACTGGTTTGACGAGAGCATTCCGAATCCGCGCTTGTTTTCGAGAATGAGTAAATGTGTCGAGGTGGTGCTCGAGTAGTGACCTCCACAAGTTCTAAGTACACCTAGTGTGAAAGTTGGGCCAAACCAGAAACTCAGTATTTCCTTTCCCAAACTTCTTGGGTATATGGAGGGTACTTAGGCATGTAACTTACGCTTAACACCACCTTCAAATTCTGAAACACCAAAACTTGCTGGCTCAGCTCAGAATTAGGGCTAGGAAAGGGTGTTTGCTTGACCATGTTGTCAAACTTTGCTCAAATCCAAATGTAAGACCACAAATGGATTGAGCTCGCCGAGGGGATCACTATAGACCCTACTTTGACCCCCTAATTATAATTCCTGAAGGAGATATGGGCTTTTTGGGGGCGGGAGGGGGGGGGGTAAGGCCGATTACAAAAACTTCCGACATGGGTATATGAAAAAAACTTCCTCGCGACCCCCCGCTTTTCAGGCACTTTTTTCTAGCCCTCAGAATGACATGGGAGTGGAACTAGGGTGTTCCTGTACTAAAGACCAGTCCATATATGCTATTGGGGGGGAGATCCACCACACATTATACCCAGGGCAGAGGGGGGAGGAGGTGGGTGGGGTAAGGTGGGGTGGTGTAGGGGTGCGGGGGGGGTCCACCACATATAGTCTGTGCACCGTGAAACGTTAAATTTTCCTGTCAGAACGGTTTATACATGCAGGCGAACAATCATGGCAGTGCCCTACCCATACAGCCATGGTAGTGCCACATCCACACCCATTCCACTAAGGTAGTATCGGCACCAAGTATCTACAAAGTTGTATATTTTGGGGTTTTATTTTTAATTGTTTGAAGTCAAAACTTCACAACAGCCTATATGCCAAATATATGGAAGCATTTTTTTTTTAGAGTTAACCCCACAAACCAAATATTGGCAGATAGCCCAAGAGACAATTTAAAACTTTACCGCACAGATATTCGAACTTATAAGGTAGCCATGCACTATTAGGCTGACAGTCAAAGTGAACCTTCCACCAAAAATGTGTGTTTGTATAAATACAAGCTCAGGGGCGCCATCATGTAATGAACCTCTTTAGAGCCATGCCTTTGAATAAGAGCAAACAGGTGGAGGTGGACTGGAAGGGTAGAGCCGTAGAGGGGGTGAAGACGTTCCAGGAACAACAAATTCAGAGGCAATAGGGCTAGGGAGCACACTGATCTGTGCATTGTAGTGAAGAATGAAAGAGCGCGAATTGTGAGAACTTTGGGGGGCACTCAGAATACCCACCATTCCACCCTGCTACCTCAATCCTTGGCCACATGCCTTTGTGGGTGTACAGGGTGCATGTACACCAAAAGGTTGGCAATAGGAGAGCAAACAAAGCAGTGTAGTTACCTCATATAGGCCAAAATGGGTCGAAAAGTGCAAATAAGGCCATTCAAACAGCCGTAACTTTGGCTAGGGTGGTCCAATGTCCTTGGGGGGTGTTCCTCTGGAATTAGTTGGTATCTAAGTAAGTTCAAATTTTAACCGGCAAAACAAAACAGGGCCTTGGTGTCTAAACCCACTATTACCACTCAAAATCGCTCTATTTACAATATATTAACCAAAATGTATCGCTTAAAGGGGCTCAGAAGGGTTGTAAAAGGGCTGATACGCAGTTTCGGAAGGATTGGACGATGGAATTTGTGGGGGTTAACGCATATCGACACACAACATACTTGTGGAAGATCTACCCAGGGGCCCCTGGATCTACCAGCAATCCTACATACTTCACCCCCGTGCATGCGCCCCTTCAGAAAATCAGCCAACTCATCGCAGGTACTGCTGTCTTCGCTTCTGCTACCCTGCTGCCACCTGCTGACATGACTTGCTGCTGCCCTTCCCTTCTGCTGTCGTGCGATTCAGCTACCATGCGATTTTGCTGCCATGCGATTCTGCTGTTGCTGCTGGCGTGTGAGCTTTGGGCCTGCTCGCTCGCTTCTAGTCGCTGCGTGTCAAAAAGTAAATGAGGCTTGTGGACATGCGATACGCGCATGACCTTGCTACAGGCTGCGTTTTAGGCTGATTTGCGAGCCAGCACTCGGGGAAGTGACAATTTCGCTAAATGTAGGCGAAAGACACGATTTGCAGCGGAACTACAGAGAAATGTAGGCGTACAGTGGACGAAATGTCTCGGCTCATCTCAAACCAGCGATCCCGACAGACACCCAGAACTTTTCGTAGACTGAAGCGTGACCAATAACTCCTCGATCGTACGTTAACTACTGAGTTCTAAAAAGCGAAGAGCTATGCAACTTTCTGTCGCTCGAGGGTCTGTTAGCAACCTTTTCGAGGGGTCATTCTCGCGAACCTGCAAAGCTCTGCCAGCGATTCCGAGATAGAATGAACAATTAGGCAACGAAGTACTAGCGCGAACTACTCGTTGGTGAAATGCTTGTCAGCATGAATTGCGGTGCTCTCACGCGTTTTATGACTTGGTGACTACTTATGTACTTCCTTAGAACTATCGGCCCAGACAGTGTTTCTGTCTGTACTGTGTCAGCTTCCCGTAGACTGTGTCATCCTTCATGACACGGTGACAGCTTCCTGTTGACTGCGTCATCGGTCTCTCACTGACACACTCTGTATAGCCGGTGCCTGGCTTAAGTTTCCTGACTTAGGGTCTAGTCAGGTTACAGGCATCCGCCTCTCCCACCGCTGGTGTTCTTTGGCGTCCGCCTGTCCTTGTAACGCTATTCTTGTCTCCGTGTATAGATTGGCGCGTCTGTCTCCGCTGCATACATCTCTCTCCACTCTTCGAAGTGCTTTCTAGCTGATAGGTTACGGGCTTATTACTTCTACCACTGCTTTACAATGCAACTTCCGCGGGGGCCTCCTGCCGGCTTCGAGAAACTTACCCCACAGAATGGTATTTCCTGGTCGCGCGGTATGGAGAGCGTCATTATCAGTAATGGATGCGACCGAATTCTTCCTCTAAAGATTCGTGTTCCCACTGATTGGCTAGATGATTGCGCGCCAGCGGCCTCTGCTGCCGGAGATGAGTCTCCTTCCGCCATCATGGAAGCCACCCCCCCCTCCAATACCTCCATTTCTCCGTCTCCTTCTCCTTTTGTCCAACGTCTCCGACCTGAGGTTGAGGATATTCTGATGCGCCTATGCTGTGTTTCCACACAGATTATCCAGTATGCAAGGTCGCCTCCACCCGCTGATGCCCGCTTTACCTACGACACTGTAGACCTTGCTCTCCATAGCCATGAAGATGGCTATGCTTACGGCAAGTCTGACGACTCAGAGGAAGATTACTCTGATGATTGTATGGAAGATCTACTGAGTGCCAGAAGTGGCGACTTCGGTGGAGTCACTCCCTCTTCTGCTACTAGGGTTTTCCACACCTCCACTGTCTCTCCGGTGTATGAGCCTCAATTGGCACCTTCTCCTGCGGTCTTCAAGCCTCCGTCTGCCTCTCTGCTTGCGCCGCTTCCACCGGACCTACCTGAGGTGGTCAAGCCGTCTTTGCTGCGGAGTTCGTCTCTTGGTCCTTTGGGTCCTCTACTCAACCTTGCAGAGCAGGCTCGCAACCCTGCAGAGCGGGCTCTTGGTGCTTACCATACTCGGGCTCGCGAGGCTGCTGCCACGAGTGTCCACAGATCTGCTGCTGGCACCTCGCAGGAGCCCCCTCCACCTCCACCGGTGGATCTGCCACCTGCGCCTGGCCCTCCGCCGTCTATGAATCCTACGCTGTCCGGCATATCCTGGGAACATCTGCTTGATGGCACACCACCTGTGCGGCTGGCTGTGCGGGACTGCCGGCTTATTCGCCAAGCCCAGTATGCTGGAAATTCTCTTGATCGCACTTTGTACGGTAGGCTGGATGAGGCAGCCACTCGGGCTAATCTAGATAGAAAGGGTCGCCCTAAGCGTGTGATGGCTTACTCTGAGCTGGGTCATGAGTGTCGTGCTTTTCTAGGATCTGTGAAGGCAGGGATTAACTACCCTTCCCCTGGAGGTGTTACCTTTGGTGGGATTGGGCGTAGGAACAATGATCTCCGAGGGTATCAGTATGTGAAGGTCCCTCTCAGTTTTGTTCCTGTTAGGCCTGATTTCGAGCTCGTTGCGAGTGTTGCGCGTTCCTTAGATCTCATTAGGAACTTAGATGATCAGCGCGCATATGATGCTGGCATTGCTGCCGAGTATTTTATGTCGGTTCGTGCCTCGTATGCTCCTGTGCCTGATCCTCTTGCTGCTGGACCCTCGGCCTCTCATGGTGAGTCTCGTGTAGATCCTGCACTGTTGGGTTTTAGTGCCCTGCCCCTGGAACGTCAGGAGTTCATGTGTCTCACTATGATGCTTGCGAACATGACGGATGCGATGGTCAATGTGTATCAAGATTTTGCCACTCCTCGGGATATCTTCTTGCATATCCGAAGACAGCGTTCTGATGCTCTTGCTGCTCGTGTCCCTCTCATGCTTGTTGAGCTTCGGCGTGAAACCATGGACAACTCTGAACCTGTGGATGTGTTCTTTCGCAGGGTCCGGGGCTTGTGCACTGACCTCCGCAGTGCGGGATACCCACAGCCTCAGCGCCATGCCATGCATTCTATTATTAATGGCATCATGCACCCCCGCTTCGACTCTCTGCGGCTACAGTTTGGTCTCGCACTGCATCAGAACCAGCCTGTTGATTACTGGACCTGTCTGGCAGCATATAGATCATTAGATTTCTTGAACGTGTCTCTCCCTAAGTCTGATCCGAGGCATCCTGGTTGGTCCCGCGATCCTCCCCAAGTCCCTGCCAATGCTGCTTTTCAGCGTGGCAGGGGACCTGGTCCTCAGGGTTCCGGGACTACCAAGAGGCGCTTGGATTGCACTTGGGGCCCCTGTCTTTCCAAAACGAGCCACTCGGAGGACCGTTGCTGGACGAAACATCCGCACCTGCGAAAGGCCAAGGCTGGTGCACCGGGCATTGAACCCGTGCCCGTTGCCTTGGCCCTTCCAGGTTCGCTGACTCGCAAGCAGTTGTCCTCCTTGCAGGCTCAGATTGATGGGTACGCCATGTCCAAGAACTAGGAGGTACGCTCTGTCCTATTCTCTTGCACTACGAAGTTCTCTAACGTGTGTAGCCCTAGTCTTTCTGAGGGTGTCTGGCATGTGGACTCTGGAGCTGGAATGTCAATCACGGGTGATAAGTCTTTGTTCACTGTGTTTGAATCTTCTGCTGTTGGGCCTACGGTTCGATTTGGTGACGGGGTGATTCAACGGTCAGAGGGTAAGGGATCCATTGTGTTATGTAGTGATTGGTTACCAACATCAATCACTCTAACCAATGTTCTTTATATCCCTCACTGTCCGGTGAATCTCCTGTCAGTAAATGCTGTGGCTCATTCTCTCCACTGCCAGGTTTCTTTTGATAGTCTTAGTTGCACTGCCACTCAGGACTCTTCTGTTCTCTGGTCCTTCCCTGCCTCCAGTGATGGTGTGTACAAGTTTGCTTGTACGCCTTGTCACACCTCCAGTCGTTGTTTAAGAGTTGCTGACAATTATCCAGCGTTTGCACTTGATGTTGATGAGGACGGTGGAGTTGTTCTCCCTACCACTCCTGCATGGTTGTGGCATACTATGCCTATTAGGCGGTTGGGTCATCCCGGCTATAGTGCCTTACACAAACTTGTCAAGAGTGGTATGGTTAAGAACTTACCCCTCAGTCTGGGTCAAGTGCAAAAGTTGGGTAAGATCCCATGTGATGCTTGTCACAAGGCTAAGGGCAAACGTCTCCCTTTTCCTAAAGAAAGCAAAACTGAGATCCGTGCACCTCTCCAACGACTTCACTTGGATATAATGGGACCAGTTCATATTAGGGGTCTGCGTGGGGAGTTTTACATCCTGTGCCTCATAGACCAATTCTCTGGCTTTGCTGAAGTATTGTGCTTGAGGACCAGGGATGAAGCTCCCTTAGCAGTCCAAACTATCATCCTCAGATGGTCAAATCAGCTGCAGGGGTTTGCCTTTAAGTGTCTGAGATCTGACAGGGCCAAGGAGTTTATAGTTAAATGGTTCGAGGATTGGCTGATATCGGTTGGGGCAGTACATGAGTTATCGTTGGTGTACACTGCCCAGCAGAACGCAACTGTGGAAAGGTATAATGGGGTCTTGCAGTCTATAGCTAGGAGTATCCACCTGGAATCAAAGCTAGCTAAGTCTTTCTGGCCTTATGCCTTCCTAGCTGCTTGTTACCTTCGTAACCGACTGCCCAATCAGGGACGCAAGACACCTTATGAGTTGTTTTATGGGGTGATGCCTGATGTGTCGTTGTTACGTGTGTTTGGATGCCCCTGCTATGTCACGTTAGTCAATGGGAAGAAACGTAACAAGCTGGACGAAAGGGCGTTATCTGGTAGACTGGTTGGGTATTCTCTGGTGAGTAAGGGTTATTTTATTTGGGTTCCTAAGTTGCGCCAGGTAGTAGAGAGTCGTGATGTACTCTTCTATGAACAGTTTAGCTATAACTGTATTCCTGGGCTTCCTCCCTATGACGGGTCGCCGTATGTTTCTAGCATCCCTGCCGCTATCAACGGACACATGCCTGAGGCTGCGGTCCATTCCCTAGATCCTTTGCTTTCCCCAATTGTTGACCACTGTCCTGGCCATAGGATGATTCTGCGTCCCAGGTCAGGGGCTGCTGGTACTGTATTGCGTGAGAATGCACTGGGCGGGCGAGGTTCTGCAGTTCCTACGGATAAAATCTTAGCCGAATCTCAGGGGGTCGCCAGGCCCTCCTCTGCGTCAAATTCCGTCGGTGAAGCTCTAGGATTACGACAATCTCAGATCATAGTGGAGCCTCTTATAGGTCCATTGTCTAATAGTCACCCTGCTCCAATCATCTTGGATGGCTCGAAGGGGTTGGTGAGCGCTTCGCCTCCTGCCGTTCCTGATAGATTAATCGGGAGCCCGGGTGATGATGTAGCCTTTGCCGATAGTGCAAGTGATGATCTTGATCATTGGTCAGGCTCCGATACTGCGTATGGCTGGGGTGTTCCGGTCGACCCAGGCTTCGTTGAATTAGAGGCAAATAAGGCCGGCCCTGTTCAACCAGGCAGTAGTTCTGCACTGGGGGCTCTACTACCGGTTACTGCTGATACTGCTGATATCCCCGCTGCTCATGTACAAGTAAACTGCTTGTACGTGGGAGCATCTGTTGCCCCCTCCACTGAACTAACCTATAAAGCTGCCATGCTCCCTACCAACCCTGACAGGGATCAATGGCTTCTTGCTATGAAGGATGAGATGGCTTCCCTACATGCCCATGGTACTTGGGTACTCACTCCACAGCCTCGTAAGCAAAAGATCCTGTCAGGCAGGTGGTTATTTGTGAAGAAGATTGGGGTTGATGGTTCTATACGCTTCAAGGCACGTTTTGTGGTACGTGGCTTTCTGCAACGTCCTGGGCTGGATTTTCATGACGTATATGCCCCTGTCTCCTCTAAAGCAGGTCTTCGGGTGCTCCTGGCTGCCATCACTCATAGAAAGATGTTTGTTCGGCAGCTGGACATCAAAACTGCATTTCTGAACGCTAAGCTGGAACCTGGTCTGGACCTGTACTGCCGCCAGCCTGAGGGCTTTCAGCACCTTGGTCCCAACGGTGTTCCCCTTGTGTGCAAGCTGCTCAAGTCTCTTTATGGATTGAAGCAGGCACCCAGGGCTTGGAGTAGGGATGTCAAGCGGGTTCTGGTTGCACACGGCTTCACTATGTGCAAGGCTGAACCTGCTCTGCATTTTAGGAAGGATTCTGATGGTGGGTGGAGCTATGTTCTGACCTATGTTGATGATTTTATCTGTGCTTTTAGTGAGCTGGATAGGTATGTGTTGCTCATCCAGGCTATGGAAAAGGCTGGCTGGGAGGTCAAAGAGATGGGTGTTCCGGTTCAGTTCCTCTCTTTGGACATGCATGTTACACTTGATTCTGAAGGCAGGTGTGTTCAGATCAACATCTCTCAGCACACCTACATTGTTGATCTGGTGGAGCAGTTTGGTCTTACTGATGCTGCCCCACCCAGGTTTGCTGCCCCCATGGCCAAGTCCACCGTTTCTGACGCCCCTGGAGAACCCCTGCCGTCTAATAGCCAGTACCTCTCTCTTGTGGGTGCTTTGCTATACCTGGCTACTTGCACCAGGCCTGATATTTCTTTTGCTGTGAGCTACCTGTCCAGGTTTTCTGCTCACCCTACCGTCCCTCTCTGGGGGGCTGCCAAGCGGTTGCTCTTGTATTTGAGAACACATTCCCACCTGGGTCTCACTTACACCCACAACCCTGAGTTCTCTTTTACTGTCTTTAGTGACTCATCCTTTGCTGATGATGGGTCTGACAGGCGGTCTCAGACTGGCTTTGCTGTGCTAGCTGGGGGGTGCATAGTGAACTGGATGAGCAAGAGGCAGCCTACTGTTGCCATTAGCTCTAGTGAGGCTGAGTATCAGGCCCTGTCCCAGGCTGCCAGGGAGGTACAATGGTTGAAGAAATTGAGGGTGGATCTGGGTCTGCCTTGTGCTTTGGTTACCATTCAGGGTGACAACTTAGGGTCTCTAAGTTGGGCCAAAGACTGGCAGCTCCTGCCTCGCAGCAAGCACATTGATGTTATTCATCACTACATCAAGGAGCTGGTGGAGGATGGTTCACTGGATGTTGCCTATGTTAACACCGTGGATAACTGTGCTGACCCCTTCACCAAGCCCCTTGATCCTGCTGTGTTCTGGAGGTTTGTCCGCATGTTAGGTATGACCGCTTCTTCTTAGGGTCATCCTTGCATTTGGTCATATTAGTTTCTTTTCGTTATCAAAGTTTGGCATTAGGTTCCTATTCCCGGATCGGGTTTTCTATACCGTTGTTACCCATTTTTGATATTAGTTTTTCCTCTCTTTCTAGCTTGGCAAATTGTTTTAGAATTTTTTGCCTTGTTTCATTCCTTCCTATAACCCTTTGGGTTCCATTTGAAGTTCTCTCGATTTTTTCGGAGTTCTTTGATTTTTTTAATATATATGTTACATATAGTTCTATGTCCCCAGTGCCATAGGTGGAGAGGTAGTATTGTATGTCACCTGTGTCATAGGTGGAGTGTCAGCATGAATTGCGGTGCTCTCACGCGTTTTATGACTTGGTGACTACTTATGTACTTCCTTAGAACTATCGGCCCAGACAGTGTTTCTGTCTGTACTGTGTCAGCTTCCCGTAGACTGTGTCATCCTTCATGACACGGTGACAGCTTCCTGTTGACTGCGTCATCGGTCTCTCACTGACACACTCTGTATAGCCGGTGCCTGGCTTAAGTTTCCTGACTTAGGGTCTAGTCAGGTTACAGGCATCCGCCTCTCCCACCGCTGGTGTTCTTTGGCGTCCGCCTGTCCTTGTAACGCTATTCTTGTCTCCGTGTATAGATTGGCGCGTCTGTCTCCGCTGCATACATCTCTCTCCACTCTTCGAAGTGCTTTCTAGCTGATAATTCTTTCATTCGGGAAAATGGACACCTCAAGTCACCGATGTGCTTTCGCTGCATGCGTCGAAAATGGCGCTGTTGTAGGGCGAAACCATGACGATTTTATCACTGTGATGAAAGCCTAAGTCACACAGAAATATTAGTGTGACTTGCGATTACGTGTCAGTGCTCTTACTAATTTTGATAGATGTCTTCGCAGGGTGACCTTTCACCAGCCTTTCACGTGCATTTAGCCAAGGCGGATTGTACGCGGCATGGCGAAATGGCCGTTCGATTAGAGCCTTTGCAATATGGCTAAGGTTAGCCACGCCAACCTTCTACCTCTTGTACTCCTACCTCATATTCTTCCCTCCCTCGCCCAAAGCATGTGTTTGTTGCTACTTGATATTTCTGGCGTCCTGCTTTATTCCCTCCTTTTTTTCCAACTTTCTTTTCAGTATTAATGCGCAACGCCCTCTTCCGCCTTCCGCGTGGACAAGCGCAAAGTAGTGCGTCAGATTGTTTTTGAAATTTGACAAATGCTCTGGTCCTATCTCCTACACAAATTCCCTTACATCGGTGCCGCTAATTCTCGCAACCGATCCGTCTATGCTAGACCTGTGTAGGTTGTCAGTGCTGGAGGCATGGTACCTTGCAGCCAGCGGCCCTTGCGTCGTCAACTCCTTAACCAGGAAGCCCGGTCGGCGCTGCTGTACTGCCACCGCATGAATAAGCTGCATAAATTGCAGCATCTCGGCAGTCCACTCGACGTTGCTCTGTACACGGTCAAATATGGTGGTATGTGGAGTCTGCTGTACCAGGAGCATGACTTCAGCTTGGGATGGCAGCATGATTAGTTGGCACTGTGCAAAGTAGGATGCTGGGACAACTTGCTCCCAACTCTTATGTGAGTCATACTTCCACCTGTTCTCTCCTGGGCCTGAGTAGAGCTTTAAAGGACACGGGGCCTTACACTCTAGTTGGATCATGCACTGCCCTGGCTGCATGGTGCCCTTGAGCATTGTATCAGGAGATCATGCGTGGCAATTATCTCTTGAGACCCTGCATGATAGATGGTGGCAGCACTGTGTCTATTTGGCTGACGCACTAGACCCATGTCTATGGCATGCATCTTCACATTGGGTTCACTCCTAGTGGTTGTGGCAGTCTTGGCATGTTGCCTCTTGTGTTGTGGTGGATACTGGTTCTCCTTGCTTTGCTGGGTGTTGGGTGACAGTCCAACCTTGTCTTTATGCCTCGGTCTTCCAGATCCATTCTGCATGGTAAACTCAGGCAAGTGTGGACAATGCAAGGCTGGGGTAGGACCTGAGGTTCAGGTACCTAAGCTTAGGGCAGGTTGGACCTCCAGGGGGATCTCCCTACCAATGCGCAAAAACAACACAAAGGGTGTCAATAAATGTAACTATGCCCGCCCTTCATTTTTACAGGGACCCATGCTCTGTCTGGTAGCGGTCTGAAGGTTGCTTGTAGGTTGGGTTTCACAACAATTTGGCCTAGGGAATTCTGACTTGATCACATGCCTAAATAGTGTCCACCTGCTTGCATGCCTCCTTTTGTGCATTCATGTCTGTATGCCTGCCTTTCTGTCTTCCTCCCTGGTGACTGATTGGCTGACTATCTGGATGGTGACTGCAGCTTGGAGGTGCTAGGCATAGAGTGTTCAGCCCATGGGAAAGTGGCTTGGTTGCTTGCATGCCTATCTGTTGCACGCATGAATACTTGCTTGTCAGTGTGCTTGAGCGCTTGGCCATTGTTGACACAAGACAAGGGGGCTTTAAACTATCATCAAATAAGAAGTAAAGGGTGCTACTTAATTTAACTATGCCTGCATTCTGTATTTGCAGGGACCATTGCTCTGTCTTCCCTCCCAGTCCTGATGTTCCACTGTCACATGAGGCTTTTGGACAACAACGTAAGTGATAAGTGAAGCTTGCTTGTAGGTGCGGTTTCGCAACAATTGTGTAGCATAGCGAATTATGTCTTGATTCATGCCTAGGTGGTGCCCACGTGCATCTGTCTATGTTTGTGTCACTGTCTCTGCCATCGTCTCTGTAACTGCATCTGTACTATGCCTCTGTCTATGTACTGCCCTTCATTGATCTCTAACGCATACCCTGCTCTGCACGTCACTGTCCTGCCCCTTGCCATCCTCCCTGCCCTTCATTGCTCTGTAACGCAGGCCATGCCCAGCTAATCACCATCCTACCCCTATCCGTGCTCTCTGCCCTTCCTTGCTCTCTAACGCCTGCCCTGCTCTGCTCATCACTGTCATCTAGCCCTTTGCCATTATCCCTGCCCTGATGAGCCGAGCATGGCAGGCGATAGAGAGCAAAGAGGGGCAGGGATACTGGCAATTGCCATTATCCATGCTCTTGGTTCTCAAATGCATGCATTACTATGCTCATCACTGAGGTCCTGCCCCTTGCCTTGCTCCCTTCCCTTCCTTCCTCTTGAACGCATGCCCTTCTCTGATCATCACTTTCCAGGCGTACTTTGCTCCCTTCCCTGCTTTGCTCTCTAACACATGCCCTGATCTGCTTATCGCATCCATGCCCCTTACCGTGCTCCCTGCCATTCATTGCTCTATAATGCCTGCTCCGCTCTGTTTAGCACATGCCTGCCCCTTGCCATGCTCCCTGCCATTGGTTGCTATGTAACACATGCCATGCTCTGCTCATCACCGCACCGTCCTGCCCCTTGCCATTAACCCTGCCCTTGGTTGCTCTCTAACGCATGCCCTGCTCTGCATGTCTTACAGGGCAAAATGATGGATGGAAATGCTACAGCTGCAATGAAGATTGTTGCCACGAAGGAACTACACATGCTGAAGATGGAAATATAAAATATAATCAGTGAAGATATATAGATGTATAGCTTTGATTGGACGTTTCTTCTTGGTGGATATATAGGCCTATGTTTTCATAAGTAGACAAATAGATAGCTGCCTGCAGGCTGCGTATATACTTGTACTTGAACTTAATTAGCTACATGGTTCCAGCCAGTAATTTGGCTGCTCGTCGTCTTTTGCTCGCTGTCTATCTATGGTTAATGGATATATAGGGAATATATGGGCTGTAGTGGATGTACATGTGTAAGGATGCTTACATAGATAAATAGGTAGATCAATAGGTTAATGGATGCATAGTTTATTATGTATGTAATCTATCTTCTCGAATCCTGGTGTAATTGAGAAATGCTCCTGAAAAATATTCCTGAAATGCGACCTCTCCGACCACCGTGCCCAAACCGCCCTGCAGGCGAAGTACAGGCGAAATGTCTCAAAATAACGTACTTTTCGCCTCATTTACGTGCACAAGCCGCCGTGCGTGGCGAGGTGCAGGCGAAAAGTCTCAGAAGTCTGAGACTTTTCGACGACAATCCGCCTTGGCGAAATGTAGGCGAAATGTCTCAGAAGTCTGAGACATTTCGACGACAATCCGCCTTGGCTAAATGTAGGCGAAATGTCTCAGGATTCCGAGCTACAGGCGACGCGGGTATAGGGCTTAGAAGTTATTAGTCATTAACTAGCTATGACTAATCGCGTACCCCGCGTGCGTTCCGCGTGCATTCCGCTGCGCTCGTACGCATTTAGCGATCTGTCGACTTCCCCGAGTGCAGGCTGAACAGTCACCATGAGACGAGGAGGACGGTTGGCGTGTGAAAGCAACACAGAAAAACGCTTTAGCAGTCACGGGCAGGGCAGGGGGCGAATAGTCAAGAAACTTGATATGCAGACTTATAGAAAGGGCAAGGTGGAGGTTCCTAGCGAGGAGAGAGGCTGGGAGTTTCGAAAGTAGTTGAGTAAGTAGCTACTCGTAGCAGAAAAGGCTACAAAACATTAAAAAACTTTTGCGAAGGATCTTGACAACTGATGCTGCTAACTCTAGTCATGCGCACTCCAAGTATGAGCCAATGTCTGGGTGCGGAAGTGCCTGGGATCGTTCAAACGCATGGATGCATTGGAGAGACGGAGGC
Organism: Chlamydomonas sp. ICE-L; assembly: GCA_013435795.1. NCBI lineage: Eukaryota > Viridiplantae > Chlorophyta > Chlorophyceae > Chlamydomonadales > Chlamydomonadaceae > Chlamydomonas > Chlamydomonas sp. ICE-L. Next base: position 4,788,508 of record JACBWV010000338.1, on the reverse strand, counting down.
ACGTGGCATGGAGACACGGTAAAACAAACTAACCCTAAACCCACTGATGAACTGAAACAATAGTTTTACCTAAGGGTGGGGTGGCAAGCTCCTCTTCAGCAGGTCACCATCCTGCTGAGTATTAACAAGTGCCGTTACCTTGGGTATGGGGTATGTTACCTTGGGTATGGGGCAGGGCACCAGAGCTTTATCCTCATATTGAGACAACCAGAGCTTGCCTGATCACCCATTAAGCTGTTGAGAAGACAACTTTCGGCCAGACGACAAAATAAGTGAAACTGGCATAATGCAAAAATCAAGATCCATCCCATGTTTATCAAGCACGGGGTAGTCAAGGCTGGGCAGGGTATTTCAACATGGGTGGGGCTATTAAACACCGCACCTTAGGAGGTAGCTAACATGCCTTAACCCTGGTAAACATGTTTCACTTGTTACGAGCAGCCGTAGGGGTAAGGCTATAATTAGGGTTGGGCCGACATATAAACGTATAATATACATTTATATGTTTATATGCATAAATATGCTGTATATTTTTTCTCAAATCGACCTTATATACGTCGTATAAAAACGTTTAGTCTGTACTTCGAGAAGTACAGCACACGTCCCGGCACTTAACTTTCTTGGTTTGCATTATATTTTGATTTAGATAGCTCATTGGAAAGCTTTTGACCTCCTCTATCACAATATGCAATACAATTTACCATTCACATGCACGATTGTATAAACATTTGGCCTAAAGGTTGGTCTAGATAGCCAGGATGGCACACATATCAGAGCGCCACCTAGCCTTCCATTCCACAAGCTGTGCTCCTACGTGGGCTTGAAGGATTGATGGTGCAAGCCAAGTGCAATTTGAGCATGGACAATATTGCAATACCGTTATATACTTATATTATTATACACTTATACAGTTATATAATATACCAACTGGCATTTAATGGCTCCCTTAGATTGGCACCGCGCTTCTTCACCGGTCGACGCGCTTTCTGGTCGTGATTTATTTTCTGACATTTGGACAACCTAAACTTGCCAGATTATTTTTCTGAGAGTTGATATGTGATGCCAATGAAATTAGCTACGCGGCAATACCTTTAAACCCATGCAAAAGTATTTTCTCAAGAAGTGCCTAATTGTTATATACGTTTTTATACGTTTATATGTATACGTTTATACGTTTATAAAAATAAAATTATACGTTTGCTTCCCAACCCTAGCTATAATCCGAGCTTGTCTGGATTTGAGGAGAACGGCAGGGATCGACAGGAAATCGCCCCCTCTTCCACATTTGCGAATTGTTATTGCTTTGTTTGAAACAGATACTCAAATTGCCCCTCTCATGTGTTGTGCATCATTTTTTGCCTTTTGATGTTTTTAGTTGGAAATGAGGGGGTAATTTGTTGTTTATAAAAATTGCCGATTTGCACCCATTGGATTATCTGCACGGTATCTATGATGACGACCCCATTCAAAAGATGTTGTGCATGATCAAAACATTGGAAACGTTCATAAAACCCATACAGCCATGCAACCATCAACCTATGATGTGTGTTGCATTTCCGTTGTTGTTCTCAATCAAACCCTACTTCATGCTTTTATTGTTGTAGGTCGTTGGGTTCGTACGTGTGGGCATCAATCGTTGCCTGGAGAGGATGAAGAATGGTTGCGGGAGACTGAGGGGTGTGTGCCGGAGGGGGGTGCCAACATGAAACTTATTCTTGATCATCCAAAGAGATGTGCCTTACTTAGCTCATGCTTTACTTCCGACGCAAGGTTCTGAATAAGATCCATGGCGAGCCTCTGCCCTAGTCAAGTGAACTAATTTGAAGCACCTGCAGGGCCACCTGGGCTCAAGCAGTTATACGATCATTACGCCTAGTAAGCAACAAGGCAACACGACAATATGCCCCTGCATGCGAGGGGGGGGGCTATAAATCATGGACCCCCTTTCACTATATAATACTGTCTGGGTGTCCATATATGAAGCCTCAAGGGGGGGGGAGGGGGGGGGGTCAGGGGAAAAAATAACAACTTCCGAACATGCGGACCGCCAACTTAATTCTTGCCCCCCCCCCCCCCCCCCCCCCCCCATCGCCTTCATACACTTAACTTTGAGAGCTCATAACGCACAGTTATACTTAGAGATAAGCCATGTGCCATTTTTGTTGAATGCCAGTGATTTCTTTAATTATTAACTCCATGTGTGTTCTGACTACGCTAGAGAGCACCATAGAGCAGCAGCTTCTAGGCAGCTCCCCTGGCTGGCTACTCAGCCCAAACTAAAGCAAGCTAGTGCAACTCGAAGGTGGCATACCCAGCTTTTTAGCACAAGTACAATCGTGGGACGCAGCCCAGCGGGTGTAGTACATCAAAGCAGATGTGTCTACAAATCATGGTGCGTCTCTACGCGTACAACTATACAGATCAAGAGTTCATATACTCTGTGTGTGTGTGTGTGTCTGAGAGTATGGTAGAGAGCATGCCGCATAAGTTTCATGGGAATATGAGGGGATCAGTGCAGTATGCATATTGGAGCACAGCATCAGCTATAATAGCGTTCACTTCTTTATTGTGTAACACAGCCCCTTCCGTATTCACCATGGCGGAGGCCAACTGATCTGCCCCTTTCAACTTACTGCCCTTCAACACATCCTAAACGCTCTCAGTAGTAACACCGACATGTGTTCCCTTCAATCATTGAACACTAGTGTCAATTAACGCCGATGCTGTCGGTAATCGCAGCAATGTTTTTATCAGATTTGGTAATTAGCTATTGCTGGCTTCCCGTGGGTATCGATGATGGTCCGGCAGCTAAAGTCTTCACCTCCCTCGTACACTCAAGCAAGAAGAAGACAAAGTTGGTGGGTGTCATGCTCTTCCGTCCGCACACACTTACTAAATGCATGCTTACATGTATACACATCTGGCCATCATGTGTGTGTGTGTGTGTGAGACAGTTTATGTATGTGTGCGGGTGGGGTGTGTGTGGAGGGGGAGGTAGAGAAGGCAAGGGGCATGCATGGTGCTGTATATATGGACGGAAGATTACGACATGCTAGAATACCCCCTCATTTTAGCACTATTTTTATGTTCTGCTACCAGCACCAGCTTCTAGGCAGCTCCCATAGACTGCCACTGCCCCAAATCCAAAGATGCCAGGAGAACTGGAAAGCTTAAGATATCAGCTCCAAGGCGCCTTGGTTGCTTCAGGTTTGGATGAAGAGAGAGCATAGGGAGCTGCCTAGAAGCTGCTGCTGGTTGCTGATAAGAAACACCGTGGATGTTAGGTGGGCCCAGTCAAAACGAAACAGTAGGCATGAGATCAACTCGCCGCAAAAGAAACTGGCCCAACGTAACCATAAAGCAAGGCACATGCTCCAGGGGCTGCACGTTTTCACCTGATGGCTCATCACGTGGTGTGTTTGTAAAACCCGAGCCGAGGGTTGCCTACCACGCGAATCCCCAACCTTTCATAACACTAGGAACGAAGGCAAATGGATGCGCTAACCAACCTGGACAACGTCGCGCGGCCGGTTGCTTGTATCCAAGATACAGAAAGCCGAGGGTGGGGCAGAAATGCACCTTCTGCCTGCACCTTCCTCCAATGCTGCGAAGTCTTTGTACAGTTTTAAATAGGAACGCTGGGCGTAGTCGATGGCGCTCGAAGCTGTCACCAGCAGGGAGTTTTGAAAGTAGTGGAGAAAGTAGCTACTCGTTGCCGAATAAAGCTACAAACATTGAACATCCTTTTGCGAAGGATCTTGACCACTGCGATGCTGATATTCTAGTCATGCGCAGTCCAACTATGAGCAAAATGTTTGGGTGCGGAGGTGGTCGGAATCGTTCAAACGCCTGGACAGATGGAGAGACGAACAGAGAACGGGGTGAGACACGGGGGAACTTGGGGCTTCAGCCCCAGGATCCTGGGCTAAAGCGAAAAGGTTTGGGATTTGAAGGTCTAGAAATCCGGGATTATGGTCAGTCAAATTACTCAGATCAGAAGCAAGTAGGAATCTGCACTGCACGCTGCACGCGTGCATGCACGTTCAGCGTCGGGTGGCGTGGGATGCCAGCCACGGTCGACATTATAACCCCGGGTCCAATTGACCTACCATCAAACGGCCCCAACTCATGGCTTGAACCAGGTGAGGGGGGCTCCCTGGGATGATCCACCAGCAAGGGGCAATAACCAGACGACAAACGTTCCTCTTCGTTTGATGCACCATTTAGCAGCGGTAAAAATCCCGCGTCAAATTGACAGTGTCAGAGCATGATAGACGCATCGACTGTTATACCGAACGGTACACATATATATATAGTTCAATATATATGGGGGCTGAATCGTAGCCCTCTACCATACGGCTCTATTAGTCTACGACCACGTCATATTTTGCAACACCTGCTATCTTATTATTTAAAGTAGAGCGTCAGGGGTTTAGACGCGTTTGGCTCAGGCAGTTGGGCTTTTGGTTTCATATCTTGCCGACCTGTCGCCCAGGTGGCAGCCAGTCTGGGATCTCCATTTCTCGGCGCAGCCACAGGAACGATTGCCTCTCTGCCGACCACCCACCTGCACCCGCACCCGTCCAAGGTTACCCGCCTTGGTGCGCTGCTTTGCACTGCTCTTCCTGAGCCTAGCCGTTATGATACGCGAATTTTCCTTCGCACTTCAGCTGTTTTCGGTGCTCGCTGCCTGACATATTCAACGGTGCAGCCTCTCTTTGTCGTCTGCCCAAACTCTTTCCCACAATTTTCGCTGCCACTGTTAATAACTTCGCATGCAGCTCCCCCCGTCACAGCATTCTCTTCTCCTTCTCATGCGCTCTCACGCACTCTTGCCCGCTCACTGACTGCCATTCGCTGAAGTGGCCAGGGGCAGTGGTTTCGGGATAACCCGTTTCGGAGTTACCCGTTTTCGGATCTCGATTTCCCGACACCTGTCGCTGACGTGGCCACGGGGGTCGACACCTGTCGCTGACGTGGCCACGGGGGTGGTCCGCCCGTCGGGACGACGGGCTCAGATGCTAGTCTTATTATTTAAAGTAGAGCGTCAGGGGTTTAGCCGCTTTTGGCTCAGGCAGTTGGGTTTTTGGTTTCATATCTTGCCGACCTGTCGCCCAGGTGGCAGCCAGTCTGGGATCTCCATTTCTCGGCGCAGCCACAGGAACGATTGCCTCTCTGCCGACCACCCACCTGCACCCGCACCCGTCCAAGGTTACCCGCCTTGGTGCGCTGCTTTGCACTGCTCTTCCTGAGCCTAGCCGTTACATTACATTACATTACATTACATTACATTACATTACATTACATTACATTACATTACATTACATTACATTACATGTTAAAGTCTACTTGACACCGCGAGGGTGTATGAGACTCTGTGCTTTAAACAAAAAAAAAAAGCACCCACAAAGCAAAAAAACCCATTACATCAGGGGTGTGTCGAGGACAAACAAACCAAACTCCCAACCACCGTTTTGGTGGCGTAGGTATTAAACCCCTTAGAGCCGGACCCAGATCTCAACCACTTACAGTGGCGGAGGTAAGAAGCTAACAAATGAGAAGTCACAAGAAGAAGAAAAAAAGGGATGATAAATTACGGTGCCACTAAGCAGTCCAGGGCTTCCTGTCTTGCTCTTCTACAAGTAGAAAGATAGTCGGCTAGGTTGCTCCAAAAAGACTTAGTGCCATTTCCATTCATAAAGGTTCTGAATGTGGAATCGCAGAATTCCACATTCCATACGGTTAAGTTGGTATCCTCATGGACATGCCTATAAATATCTGTAAACAGCTTCTGGTAGCGGAGGCGAATATCATTATAAAAAGGGCACTCAAACATATGCATTTCATCCTCAGGTTTTTGGAACCCACACATTTGACAGTGTCTCATTGAGCGAGGGATGTGTCACACGCGATTGCGTGTTTACCTACGTAACACTAAAAGCAAGGGAAATACCTTGTACACGCACACACACACCAAGAGCAGACTCCGACCAGACCTGTGCCCAGGTAGCCCAGATCTGGCTGAGTCAACCCGCCGTACATTTCCGCCTAGTGGCCAGCTACCCACAGCTACCTAGGATCGGTTACACATACGCGCCCAGGCCGCGTCACAAGCGCAGCTTGCGTGACACGCGGGCGCTTGTCTGAACACGAGACATAACAATCCTGTGCCATTAAGCGAATCTCCTTTCGCCTGAGCAAATCTCCTTTCGCCAGCACAGGCAAAGCCATACCCTAAGGACAGAAGAGTTTATAGTCGATTGAGACGACCAATTCTCTCTCATTCTACTATCAAACCCTTGTCCAGAACCACCACGGATTCAAAGTCTGCGTCTCCAAGCCCCTGTCGTTACCGACTCCCGGAACCTGTCTACCTACGGTCGCCTCCAGTACCCTCCCCGAGCATTGACAACCCCCGTCTGCCGGACTTCAGAAGGAGACTCCGGTCAACCCCTCTCCTTTCGCCTCGACTCCACAACTGCCGAAAGTCCAACCCCTCGGAACGGTGAGACGTCACCGTCAGTACTGACGACGGTGCTTCCAACCCCTCGGTAACGCGGCTACCGGAGTACAGAACACCCCATCACTTGGTACTCCCTGCCAGGGCTTTAGATTTTTTTTTCTGGACGGACACAAAGCTACCCACGGGACATACCCTAGGGACGCTTTCTCACACTTTGAGCCAGCAAGCAAAGCGATCACTTTGAGGCAGCGAACCCATAGCCCTTTGCTGCTGATTGGATAAAGTCTGTATACATATAGATTGGACTTAATTAACCCAACCTACTTGCTGTAACCATAGTCTGGAATTAATTATCCCATTCTAACAACGCACATACAGACTCCATAACTATACTGATCAACTATAGATCGGGCGCACTTATCCTCCATTGCTCCTCCTACGTTACGAGTCGACGCAACTCACTAGCAGCCCCTAGAGGATTTAAGAACCCCACCCACCTTGCGGTTCCCCACCCAAGACTCCCACATCAGAACCACTCTGATCCCTGCTTTGTGATCTCACCAACACCAGCAACCACATTTGCTGTAAAGAGAACCCATCACACAACCTTGTCAATTTGAGCCCGCCCTCTCAATTCAGAGACAGTACCGGTACCGTACTTCTGAACATCGAGACGGATATTACTGACTTGCTGATACCGGAGACTTGCTGATACGGACGACTTGCTGATACCGAAGACTTGCTGATACCGACATACCCAAACATTCCAACTCATACCAGCATTTGCATCCATTAACCAAACAAATCACCAATTCAATTGGACCAACTGCTCTATACTAATCAGTTGCTCACCCCTTCCCACCGTGCGTAGGACTACCTGATCTCAAGTTCGTCGGAGGAGACTACCCACCACCTCGCTAGGTACGGGCATCTTCCTCACTCTCTGACCTCAGACCTATCGCTTACGCCATCCGGCAACGGCGAAGGGCCGCCCAATTTGAGTTGAATCCTTGTTTCAGATACAAACAACCACACTCTTCCAAAACACACGCCATAAGGCTGCCCAATTTTTGGTTAGACTACTGTTACGAGTACGCCATCTGCATCTTTCAAAAAGCACGCCGTTAGGCCGCCTTTTTTTACTTGCACTACTATTCGCAACTACCTACTTAACAAACAACAAAAAAAAGCAACGGCGAAGGGCCGCCTTTTTTTATTGGACCCCTGCTCCACCACACCTTCTTTCAGAACTACACTTCTGAAGAAACCAAGCCAGATACATCTGCGCTACTCTACCAACATACACATTCGTTCAGGTACCATCAGGACACAAGCCTTGGTAAACACGTGGAACAAACCCACCCCTGAACAACTAACACAACACACAATGCGAGGAACACGAGGACAAGTCAGAGCTGCTGCAGAAGCAGAAGCGCGCTCAGACGCAACTGATCCAGCACAAGCTCAATCAGACGCCCGACAAGCCCTCTCAGACATAAGAAACATTTATTCTGAACATTCCATCACAAATCAAATAGCACAACTGCATCTGCATAACCCCATTAACATACTTCCCCCAACCATCCCCCTAACGATCCCCAACTCACCCCTCCCACTGGGGGGCAGCCACCCCTGGTACGAGGGGGAGTCATCGGAGATCGACATCCCCCTTCCTATGGCACTTGCCACCACCTTACCAGCCTCAGCCACAGCAGCTGACCCTATCAGCCCCCAGCCTTCAACCCTCGACCCCCAGCCTTCTACTATCAGCCCCCAGCCCCCAGCCCAGATCGCGCAGCTACCAGGCACCTCCACAAGACAATTCTGTGGAACTCTACCAGCACTAAGGCCTCCATCAGCCCTTCAGCCATCACCCACACCACTCAAGCCCTGGAGCGGGCAGAGTGGAATGCGCCTGGCCCTTGGAAGCTCACAACGGCCATTGCTGAACACCCCGCCTTCTCGTGTTGCCGTCAGTGAGGATGCTGAGGACAATGCGTACCCACCATTGTCCCCACTCCAGCGATCGTCTGCCACTCCGTCCCAGCCGCCAGTGCACAGCCCCCTGCAGGAATTTATAACCCCTCGGGAGACCTTCACTGGCGCAACTGCGACACAAGCAGCAAGCCCTCCACACATGACCACAAACAACCTTTTCAGCTCAGAAGAGGAAGTAGAAAGCCCCAGCAAACGACTTGCCCGCACTCCCCGACAGCTTCCAGAACCCACGCCAGTCAACCAGCTTCCTGCAAGCCAACCTTCCGGCAACAGGTCAAGCAGCTCCTCCGACAACAGTGGATCCCGCCCCAGTCAGTCACCACATGGACCATGGGGTAATCCAGGGGGTGATCCTGCCAGTTCTTCTGACAGTGACGGTGTCCCCGATGGTGAGGCAGATACTGGAGTACCACCTGGTCAACCAGAAGACCAACCCCCCAGCCCACCGGACTCCGACGATGAACCACCCCCACCCCCTGAAGAAGATGAGGTACCACCTCCACCAAACTTTCAAGGGGATGTGAGCGACGCTGATAGCAATGACAGCGAACGTCACGTCGCACTCATGATCAGTGTCGGTTCCGTCCTATCATGGCAACTTCCAACAGAAGGATCACAGCTACACGGCGGCAGCGTATCACATACCAAAGCCTGGCTTCTGATGATGAAGAGCTACATTGTCAACATCAAGAGAGACCTTGCAGTGGAGGAGTTGTGGGAACAGATGATGGTACAGGTCTATGAGAACTCTCAACCATTCGTCTTGTTTACAGACAACAGAGCCGCATGGATCCAGGAGTGCAATGCTCTCCAGACACAAAGCTCCTTGAATGGAGTCCTCCAAGTCAACGAGCATGGTCAACCAATCATGAACCCAGCCACTTGGAAGCTGAAGCTCATTCATTTCTACGAGCTGGTCAAAACTGGACTAGCACTCGCACTCAAGGTAACCCCTCTCGATGCCAAGGAGGAGTATGAGAAGTTTGACTGCTACGACAATGCAGGCCTCTTATACCCCATGCCTCGCATCTTGATGTCAGAATTCACAAAGAAGTACGAGGAGTTTGATATCCGGGCTGGACAACCCCATTACCGGGAGGCCATGGCCAAGGTGGCCAAACTCCTTGATCGCATGGCCCCCACCCTGAAGGAGAACTTTGGCAGCTACAAGGATGTCACCCCCCTCGGTTGCTGGGCAATAGCCAAGCTCTACAAGCTTGACCAAGACCAGCACACCCTGGAAAGGCTGTCTGGCATTGCCCAAACTGAAGCATCCAAGAGAGACGATATGACAGCACAAGGCATGCTGCTCTGCGTCTCCAAACCACCAACACAGAGGCCAACTGTCATGCCACGCCAAACGCCTGCTTTTCCCGTCACCCAGGACCCCAGTGCACCCAAGGGCAATAACGGTGAACCCAAGTCTTCCACAGTTTGCACTACATGCAACATCACTGGACACGATTCCGACACTTGCTACCTGAACAACCCTGGGACCCCTAACCCATCCTGGTGCCCGAAGAACCCAGCACGGTACGCCATCTGGCGCACCTCAACAATCCAGCAAGGCTTCGCCCCACCACCAACTTTGGACCAGCTCAAATCTGGAGTGCCTTACTTCCGCTCAGTGCAGGGAGCTGTCCAACACAGCCCGCATACACAAATGCGTAACCCCCCGCACAGCATTACAGACAGCCACAGACTCCAGTACAACAGCAATCCTCCCTACCCCCTCAAAATCCCAGGTACAAGGGGAAGAACCCACGACCCTTTTCGGCCGGCACCCCAGGGAACAACAACCAGAGAAGCATGGGAGGAACTGGTGGCGGGTATCAAGATGGCTACCAAGGAAAAAACCAAGGCACCCAGGGTGGATACCAAACAAGTTACCAGGGAAACAACCAGGGCACTCAAGGCAACTACCAAGGGCAAACAAGAAGCGCTAACGACAATAGCATGCAGCAGCACCAACGGCCAGACGTCGTCATGCAACTACAACAACAACAACACAATCGGCAGATGCAGTTGCAGCAGCAACAGCATAACCAGCAGTTGCATGACACGGTCTTCGCCATTCGTGAGGAACTTCGTTCGCAAAACATCAGCGGACGCCATGCCCCACACCCCCATGATCAACACAGCCGTAGCAACCAGCCACTACAACTAGAGGCTCCACAAGCTGCGCAATCTGATCTACCAGAACCTGACTGGTACAATGCAGCCCTAGTAGTCAGCTTCCGACAAACTCCAGACGCCGAGACACAAGCTAGCTCACAGGCAATTTACAAGCCCACATTTGATCCTTCCACTGACGGAACTGGGTCAACAGCTGCCATCCCCCTACCAAGCGCTCGAGTATCACGGCACGTTACCCAAGCCCAGCATCGGGCATCACAAGACCTCCTCATGGATGAGATGACAGTCTTGCAACGGGATCTTGATTTGATGTTCAGAGAAGTGCAGAACCTGCACGAGTTCAACAGGGCCTTGCAGGTCAGAGCCACAGCAGTTGAGACAGCACAGCGCGCAGCTTGTGTCACGCACAACCCAGTGGACACATTTGTACGCGACTACACTGCTTCTGGTCAGCTGAGCCCTTCTACAGCAACCTTGCTGCAAGGAACAGAGCCCAGCTACGGTGTACCGTACCTAGCCAACCTGTCCCACCAGACTGGCCTCTCGTTTAAGTCCACAACTGGCCTCCTACAGTGCGTCAACCTTATGGTCCTCGTCGACACCGGCAGTGGTCTCAACTTCATCTCGCAATCTATGGCGGACTCATTGGGACACGATCCTCTCCCATGCCACCACAAGACGATTGCGTTCAATGACGTCAAAAGCTCCCTCACCAAGGAGATTCAAATGCCTGTCATTTTTTGCAGCGAAACCCCCAACGAGATCAGCGTCAGGGCAACTTTTGTCATTGCCCCTGACAACACCATCTTCGATGCCCTCATCGGTACCCCACTCATGGCCATGCCAGGCATTTCTGCCCTACCTGACATTTCACAAGAGAAACTCACATTGCGCCCCTTCCTCCACTTGTCCGGCGCAGAGCATACTGCCACAGGTCGCGCTTTGACCGTGGACTTGCCATTCAGGCCAGTATCTCGAACCAAGCAGCTCCCTCCATGCTAGGCCGCCGCCACGAACCAGGGTATGGCCACCCTTCGAGGGACCACCCACCCACCCGACGGAGTCCATCATATGGAAAAATCTGGACAGACAGCACCCATCGACCTAATGATGGACATCCTCCGCTTCTTCCCCAACCTCCGTCGTCACACGCCATTCAACATGTCCTCCATCCGATTTTCCCACCCCAACTGATCAGCGTTCTACATGACCCTGCTCATGCATATGGTCACCCATGCGCACAGCATGGAAAGCTACAGCTATGAGACCAACAGTGACAACACGCTGTACCTTGGAGATGTTAACCTACTCCACAGGTGCATCCTAGACTTGCCAGCTCAGGACAACTTCTCATCTGTCCTCACCAGGGGAAAGGAACAAGGCCTGCCAATCCGAGTCACCCTCACCCCACGCAGTATGGGGGAAGTGCTCGACCCCAGGAGCATGGAGCACTCCGGGGCATCCCTACACCTTTCACACCCATTGGTCACCCCAAGTGATCCAATCAGACCTATGACTGACGCTTCTGTGTGCATCCTACCCCTCAATCCAGGGCACCTACAGTCTGTACTCAAACTCCTACCCCTACTTGGATAGTTGCTACACAAGCACCCGCCTCTACCCACCTGTCCCAGGTTTCGGTTTGCCGCTGGACGCGTACGCAGTCGTGCAAGGACGGCAACCTGAGCCCTGTGCTCGCCCCCTTACACAACCAACAACAGCATACTCTCCTCTTCTCTTTCCCCTCCAGGATACAGAAGAGCTACAGAGCCACCAAAACCGCTGTATCAATTGGTATGACACATCGGCACCCAGCTTGCATTCTACCTCCATCTTCTTGATCCGCAGGCCACCCGTCTACAACAGTGAGGATGACTTCGAATACGACGCTGCAGCCACCTCTGCTCCTAGCTCTCATCGTTGCCCCACCTCACCCCTGCTGATTACTTGCTCACAATGACCAGCACTCCATCTCCCACCCCAGCCGGTGACAACTATAAAGAACCCCAAGACTTCTTCACAACACAGCTGGATGATGTCTACTGGCGACCAGGTCAAGAGTTCCTGGGAGGCCAAGCAGCAGTTTACCAAGCGTCCACTTCTTGCGCTTTACCAGTGCACCTGGACCCTCCCACTCCAGCTTCACTCCTGCCTGGCCGCCTACAAGGAGGCCTTACTAGCTGCCTCAGTCACATGGACCCCAACTATCTGCAGGAGGGGGGGATTAACAACAGTATGCCAGACGAGCAGTCACACCCAATGCAGATAGAGGGGGCCCTACATCCAGACTGTGACCTCTTCATTGGTCATCATCGGGATGGCACTGAGGCGCAACGCAAAGAGATGGCAGCCATGCTCAACAGAATGACCCCAGCAGTAGCGCGGACTATGGAGGATTTGAGAGAGGGATACAAAGGGATTGTGCCTCCTATGCACATAGAGAAGGACAACGACAAGCAGGCATTCACTAGTCCCTACCGCAAGCCACCTATAGAAAAACTTGCTCAAGACAAAGTCTGCGCTGAATTGCTCCTGCTAGGCTTCATAGAGCCAGCTCCTTCAGCTCAGCATGCAGCAAATCCTGTCGTCGCCTTGAAAAAAGGACCTGATGGCCAGTACACTGCGAACAGAGTGTGCTACAACTACAAGGCCATCAACCTCCTGACCAAAGACATGCACACAGGTTTCCCAATTGCAGAGGAATTATTCCAAGACCTGGGTGACTCCAAGTGGTTTACACGAGTAGACCTGCGCTCGGGCTTCTACCAAGTCCACTTGTCTGCCGGCTGCCAAGATTTCTCAGCCTTTTGGTGGGACAAGCAGCTTTACAGGTTCAAGCGTGTGCCCTTTGGACTGAAACAAGCACCAGCTTACTTCCAGAAGGTCATGGAAACTGAGTTGGGCAAACGTGGTCTCCTCAAGTTCAGCAAGGTTTCATTGATGACATTCTGGTCCACAGCGCCACCTTTGCTGATCACATCAAGGACGTGGAAGCAGTACTACAGTGTCTCCATCGACATTGGCCTCCGCATACACCCTGACAAGTCCTGCTTCGCACTCGACGCAGTCGATTTCTTAGGCTTCGATGTCAGCAACCATGGTCTCACCCCCGCAAGCAGCCAAAGTCCAAGCTATCCAGGACCTGCCCTACCCAAGCAACCTCAAGGACCTCAAGACCATCCTGGGTAAGCTGCGCTACTACGGTTGTTTTGTGAAAACTTTTCAGCCATAGCCAGACCCCTCAATGACCTCACCAAGAACGATGTCAAGTGGACTTGGGGACCCGAGCACACAGCAGCCATGGACGCCATTAGGAGGAATATCAGCACACCAGGCAAGGTTTTGCGACGCTTTGACATCAACGCGCGCACCCTCATCCACTGTGACTGGAGCCAACATGGATTAGGAGCAGTGCTCGGCCAGCTCGACTCGGAAGGTAACGAATACCTCGTCGCCTGTGCCAGCCGCAGCCTTAACAAGCATGAAGCAGAATACAGCAGCTTCAAAGGAGAAATGCTGGCTGCTTGCTGGGCATGCAAGATCTTCCGCGTATATGTCTTCGGACTACATTTCACACTGGTCACTGATCACCAGCCTCTGCTGTGGATGTTCTCCTCTGCCAACGTCACCGGTGCCATCGCTCGATGGGCATGCATGCTGCAGTCATTTGATTTTGACATCATGCACAGACCAGGTGCACAGCATGGCAACGCTGACGCACTGTCTAGGTTTCCCAGCCCCACTGCAGAGGACAACACTGGCGCTCGCATTGACCTGGACGCGACCTATACGCAGCATTTCCAACAGTGCCCACCACCCCTTATGTGCCCCTAGACTTGACACTAGGGCACATCGTGGACTACGTCCTTGACGTCAGATCTGTCTTATCCATCTGCACAACACCCTTGCCTGCCGCCGTCACATACATGGCCCAGAATGGCATCACTCTATACGAGATGTGCGGGGAATGTGTGCAGGATTGGAAGCAGCACTGCGCAATGGCATCCAAGTTAACAGGTATATCTACAGCGACATTTCGCCCGCTGCTCAGACAGTCGCCCGCTATAGGACACAAGCTTTGACCAACCTCTACCCCCCATCTGCTCAAGTCATACGCCTGCGACCATGCCTTCACGACGCTGCCCCAGGATGTGACCAAGATCACACCAGAACAGCTCATGACCGCAGCTGTGAACGACCAATCACAGTGGCTCATCATAGCCGGTCCAGAGTGCCAAGACTTCAGCCCAGCAGGAGGCAACAGAGGACTCAAGGGACCCCGGGCCGCCGTCCTGCAGGCTTGTACCACCGTCATAGGGTACATCCAGCAGCTACAGCATCCTCGGCAACCCCTCTACATCGTGGAGAATGCAGCAATGCAGCACAACTTTCGATCACAACATATTGCTACCCAAGACTTCAACGCAGTCAACAGAACTCTTGGCCTCCCTATCTGCGTGGATGCTGCAACATTCGACTTAGGAGCGCACAGACTCCGCAACAAGTGGCAGAACTTGGTTGACCCCCTTGATCTCCAGCTCCAGCTCAACAAGACCGTCGGACTGCCAACATTTCAGCCAACGCCTTCTTGGATCCAGGACGGAGCACTACAAGGGTCTACAGATCAGACACAGCCCCTTTTTGCTTAGCAAAACAAGATCGGACAAGAGCGCAACGTACTGCCTACTCTAGTAGCGTACCCTCTGTCTCGAGCCTTCAGACCTGACAAGCCAGGCAGCATCTACTCTCTCCAGGGCGGCGCATGGTCTGAACCAAACCCTTCTGAGAGAGAACGCATGCTCGGATACTACACAGGAGCAACAGCAGCACCAGGTCTCACTCAAAACCAGAGGCATATCCTCACAGGCAACAGCATGGATCAGCGAGCCTTGGTAGCAATCATCAGAAAGACCTTGGAAATGGCAATCCCTACACGTCTAACATCTATGCTAGAATTTAAGCCAACCCCCAGGCCTGAGTTGCTACCTTCTCCCAGTCCTGCTCTTCTTCTGACAACTTCTCCCAGCTATCCCAGCAATTCTGGCGGTCGCATATCAGACCCCACGCCTCCGACACGCCAGTTCTATGGCACTGAGCTTGCTTGCCTGCTGGCAGTTCACCAGGAGCAAGACTGTCAAGCCACACATCTGGCCATCAAACCACCTGCACCAGCCAACAGCCAACACCCACCAGCCATCAGCCAACAGCCCCCAACCAACAGCCAACAGCCAACAGCCACCGACCCTCAGCCGTTGCAACACTCCCCTCTTTGCCTCTTCTACCATCTTCAGCTCCAAGTCCTCCACTCGCCCAGGCAGACAGTTGGATACTGACCTGCGCCTTGCTGCTGCAATGTCCAAGGACACTGACGGTCTAGACATCCCACTCTGATCAGTTTGTCTAGAGTACTTGAGGCGTGAGTCCTCGGATCCAACTGGACGACATCTCGTACTAGGCGGGTACTGGCAAGATCAAGAAAGTACAGGCTTGGCGCATCTCCAACTGGAGAAGAGAGGAGCATACGGCATCCTGGCCAACGGCATTTGCAGACGCATGTCCCAGCCCCCAGCCAGAGGTCCATCCTCATTCAGAGGGCCCACGAGACCAGCGGACACTTTGGGGCACGCAGAACAGCTTACTTAGTGGTCAGCTCTTTCGGTGGCACGGCGTGGTCAAACAAGTCAAAGCTCTGGTCAAGACATGCAAAATCTGTGACCAAGCCATGGCCTACTTCAACCAGCCAACAGCCACATTGCAATCCCACCCGATTCATGGCCTCTTCTTCGCTTGGGAATTGATTTGTCTGGTCCCTACAACAAGACAGCAGCCAGGGGCAACACTATGCTCATGCACGCCGTGGAGATTTCAGCGCCGCACCTAGTGGTCCCCATCCAGCCAAGGAGGCCATACATACGGTATAACGCGCACTCTCATGGAGTCTTGGCACACTTTGGCGCATATGCGCTCTGCATCTCTGACAATGGACCCAGAGTTCCAAGGCAAATTCAAGGAACATCTGCTTCACAACTTCATTGACCACAGGACGATCCACCTAACCACCCTCAGGGCAACGGTTTTGTGGAGCGAAGCGTAGTACCATCAAGGCAGCCTTGACCAAGATCTGCTCTGAAAACCTGGCCACGACACATGGGACATTGACATAGCCAAGGTCGTTACAGCGTACAACTGTAGCCCTCAGGAGACTACTAAGTGCGCCCCCTTCACTCTGCTGTACGCCCGGGCTCCCGTCATGAACAACCCTGAGGCACAGCTTGCCATGACAGCGCCGCTGCCTGACCTGACAGACAGCACACAGGTGCAAGCTCTGACAGACACTCTCCGGGAGCGCGCTCAATGGATCAAGAGAGTCAGCCCAACATTGCCAATCACATAGCAACGCGCCCACCACAGGAAACCCTGCGCTACGCAAAGATCAGGGGGGGGGCCTATCACCCTCGCCTACGCAAATTCCAGGTGGGAGACTTTGTGTCATCCGCCGTCCCAACGTGCGCAACTCCTTGCAGATGGCTGCCCAAGGCAGATCCGGCGCATCATCGACCTCAAACCATCTGAAGTCGTCGTCTTGCAAGGACGTTGCGGTTGCACCATCACCAACCATGCCCCAATTTATCCTTGCCACCTCCCTAACTTGGATGGCACAATCATGCCAGACTTAGCAGTCCCACCCCCCAGCCTAGCCTGCAGCGTCTGCAACTTCCCTGACAACGCAAATTGCATGCTACTCTGCGACGGCTGTGGAGCAGGTTACCACACTCCTGCCTTGACCCACCTCTCCTGCAGTTCCCGTCGAGACTGGTTCTGCCCCAACTGCAAAGCCAGCGGCATCACTGCAATCCCCGCGGGACGCATCCCAGAAACACCACAGAAGGAACCTAACCTTTTCCCCACCCCGCAGACTCGCTCCAGAGACAGAGCCGCCCTCGCCTGCGACAAGATGCTTGTCATCAAACAGTCAGAGTCCAAGCGGGCCTCGACAAAGCTGTCTGGGGCATCTGCCTCCTTCCAAGGACCACTGTCCAGGCCATGGTACTTCAAGCTAACCTACGATGACGGCCAAGTCATTAAGCTCACATGGCTGGACTCAAAAAACTATCAACCCACTCCCCACAGGCACACAGAAGCCCTTACCACTCACACCTGTGCTCCCCGCCTCAACCGTGCATGCAGGCATCCAACGCACACCATCCTGGCGTCTGAGGACACCCATCCTGTGAATTGTACCACACATGAGCACACATTGCTCACCCAACTCCTTACATTCCCTCCTACCTCAGGTGATGGTTAACACGGCAGAATATCGTGACAGCACCCATGCACTCACATGGGACTTCTTGCCCCGTTACGCACCAAATTTCACATCCCATGGGGCACAACGATACAATGGCCAACCACCCCTTGCAGATGATTTACTCGTGTCTTGGCCCATGCTACTAGTGGTGACCTCGAAACCCCCAAGGCCATGTCCTTCAACTCCCCACTGAATCTGTCCAACAGTAAACTACACGCATTCACTTCCTCCAAGCTGCCTGGCACCACCAGCAAGCGACCTGATCACAATTTTCAACAGGGTAGAGGAAACCAGGCGCATTAATGGAGCATACCCATACCCAGTGCATGTACCATATTCACTCGTCGCCTACCTGACGTGAACGCTGGACCCACCTGACCACATGGTCTACATGCCACCACACATGGACCAAGGGTCAGGTTTAACAACCTATGGCGCCCACCCCCCCTCAGCCTTCCTGGACTTTGCTTCCAACCCCCCTCCCATCTACTACATGGCAATGCGTCCTCGCTTTAGGAATACATCACCCCACACAAACTCATGTTCCAGTGGTCTACACACTCTTACCTACCCACCATACCCACCGTCTGGTTTGGTTAGCAGGCTGTGTAGCAGACAGGCAGCTTGCATAACCCAGACAGGCTTGTGCCGGTGATGGACCAGTTACGACTAGCCCACAGGTGTCATGTTTGTTTGTTAATCCATGCGGGAGGGGGGTGTGCAGAGGACAACGTCTTCATTCCTGGGACAAATACACGTCCCAGTGATCGCAACAGTCTAGGATTCTTTTTGTTTTCTTGCTTCATGTTCCGAGTTGCGTACATATACGCAACACCATCCCAAACTTACTTCAAGACAAGTTTGCAGCCACCACGGGGTTGCTGACTGGAACCTCTAGGAGGGACAGTCAGCACTTGCAATATGACCAGATGAGGATTTCGCCCAGTTGCATCAACTTCTTTCAACTTGGACACCACGACTTTTTCTACTGGCCACTGTATTACAGCCTCCAGATTTATTCGGCCGGTCCCATACTTGATCTTTGTTGACTCTCAAGGTTTTACCTCTTTAAGTAATAGACGTGGCTTTAGTTCCTTTCCGTTCGACATACCACCACCTACCTTTTTACTTCACTCCGGCAGAGGGGGGGGAAACTAGGTGGTGAGTCCTGCTTTACCATACTCCAACACCACGAATGGATACACCTTCTGTACATACCTTTTTGTGTAACCAGCAACATCAACCCCGGCTGGGATGGGGACCACTATCCGAGTGCGGCTCATGAAATACTACCACACCTTCGTTCACGATCCTAGTGTTGCCCCTGTCTGTCGTTGATTTGCCTGTCCCCGAACCAACTCAATTCCCCAGCGAAAGAAGAGGGCCCCTGATCGTGGGTGCAATGTGTGCTTGTTGCTGGTTGCAGTAGGCCAGGCCTTGTCCCACACAGATCTTGCCTGTCTTGACCAGAGCTTTGACTGTTTTGACCACGCCTGCCCACCAGAAAGATCTGACCACTAGTAAGAAGCTGTTCTTCTGCGTGCCGCCAATTGCCCCGCGTGGGTCCGTGTGGGGCCCTCTGAATTAGGATGACCTCTGGCTGGGTTTGGGCTGATTACTATGCGTTTCATGCCGTTTTTCCAGTATGCGTATGAATCCTCCCTTCGTCTCCAGTTGGAGATGCGCCAAGCCTGTACTTTCCTTGACCTCTGCCCATACCCCCCCGCCTAGTAGACGAATGGGTCGTCCAGTTGGATCCGAGGACTCCAACGCCTCAAGTACGTCTAAGACAAACCCTGATCAGAGTGAATGTCTAGACCGTCGTGTCCTTGGAACATTGCAGCATAGGCGCATGTCAGTATCCAACTGGTCCTGCCTGGCGAGTGGAGGACTTGGGAGCTGAAGATGTAAAAGAGGCAAAGAGGGGAGTGTTTGCAAAACGGCTGAGGTCGGGGCTGTTGGCTGTTGGCTGTTGGTTGGGGGCTGGTTGTGATGGCTTGGTGGTTGTTGGTGTTGGCTGGTGCAGGTTGTTTTGATGGCCAGATGTGTTGGCTTGACAATCCTTGCTCCCCCCCTTTGGTGAACTCCCAGCGATGCAATCCAAGCTTCAGTGCCATAGAACTGGCGTGGTCGTAGGCGTGGGGTCCTGATAATGCGAAACCGCCAAGAAAGTGCTGGGATAGCTGGGAGCAGTTTGTCCATAGAAAGCAGGACTGTGAGAAGGATCACTTCAATGCCTGGGGGGGGGTGGCTTTAATTCTAGCATAGATGTTAGACGTGTAGGGATTGCCATTTCCAAGGTCTTTCTGATGATTGCTACCAAGGCTCGCTGATCCATGCTGTTGCCTGTGAGGATATGCCTCTGGTTTTGAGTGAGACCTGGTGCTGCTGTTGCTCCTGTGTAGTATCCGAGCATGCGTTCTCTCTCAGAAGGGTTTGGTTCAGACCATGCGCCGCCCTGGAGAGAGTAGATGCTGCCTGTTTGTCAGGTTCTGAAGGCTCGAGACAGAGGGTACGCTACTAGAGTAGGCAGTACGTTGCGCTCTTGTCTCATCTTGTTTGCTAAGCAAAAAGGGGCTGTGTCTGATCTGTAGACCCTTGTAGTGCTCCGTCCTGGATCCAAGAAGGCGTTGGCTGAAATGTTGGCAGTCCGACGGGTCTTGTTGAGCTGGAGCTGGAGATCAAGGGGGTCAACCAAGTTCTGCCACTTGTTGCGGAGTCTGTGCGCTCCTGAGTCGAATGTTGCAGCATCCACGCAGATAGGGAGGCCAAGACATCTGTTGACTGCGTTGAAGTCTTGCGTAGCAATATGTTGTGATCGGAAGTTGTGCTGCATTGCTGCATTCTCCACGATGTAGAGGGGTTGCCGAGGATGCTGTAGCTGCTGGATGTACCCTATGACGGTGGTACAAGCCTGCAGGACGGCGGCCCGGGGTCCCTTGAGTCCTCTGTTGCCTCCTGCTGGGCTGAAGTCTTGGCACTCTGGACCGGCTATGATGAGCCACTGTTGCTGGGAAACCTAGACAGTGCGTCAGCGTTGCCATGCTGTGCACCTGGTCTGTGCATGATGTCAAAATCAAATGACTGCAGCATGCATGCCCATCGAGCGATGGCACCGGTGACGTTGGCAGAGGAGAACATCCACAGCAGAGGCTGGTGATCAGTGACCAGTGTGAAATGTAGTCCGAAGACATATACGCGGAAGATCTTGCAAGCCCAGCAAGCAGCCAGCATTTCTCCTTTGAAGCTGCTGTATTCTGCTTCATGCTTGTTAAGGCTGCGGCTGGCACAGGCGACGAGGTATTCGTTACCTTCCGAGTCGAGCTGGCCGAGCACTGCTCCTAATCCATGTTGGCTCCAGTCCACAGTGGATGAGGGTGCGCGCGTTGATGTCAAAGCGTCGCAAAACCTTGCCTGGTGTGCTGATATTCCTCCTAATGGCGTCCATGGCTGCTGTGTGCTCGGGTCCCCAAGTCCACTTGACATCGTTCTTGGTGAGGTCATTGAGGGGTCTGGCTATGGCTGAAAAGTTTTCACAAAAACAACCGTAGTAGCGCAGCTTACCCAGGATGGTCTTGAGGTCCTTAAGGTTGCTTGGGTAGGGCATGTCCTTGATAGCTTGGACTTTGGCTGCCTGCGGGGTGAGACCATGGTTGCTGACATCGAAGCCTAAGAAATCGACTGCGTCGAGTGCGAAGCAGGACTTGTCAGGGTGTATGCGGAGGCCAATGTCGATGAGACACTGTAGTACTGCTTCCATGTCCTTGATGTGATCAGCAAAGGTGGCGCTGTGGACCCAGAATGTCATCAATGAAAACCTTGCTGAACTTGAGGAGACCACGTTTGCCCAACTCAGTTTCCATGACCTTCTGGAAGTAAGCTGGTGCTTGTTTCAGTCCGAAGGGCACACGCTTGAACCTGTAGAGCTGCTTGTCCCACCAAAAGGCTGAGAAATCTTGCAGCCGGCAGACAAGTGGATTTGGTAGAAGCCCGAGCGCAGGTCTACTCGTGTAAACCACTTGGAGTCACCCAGGTCTTGGAATAATTCCTCTGCAATTGGGAAACCTGTGTGCATGTCTTTGGTCAGGAGGTTGATGGCCTTGTAGTTGTAGCACACTCTGTTTGCAGTGTACTGGCCATCAGGTCCTTTCTTCAAGGCGACGACAGGATTTGCTGCATGCTGAGCTGAAGGAGCTGGCTCTATGAAGCCTAGCAGGAGCAATTCAGCGCAGACTTTGTCTTGAGCAAGTTTTTCTATAGGTGGCTTGCGGTAGGGACTAGTGAATGCCTGCTTGTCGTTGTCCTTCTCTATGTGCATAGGAGGCACAATCCCTTTGTATCCCTCTCTCAAATCCTCCATAGTCCGCGCTACTGCTGGGGTCATTCTGTGGAGCATGGCTGCCATCTCTTTGCGTTGCGCCTCAGTGCCATCCCGATGATGACCAATGAAGAGGTCACAGTCTGGATGTAGGGCCCCTCTATCTGCATTGGGTGTGACTGCTCCGTCTGGCATACTGTTGTTAATCCCCCCCTCCTGCAGATAGTTGGGGTCCATGTGACTGAGGCAGCTAGTAAGGCCTCCTTGTAGGCGGCCAGGCAGGAGTGAAGCTGGAGTGGGAGGGTCCAGGTGCACTGGTAAAGCGCAAGAAGTGGACGCTTGGTAAACTGCTGCTTGGCCTCCCAGGAACTCTTGACCTGGTCGCCAGTAGACATCATCCAGCTGTGTTGTGAAGAAGTCTTGGGGTTCTTTATAGTTGTCACCGGCTGGGGTGGGAGATGGAGTGCTGGTCATTGTGAGCAAGTAATCAGCAGGGGTGAGGTGGGGCAACGATGAGAGCTAGGAGCAGAGGTGGCTGCAGCGTCGTATTCGAAGTCATCCTCACTGTTGTAGACGGGTGGCCTGCGGATCAAGAAGATGGAGGTAGAATGCAAGCTGGGTGCCGATGTGTCATACCAATTGATACAGCGGTTTTGGTGGCTCTGTAGCTCTTCTGTATCCTGGAGGGGAAAGAGAAGAGGAGAGTATGCTGTTGTTGGTTGTGTAAGGGGGCGAGCACAGGGCTCAGGTTGCCGTCCTTGCACGACTGCGTACGCGTCCAGCGGCAAACCGAAACCTGGGACAGGTGGGTAGAGGCGGGTGCTTGTGTAGCAACTATCCAAGTAGGGGTAGGAGTTTGAGTACAGACTGTAGGTGCCCTGGATTGAGGGTAGGATGCACACAGAAGCGTCAGTCATAGGTCTGATTGGATCACTTGGGGTGACCAATGGGTGTGAAAGGTGTAGGGATGCCCCGGAGTGCTCCATGCTCCTGGGGTCGAGCACTTCCCCCATACTGCGTGGGGTGAGGGTGACTCGGATTGGCAGGCCTTGTTCCTTTCCCCAGGTGAGGACAGATGAGAAGTTGTCCTGAGCTGGCAAGTCTAGGATGCACCTGTGGAGTAGGTTAACATCTCCAAGGTACAGCGTGTTGTCACTGTTGGTCTCATAGCTGTAGCTTTCCATGCTGTGCGCATGGGTGACCATATGCATGAGCAGGGTCATGTAGAACGCTGATCAGTTGGGGTGGGAAAATCGGATGGAGGACATGTTGAATGGCGTGTGACGACGGAGGTTGGGGAAGAAGCGGAGGATGTCCATCATTAGGTCGATGGGTGCTGTCTGTCCAGATTTGTTCCATATGATGGACTCCGTCGGGTGGGTGGGTGGTCCCTCGAAGGGTGGCCATACCCTGGTTCGTGGCGGCGGCCTAGCATGGAGGGAGCTGCTTGGGTTGAGATACTGGCCTGAATGGCAAGTCCACGGTCAAAGCGCGACCTGTGGCAGTATGCTCTGCGCTGGACAAGTGGAGGAAGGGGCGCAATGTGAGTTTCTCTTGTGAAATGTCAGGTAGGGCAGAAATGCCTGGCATGGCCATGAGTGGGGTACCGATGAGGGCATCGAAGATGGTATTGTCAGGGGCAATGACAAAAGTTGCCCTGACGCTGATCTCGTTGGGGGTTTCGCTGCAAAAAATGACAGGCATTTGAATCTCCTTGGTGAGGGAGCTTTTGACGTCATTGAACGCAATCGTCTTGTGGTGGCATGGGAGAGGATCGTGTCCCAATGAGTCCGCCATAGATTGCGAGATGAAGTTGAGACCACTGCCGGTGTCGACGATGACCATAAGGTTGACGCACTGTAGGAGGCCAGTTGTGGACTTAAACGAGAGGCCAGTCTGGTGGGACAGGTTGGCTAGGTACGGTACACCGTAGCTGGGCTCTGTTCCTTGCAGCAAGGTTGCTGTAGAAGGGCTCAGCTGACCAGAAGCAGTGTAGTCGCGTACAAATGTGTCCACTGGGTTGTGCGTGACACAAGCTGCGCGCTGTGCTGTCTCAACTGCTGTGGCTCTGACCTGCAAGGCCCTGTTGAACTCGTGCAGGTTCTGCACTTCTCTGAACATCAAATCAAGATCCCGTTGCAAGACTGTCATCTCATCCATGAGGAGGTCTTGTGATGCCCGATGCTGGGCTTGGGTAACGTGCCGTGATACTCGAGCGCTTGGTAGGGGGATGGCAGCTGTTGACCCAGTTCCGTCAGTGGAAGGATCAAATGTGGGCTTGTAAATTGCCTGTGAGCTAGCTTGTGTCTCGGCGTCTGGAGTTTGTCGGAAGCTGACTACTAGGGCTGCATTGTACCAGTCAGGTTCTGGTAGATCAGATTGCGCAGCTTGTGGAGCCTCTAGTTGTAGTGGCTGGTTGCTACGGCTGTGTTGATCATGGGGGTGTGGGGCATGGCGTCCGCTGATGTTTTGCGAACGAAGTTCCTCACGAATGGCGAAGACCGTGTCATGCAACTGCTGGTTATGCTGTTGCTGCTGCAACTGCATCTGCCGATTGTGTTGTTGTTGTTGTAGTTGCATGACGACGTCTGGCCGTTGGTGCTGCTGCATGCTATTGTCGTTAGCGCTTCTTGTTTGCCCTTGGTAGTTGCCTTGAGTGCCCTGGTGTTTCCCTGGTAACTTGTTTGGTATCCACCCTGGGTGCCTTGGTTTTTCCTTGGTAGCCATCTTGATACCCGCCACCAGTTCCTCCCATGCTTCTCTGGTTGTTGTTCCCTGGGGTGCCGGCCGAAAAGGGTCGTGGGTTCTTCCCCTTGTACCTGGGATTTTGAGGGGGTAGGGAGGATTGCTGTTGTACTGGAGTCTGTGGCTGTCTGTAATGCTGTGCGGGGGGGTTACGCATTTGTGTATGCGGGCTGTGTTGGACAGCTCCCTGCACTGAGCGGAAGTAAGGCACTCCAGATTTGAGCTGGTCCAAAGTTGGTGGTGGGGGCGAAGCCTTGCTGGATTGTTGAGGTGCGCCAGATGGCGTACCGTGCTGGGTTCTTCGGGCACCAGGATGGGTTGGGGGTCCCAGGGTTGTTCAGGTAGCAAGTGTCGGAACCGTGTCCAGTGATGTTGCATGTAGTGCAAACTGTGGAAGACTTGGGTTCACCGTTATTGCCCTTGGGTGCACTGGGGTCCTGGGTGACGGGAAAGCAGGCGTTTGGCGTGGCATGACAGTTGGCCTCTGTGTTGGTGGTTTGGAGACGCAGAGCAGCATGCCTTGTGCTGTCATATCGTCTCTCTTGGATGCTTCAGTTTGGGCAATGCCAGACAGCCTTTCCAGGGTGTGCTGGTCTTGGTCAAGCTTGTAGAGCTTGGCTATTGCCCAGCAACCGAGGGGGGTGACATCCTTGTAGCTGCCAAAGTTCTCCTTCAGGGTGGGGGCCATGCGATCAAGGAGTTTGGCCACCTTGGCCATGGCCTCCCGGTAATGGGGTTGTCCAGCCCGGATATCAAACTCCTCGTACTTCTTGTGAATTCTGACATCAAGATGCGAGGCATGGGGTATAAGAGGCCTGCATTGTCGTAGCAGTCAAACTTCTCATACTCCTCCTTGGCATCGAGAGGGGTTACCTTGAGTGCGAGTGCTAGTCCAGTTTTGACCAGCTCGTAGAAATGAATGAGCTTCAGCTTCCAAGTGGCTGGGTTCATGATTGGTTGACCATGCTCGTTGACTTGGAGGACTCCATTCAAGGAGCTTTGTGTCTGGAGAGCATTGCACTCCTGGATCCATGCGGCTCTGTTGTCTGTAAACAAGACGAATGGTTGAGAGTTCTCATAGACCTGTACCATCATCTGTTCCCACAACTCCTCCACTGCAAGGTCTCTCTTGATGTTGACAATGTAGCTCTTCATCATCAGAAGCCAGGCTTTGGTATGTGATACGCTGCCGCCGTGTAGCTGTGATCCTTCTGTTGGAAGTTGCCATGATAGGACGGAACCGACACTGATCATGAGTGCGACGTGACGTTCGCTGTCATTGCTATCAGCGTCGCTCACATCCCCTTGAAAGTTTGGTGGAGGTGGTACCTCATCTTCTTCAGGGGGTGGGGGTGGTTCATCGTCGGAGTCCGGTGGGCTGGGGGGTTGGTCTTCTGGTTGACCAGGTGGTCCTCCAGTATCTGCCTCATCATCGGGGACACCGTCACTGTCAGAAGAACTGGCAGGATCACCCCCTGGATTACCCCATGGTCCATGTGGTGACTGACTGGGGCGGGATCCACTGTTGTCGGAGGAGCTGCTTGACCTGTTGCCGGAAGGGTTGGCTTGCAGGAAGCTGGTTGACTGGCGTGGGTTCTGGAAGCTGTCGGGGAGTGCGGGCAAGTCGTTTGCTGGGGCTTTCTACTTCCTCTTCTGAGCTGAAAAGGTTGTTTGTGGTCATGTGTGGAGGGCTTGCTGCTTGTGTCGCAGTTGCGCCAGTGAAGGTCTCCCGAGGGGTTATAAATTCCTGCAGGGGGCTGTGCACTGGCGGCTGGGACGGAGTGGCAGACGATCGCTGGAGTGGGGACAATGGTGGGTACGCATTGTCCTCAGCATCCTCACTGACGGCAACACGAGAAGGCGGGGTGTTCAGCAATGGCCGTTGTGAGCTTCCAAGGGCCAGGCGCATTCCACTCTGCCCGCTCCAGGGCTTGAGTGGTGTGGGTGATGGCTGAAGGGCTGATGGAGGCCTTAGTGCTGGTAGAGTTCCACAGAATTGTCTTGTGGAGGTGCCTGGTAGCTGCGCGATCTGGGCTGGGGGCTGGGGGCTGATAGTAGAAGGCTGGGGGTCGAGGGTTGAAGGCTGGGGGCTGATAGGGTCAGCTGCTGTGGCTGAGGCTGGTAAGGTGGTGGCAAGTGCCATAGGAAGGGGGATGTCGATCTCCGATGACTCCCCCTCGTACCAGGGGTGGCTGCCCCCCAGTGGGAGGGGTGAGTTGGGGATCGTTAGGGGGATGGTTGGGGGAAGTATGTTAATGGGGTTATGCAGATGCAGTTGTGCTATTTGATTTGTGATGGAATGTTCAGAATAAATGTTTCTTATGTCTGAGAGGGCTTGTCGGGCGTCTGATTGAGCTTGTGCTGGATCAGTTGCGTCTGAGCGCGCTTCTGCTTCTGCAGCAGCTCTGACTTGTCCTTGTTCCTCGCATTGTGTGTTGTGTTAGTTGTTCAGGGGTGGGTTTGCTCCACGTGTTTACCAAGGCTTGTGTCCTGATGGTACCTGAACGAATGTGTATGTTGGTAGAGTAGCGCAGATGTATCTGGCTTGGTTTCTTCAGAAGTGTAGTTCTGAAAGAAGGTGTGGTGGAG
Source organism: Chlamydomonas sp. ICE-L (assembly GCA_013435795.1). Classification (NCBI taxonomy): domain Eukaryota; kingdom Viridiplantae; phylum Chlorophyta; class Chlorophyceae; order Chlamydomonadales; family Chlamydomonadaceae; genus Chlamydomonas; species Chlamydomonas sp. ICE-L. Next base: position 4,760,950 of record JACBWV010000338.1, on the reverse strand, counting down.
CAGGGGTCCAATAAAAAAAAGGCGGCCCTTCGCCGTTGCTTTTTTTTGTTGTTTGTTAAGTAGGTAGTTGCGAATAGTAGTGCAAGTAAAAAAAGGCGGCCTAACGGCGTGCTTTTTGAAAGATGCAGATGGCGTACTCGTAACAGTAGTCTAACCAAAAATTGGGCAGCCTTATGGCGTGTGTTTTGGAAGAGTGTGGTTGTTTGTATCTGAAACAAGGATTCAACTCAAATTGGGCGGCCCTTCGCCGTTGCCGGATGGCGTAAGCGGTAGGTCTGAGGTCAGAGAGTGAGGAAGATGCCCGTACCTAGCGAGGTGGTGGGTAGTCTCCTCCGACGAACTTGAGATCAGGTAGTCCTACGCACGGTGGGAAGGGGTGGGCAACTGATTAGTATAGAGCAGTTGGTCCAATTGAATTGGTGATTTGTTTGGTTAATGGATGCAAATGCTGGTATGAGTTGGAATGTTTGGGTATGTGCGGTATCAGCAAGTCTTCGGTATCAGCAAGTCGTCCGTATCAGCAAGTCTCCGGTATCAGCAAGTCAGTAATATCCGTCTCGATGTTCAGAAGTACGGTACCGGTACTGTCTCTGAATTGAGAGGGCGGGCTCAAATTGACAAGGTTGTGTGATGGGTTCTCTTTACAGCAAATGTGGTTGCTGGTGTTGGTGAGATCACAAAGCAGGGATCAGAGTGGTTCTGATGTGGGAGTCTTGGGTGGGGAACCGCAAGGTGGGTGGGGTTCTTAAATCCTCTAGGGGCTGCTAGTGAGTTGCGTCAACTCGTAACGTAGGAGGAGCAATGGAGGATAAGTGCGCCCGATCTATAGTTGATCAGTATAGTTATGGAGTCTGTATGTGCGTTGTTAGAATGGGATAATTAATTCCAGACTATGGTTACAGCAAGTAGGTTGGGTTAATTAAGTCCAATCTATATTTATACAGACTTTATCCAATCAGCAGCAAAGGGCTATGGGTTCGCTGCCTCAAAGTGATCGCTTTGCTTGCTGGCTCAAAGTGTGAGAAAGCGTCCCTAGGGTATGTCCCGTGGGTAGCTTTGAGTCCGTCCAGAAAAAAAAATCTATAGCCCTGGCAGGGAGTACCAAGTGATGGGGTGTTCTGTACTCCGGTAGCCGCGTTACCGAGGGGTTGGAAGCACCGTCGTCAGTACTGACGGTGACGTCTCACCGTTCCGAGGGGTTGGACTTTTGGCAGTTGTGGAGTCGAGGCGAAAGGAGAGGGGTTGACCGGAGTCTCCTTCTGAAGTCCGGCAGACGGGGGTTGTCAATGCTCGGGGAGGGTACTGGAGGCGACCGTAGGTAGACAGGTTCCGGGAGTCGGTAACGACAGGGGCTTGGAGACGCAGACTTTGAATCCGTGGTGGTTCTGGACAAGGGTTTGATAGTAGAATGAGTTACAATTTGTTCTAGGAACAATAGAAGATAAAACTGCGGTTTCTAAGTGAACGCGCGAGTGTCTACATAGCTTGCCGGAAAAGGTCGGCAAGGCGGGATTGCAATGCACGACAGGGGTCAAGCGGCGCAAGAGCCTAAGATGATTATTCACGATGCGTGACAGTTGTATTGGATTGTCGTGACGGGTTGGTGTCACGACAAGGCAAACACTGCATGGGGTAGGTGCGCAAGTAGCGCCTAGCAGTGACTTATCCCGACGACAGCATCGACGCACCTGGACAAGGGTTTGATAGTAGAATGAGAGAGAATTGGTCGTCTCAATCGACTATAAACTCTTCTGTCCTTAGGGTATGGCTTTGCCTGTGCTGGCGAAAGGAGATTTGCTCAGGCGAAAGGAGATTCGCTTAATGGCACAGGATTGTTATGTCTCGTGTTCAGACAAGCGCCCGCGTGTCACGCAAGCTGCGCTTGTGACGCGGCCTGGGCGCGTATGTGTAACCGATCCTAGGTAGCTGTGGGTAGCTGGCCACTAGGCGGAAATGTACGGCGGGTTGACTCAGCCAGATCTGGGCTACCTGGGCACAGGTCTGGTCGGAGTCTGCTCTTGGTGTGTGTGTGCGTGTACAAGGTATTTCCCTTGCTTTTAGTGTTACGTAGGTAAACACGCAATCGCGTGTGACACCTGGCTGGTCGAGGGCGCGGTGGCGTGGTACGGTGGGACGGAGATCCTGAAGGCCGGGGCACAAACGAAGGTGTCAGAGTTCACCAGAAAGTACCTGGCTGAGCAGGATACTGTGCAAGCATTCCTCACCGAGAACTGCGAGTTTGGGAAAACATTCAGGGAGTCAAGTGTTGCATTGTTCGATATGTATTGCGAGGTAAGTGGCAAGAATCAATCAAAAAAACCATGGTTCATCGGGCAGATGAAGAAGAAGGGGTTTCAGAAAAAGACGATTCGAATCGGAAGGGATGGGACACAACAGGGATATATGGGATTGCGGCTACGACATGATGATGGTGCACTCACGACTCACGCAAGTGAACAGGAATAAGATGCACAGCGGAGGCTTTTGCATCCATCGACCGCATGCATGAATGAATCAATGAATCAATGCAAGCAACACACACGTACGTACGAACACACGCAAACGGAGGAACACTGTCGACGACGATCGAAAAACATCTGAGTACACGCGCAAAGGGAGGAACACTGTCATCGTCCATCAGACTCACATGCAAACGGCGGAAACATGTCGCCTCCACCTTCTCATTGTCTCGTCCATCTGACTCCACATGCATGCTCATTGTCTTGTGCACTCTAAGCCAAACGGCGGCTTGCGCATCCTCATTGTCTTGTGCACTCTAAGCCAAACTAGAGTGTGTACTCAGACATCGGGATTCTGTATGGATGGGAGAAAGCAAAGACTATGGCGGCTTCAAGGAACCCTCAAGGATCGTACAGAGTGCCCAGGAGACTTTCACAATTTTTGAAGGAGCGAGTCTGACGATTCATCTTTTGACAGAAGAACTGCTCGTCTTCGCAAGTTGTGGCGGCTACCTTTACAGCACTCTCATCGATCCGATAGGTAAGCCAACCTCGAGTGTGTACTCAGACATCGGGGTCTGGGCAATCCCCATCGATGCTGTTGGGCGTAAGCCGCATACTGCACTCGAGGCTCGATGAATGATGCTGCTTATAGAAAGGAGGAAGATGTCGGTCGTGTGCGAAGTAAGAGAGAGAGAGAGAGAGAACAAAAGGAAATTATGCAGTTTTCGGGGATCGTCGGCCCTTTTATAATGTCCGGCGATCGATCGATCGTACCGCCAGCACTACACAGGATTTGGGTGAGGGGGCTTAGGCCACGAACGGACGGCGGATACTGTCGAGTCGAGTCGAGTCACGTCACACTATACGGAACGCTGTCGCATCCACACCATCCGTCCGTCCGCCCATTCATGACCCCACACGGATGCGGGGGCGGATTCTCGTCACTCATCGTCTCGTCGGCCACTCGTGGATGTAGCCGGTCTCTACATGTGGACTGTGACAAACAGGCGGAAAGCGTAAGATGTCACGGCGGTAGCCTGTCCACTCCTATCGATCGATCGATCGTCCGTCCATGTGGGACCCAAGGCCCCCCAAAATGGCAGCACGTCTATCGTCGTCCTTCGCGCAAATACATCGATCAAGACAGACAGGTTACCGCGAGGCAGACCTGAAGGAGGCGGAGGCTGTCGCAAAATACATCCATCGAACGATCGTCCGTCCATCTGGGACCCAAGGCCCCCCAAAATTGCAGCACGTCCATCGTCGTCGTCCTCGCGCAAATACATCGATCAAGACAGACAGGTGTCCGCGAGGCAGACCTCAAGGAGGCGGAGGCTGTCAAAAAATACATCCATCGAACGATCGTCCGTCCATCTGGGACCCAAGGCCCCCCAAAATGGCAGCACGTCCATCGTCGTCCTTCGCGCAAATACATCGATCAAGACAGACAGGCTACCGCGAGGCAGACCTGAAGGAGGCGGAGGCTATCGCAAAATACATCGAACGATCGTCCGTCCATCTGGGACCCAAGGCCCCCCAAAATGTCGGCACGTCCATCATCGTCGTCCTTCGCGCAAATACATCGATCAAGACAGACAGGTTACAGCGAGGCAGACCTGCAGGAGGCGGAGGCTGTCGCAAAATACATCCATCGAACGATCATCCGTCCATCTGGGACCCAAGGCCCCCCAAAATGGCAGCACGTCCATCGTCGTCCTTCGCGCAAATACATCGATCAAGACACTCAGACAGGTTACCGCGAGGCAGACCTGCAGGAGGCGGAGGCTGTCGCAAAATACATCGAACGATCGTCCGTCCATCTGGGACCCAAGGCCCCCCAAAATGGCAGCACGTCCATCGTCGTCCTTCGCGCAAATACATCGATCAAGACAGACAGGTGTCCGCAAGGCAGACCTCAAGGAGGCAGAGGCTGTCGCAAAATACATCGAGCGATCGAACGATCGTCCGTCCATCTGGGACCCAAGGCCCCCCAAAATGTCGGCACGTCCATCGTCGTCGTCCTCGCGCAAATACATCGATCAAGACAGACAGGTGTCCGCGAGGCAGACCTCAAGGAGGCGGAGGCTGTCGCAAAATACATCGAGCGATCGAGCGATCGTCCGTCCATCTGGGACCCAAGGCCCCCCAAAATGTCGGCACGTCCATCATCGTCGTCCTCGCGCAAATACATCGATCAAGACAGACAGGTGTCCGCGAGGCAGACCTCAAGGAGGCGGAGGCTGTCGCAAAATACATCGAGCGATCGAGCGATCGTCCGTCCATCTGGGACCCAAGGCCCCCCAAAATACAGAGGGAGTCCACAAGACGAATGTCCTGCCAGCCAGCACACGGAGATGGATGTCGCAAGCTACATCGATCAAGACAGACAGGTGTCTCCGAGGCAGACCTGAAGGAGGCGGAGGCTGTCGCAAAATACATCGAACGATCGTCCGTCCATCTGGGACACACGTTGGCCGGACATCTATCCTCGACCAATGAATACTACTCCTCACCGACACGCGTTGGACATCCATCCTCGACCACTGACTACTACTCCTCACCGACACGCGCCGGACATCCATCCTCGACCAATGAATACTACTCACCGACACGCGTCCGACACGCGACGGACATCCATCCTCGACCAATGAATACTACTACTCACCGACACGCGTCGGATGATGTCCGTACCGCATCATCCGTACCGCAGTGGCGTTCGCACACGCATTTTAACCCTAAACCCGGAGCACACACGGACTCACTATAAAACAGGGGAACAGCCATTTCAAGACATTATTTCTCAATCATCATCATCATTACCAGTAACACTATCAACAGAATCGAGCCTCGAGTGAAGTGTGTGGCTCACGCCCGACAGCATCATTGATGGGGATTGCCCAAACCCAGATGTCTGATCGCTCACTCGAGGTTGGCTGACCTCTCTGATCGATGAGAGTGCTGACAAGGTAGCCGACCAAAGTTGCGAATACGAGCAGTTCCTCTGTAAAAAGAGGGGGAATCGTCAGACTCGTCACTTCCTTCATTGGAAAGCTACCTGGGCATTCTGTACGGTCCTTGAGGGTTCGATGTTGATGAGACAAGCAATGATGATGCTTATTCATTCGTCTTCTTATTCTACGGTACTCAGTCATCATCATCATTAACAGTAACACTATCAACAGAATCGAGCCTTGAGTGAAGTGTGTGGCTCACGCCCGACAGCATCATTGATGGGGATTGCCCAAACCCAGATGTCTGATCGCTCACTCGAGGTTGGCTGACCTCTCTGATCGATGAGAGTGCTGACAAGGTAGCCGACCAAAGTTGCGAATACGAGCAGTTCCTCCTCTGTAAAAAGAGGGGGAATCGTCAGACTCGTCACTTCCTTCATTGGAAAGCGACCTGGGCATTCTGTACGGTCCTTGAGGGTTCGATGTTGATGAGACAAGCAATGATGATGCTTATTCATTTGTCTTCTTATTCTACGGTACTCAATCATCATCATCATTAACAGTAACACTATCAACAGAATCGAGCCTTGAGTGAAGTGCGTGGCTCACGCCCGACAGCATCATTGATGGGGATTGCCCAAACCAAGATGTCTGATCGCACACTCGAGGTTGGCTGACCTCTCTGATCGATGAGATTGCTGACAAGGTAGCCGACCAAAGTTGCGAATACGAGTAGTTCCTCCTCTTTAAAAAGAGGGGGAATCGTCAGACTCGTCACTTCCAAGCATTCATTGGAAAGCTACCTGGGCATTCTATATGGTCCTTGAGGGTTCGATGTTGATGAGACAAGGAATGATGATGCTTTATTCATTATTCATTCTACGTTATTGATCCTCAATCATCATCATCGTCGTCATCGTCATCGTCATCGTCATCGTCATCGTCATCGTCATCGTCATCGTCATCGTCATCGTCATCGTCATCGTCATCGTCATCGTCATCGTCATCGTCATCGTCATCGTCATCGTCATCGTCATCGTCATCGTCATCGTCATCGTCATCGTCATCGTCATCGTCATCGTCATCGTCATCGTCATCGTCATCGTCATCGTCATCGTCATCGTCATCGTCATCGTCATCGTCATCGTCATCGTCATCGTCATCGTCATCGTCATCGTCATCGTCATCATCATCAGAATCGAGCCTCGAGTGAAGTGTGTGGCTCACGCCCGACAGCATCATTGATGGGGATTGCCAAAACCCAGATGTCTGATCGCACACTCGAGGTTGGCTGACCTCTCTGATCGATGAGAGTGCTGACAAGGTAGCCGACCAAAGTTGCGAATACGAGCAGTTAGTTCCTCCTCTTTAAAAGGAGTCAGACTCGTCACTTCCTTCATTGGAAAGCTAGCTACCTGGGCATTCTGTACGGTCCTTGAGGGTTCGATTGCGGAAAGCTCAGCGTGTGGAAAAGAGCCGACTGTAATTTAGTTTCGTCAAGTTGATGTAACAACGATGATGAAATGATCTATGTATCTCCTTTGTCTCTCTCTTTGTCTCTCTCACTGACTCCCGCTTGTACATTAATGAGAAGACACACGCAAACGGCGGAACACTCTTGATAGAGAATTAATGTAGAATGTATTCATTGACAAACTGAATGAATGAAGACACACGCAAACGGTAGAGAATGAATGTAGTCATAGTCCATCGGCAAACAGCGGACTTTAGTTTGTATTCAACAAGCGGCGGAGCCCCTTTCACCTCCCCACAGCGGAGCGACCGGGGGCGACCGAAGGGGAGCCCCCAAGGGAAGTCCGCGAGGAACCGAGCGGGTGGGCGACCGGAGGGGAGCCCACACTTCACATCAAGCATGAGACACACCAACGGATTCATTGATTGATCATGTACACTCAAAGATGAAGGAAACACACGGTAAGCACATGACAAGCAGGGGGATACACAAGCACCGCGCGCTTGGAGGAGAACATACGGTCGTTATCTGCAGAGGCGGGACGCGTGTACACGGCGGGTCTGAACGATGTTGGACAACTGGGTCGGTCATCTGGATTCGGGAGCAGCGTGGGCGTCACGACCTTTGGTGCAGTTACGGATATGCCGACACCTGCCACGCCTCTAAGTGCAGCTTGTGGCATCAAGCACACGGCACTGCATGTGGCGAGTGATCGTATCATTACATTTGGCGAGCGTGGAAATGGACAAACAATCGTTTCGTCTGGAGCTGCATGGGTGCCACAACTCGTGGAGGTCATCGGTGATGGTGATGCGGCATACGATGTGCGTGCACTCGTGGCAGGGGGTATTTCTACACACGTGGAGATGCCGCCCATGTCGGAGAGTGCGCTGGGGTATGAGGGTGTGCCACCGCGCATCTTGTCATTGGGAATACGGAAGACGTGGGGAAGGAGGAGTGCCTTACCCACAAACTGTAGATTAAATCAGTCATCCATTGTGATATCACCGACAGGTGATGTTATCGCATGTGGATACAACAATAATGGCCAATTAGGAAATGGAACGACATCCTCGACTTCGACGTCATTACAAAACATATCGACACAAGGGTCTCTTAACGGTAAGACGATCGTGGACATTTCGGGCGGCAACTACCACACACTCGCCCTGGACTCGACAGGACGTGTGCACGCATGGGGACAAAACACCTTCGGTCAGCTAGGAAATAATAGTAACACAAGTTCATCAGTCCCGATCGATATATCGATCTTCGGATCCCTTATCGGTACGACGATCGTGGCCATTGCAGGCGGCGGCTTCCACACGCTCGCCCTGGACTCGACAGGACGTGTGCACGCATGGGGATACAACCCCTACGGTCAGCTCGGAACCAATAGTACCTCAAATTCATTAGTACCGATCGATGTATCGAGCTTCGGATCCCTCATCGGGAAGACGATCGTGGCCATTGCAGGCGGCGGCCACCACACGCTAGCCATGGACTCTACAGGACATGTGCACTCATGGGGAGGATACAACAGCTACGGCCAGCTAGGAAATAATAGTACCTCAAATTCATTAGTACCGATCGATGTATCGAGCTTCGGATCCCTTATCGGGAAGACGATCGTGGCCATTGCGGGAGGATACAACCACACGCTCGCCCTGGACTCGACAGGATGTGTGCACACATGGGGAAACAACGCCAATGGCCAGCTCGGAAACAATAGTACCACACAATCAAATGTAGCGATCGATATATCGACACAAGGGTCTCTTATAGGAAAGACGATCGTGTCCATTGCAGGCTGCAACTACCACACGCTCGCCCTGGACTCGACAGGACGTGTGCACGCATGGGGAAACAACTCCAGTGGTCAGACAGGAAACAATAGTACCACACAATCAAATGTGCCGATCGATATATCGATCTTCGGCTCCCTTATCGGTAAGACGATCGTGGCCATTTCGGGCGGCGAAATCCACACACTTGCCATGGACTCGACAGGACGTGTGCACGCATGGGGAAACAACAACTATGGTCAGCTAGGAAATAATAGTACCACAACTTCCTTAGTGCCCGTGTCATCGTTCACAGTCGATACAGAGACGGTCCAGAACCTATTCATTACCTTCACTGGCCAGCATCGCTGCTTTGTTGACGCGCTCGCTCCCGCATGTGAATGACGACGATCATTTCTAAGGAAGAGTACGATAGGCGTAAGTCAGAGGGACATTCTGGTCTGTCCCGTGCCGCTTTCGTTGGGTGCACATACCACTGCGGATAATAGTAATGTGAATCCTCAAACAAATGTATACAGTTGTTCTCAAAAACTGTCTCGGCCAAGAAATTTTGTTGAACATACAGCTAGGGACATTTGATATTGGGACACCTTGTATTTTGGGGATTCTGAAAAGTTGACCAATTCAAGATTTGTAACCGATCTTGTCAATACAGATATTGTCTTCAGGTGACTGACACAAAACATTCAAGGCATCTAAAGACACTGAATTTACATGTTCAAAGTACCCTGAAAAGTCAAACTGATGGCTAACATCGTGCGCATCAATAATTCTTTTACACTCGACGGAATACTAAAATGAAACCGCTTTCTGGAGTGTACGGTACACCTTATGGTGTAACCTTATCATGGTGTAGCAACCCACATTGCAGTGGAACACCATCATGTTTTTTGTAGCCCATCACGCATCCCTGCAAAATGGAAGCGGTCTCCCTTGACCCAGCAGTTCCATGCAGTGCAGCCTTGCGATTGTGAGAGCAGAGGAGCGGTCCCGGTCCGAGTAAGTGCTGGTTTCTGGAGAGAATCGCAGTCCTCGTACCTCTGGGTACCGCTCGATCGATTTGTTGTCGACAAGAGAGGGGGCTAAGCCACCCCTCCTGTGTTTTTCTTGGATTTTTTTACGTGTGCAGTACACCCTCACCGCCAACTGGTCGCGATCAGAGACCTTGGGAGTCTCCTTTAATGGGGTGTGACCCAACAACTCGTAACCTATACGAATCTGACCTTCCGTGGTTATTTGGACACTTGGAATCTTGTAAACACATTCCTTCTTGGCACCGGTTTCCCAAGACATGAGAGTCGTCTTGAACTCATCTGTCACACGAACCTCCTCTTTGAAGAGGCGCTTGCAGGAAGCGAACATAGATCCCGTAGGCACAGCTACCTCTCCTGGTCCGGTAGCCTTCATCGTCTTGATTGCAGAACCATATGCGACGCGAACCCTCAGGTCAGGATGATCCAACTTCATGTTGCGCTTGATCCCTGCCCAAAATGAGTCCATAACCTTGCGCTTGCCAATGTACCGCTGAAGGTTGTCTCGGGACTCTCTGCGACGGAGTGCCAGCCTCCACCACTCGTCGGAGAACGTAGCGTAATTTTTCAAGTAAGCCGAGATATCATCCTTCCTGGATGTACTCAACGCTGCTCCATTTTCACGCAGAGACTCCCATCCAGGAATCATGTCTGAGAAACGTTTTTCTTGCTGCTTTTTCTGTTTCTTGATACCAGACTTGTGGTAAAAAGCTCCGCGAGTAAGCTTCCATGTCTTGCTTTTAATGGGCAACTACATTTTATACCCAAATCCGATCTTTCACCTTCACTATTTATTAAAATAAAGCTTTTCTTTAAATAACAACCTTTATATACTACACTAACTCCCTCTTTTCTCCTCTCTCCTTTTTTCTCCTTCCTTCTTCTTTCCCTCTCCTCCTTTCCTCCCACCCCTCCCCCCATCTCACCTTTTACCACTTCAAACCCTTTCCCCCCACCGCATTTTCCTCCCTTCTCCTTTCTCTTTCCCCCCCTCCCCCCTGCCCTCCTCTTTCTTCCTCACTCTTCCCCGTGTTTCTTTTCCACTTTCCTCCTTCCTCTTCTCCTCCCCCCCCCCCTCTCCCTCCCCACTCCCCCTCCCCCCCCTTTCCACTTCCTCTCCCCCCATTTCCTTTCCTTCCTTTTCCCCTTTCCTTTACTCCCCCCCCCCCCCTTTTTCCCCCCCCCTTCTTTACTTTTCATATTCATCTAATCACTCATCACCCCTCCCTTTCCTCCCCCTTTCCATCCCGTTATTTTACTGAAATCTTACGATAATATTGTAAGATCGTTTTCGCAAATTAATTGATTTTGCTTTTTTGGTGGCTTTTACGAAAATATCTTACAATTTATTTTGTAAGATTGTTTTGTTGTATTCCGGAGAAAGAGACTATTCCCTTCAATTTCAATTGTAACATTGATTTGCTCGTTTGGAGAGAGAGAAAGTATTCGAATACAAAATCAATTGTAGAGGACAGTCAAGAGGAAGGTGAAAGCTGTTTACAAAGTCTTGAACGCATTGCTCATAATTATTTATCTCACAACTCACAACTCAACAGTTCAAAATTACAACTTAGTACTTACGACTCCGAAATCTGTACTTATGTGTACCTCATAATTTATAACTCACAACTCAGAACTTATATGTACCTTATACAAGTCAGAACTAATAACTCCTAACTCAAGACTTATTATTCATAATTTCATACCTCATAAGCTCATTATGTACATAACACAAATTTAAATCCTGAAATCTGCAAACTGCCATCCTAGAATCCTGAAATCACTCAAAATGTGTGTTGGATGGTGCAAACAAGTACACTCATGAAACTTGTGCACAATGCTAATGTTGCACTGCTGCCAACAAGTCCATTGGTGCTAACTTCTGCACTTAGTGCTAACAGATCATGTGCTAACTGACGCCATGGTGCTACCTCATAAGCTCATTATGTACAACACAAATTTAAATCGTGAAATCTGCAATCCTAGTCTAGTGCACGATGTTACGTGGTGCACTGATGCTCAACCAAGTCCATTGGTGCTAACTTCAACACTGGTGATGGCAGGTTTAGTGGAGCTAGCTTACTGACTCGCTAGTGCTAACTGGCACATTACTCGTCTTGCTCTGGGAACAAGTTGACACGATACCCAACGAGGGCCCATTCTAACTTCCTCGAATTCATCAGCCCTTTTACTGTTGCTGCACTGATGCAGCTTTCCACAACCTTCTCCTTGCAGGCCTCGAACTCCTCGTCAGTCCAATGTGCGTTCTTCTCGCGAAATGTCTGGAGACACTTCTGTAGCTTTTGCATCATTTCCTCATTGGGCTCAGCAGGGTTGTCGCAAAACTCTGCGTCGATGTCTTCCTGAACCAGTTCCGCCGTCCTCGCCCTTGTTTCATCATCTGCATCAGTACAGGCTTCGAGACGTGATAGAATAGCCTGCTCCGTTTTTGCAAACATGTTCAAACGCCATGCAGCAGCCCCAAGCTTCTGAGTGATACGGTGAACTTCTAAAGACACGCATCATGGGTGAGTACAAATACAGCGCATGTAGGACATGTCCTCCCGATCATAATCGGGAGCATACACAGTATTTAAAACTTGAAATGATTAATTAACAAAATAATGCTAATATTCTGACTTCATGTTTCCTTCTATGTTAACTCAGGATTATTCTCCCAGGGAAGAGGCTTCATTGGTTATTGGGCTTTGCCATTCTACTCGCAGTCCATCAATCTGTCTATATCATGCTTCCAACATTTCTTCAACCGGGTCCTTGAAGAAGAGGGGCAGCTTCCACCGTATTGCTTCTTGCAAATGGACAACGCGGCAAAGGACAACAAGCACGCTTTCATGTTCGCATACTTGTCCTTGTTGGTTGAGATGAACTGGTTTGAGGAAGTGCACGTCCATTTCCTCTCTCCCGGACACACACATAGCAATCTTGACCAAAAGTACTCTGTGATCTCGCAAGGGTTAAAGAACATGGAAGTGTACACCCTGGACCATCTGATGGGCATTGTTGGTAACTTATTCAAGAGAATGGGCCCTTACACAAGGCAAGACGTCGTGACCTCTATAGGGGACTTCTCCGCTGTCCTCCTAGACAACGTTTACAAGTTGTTCGGTCATGGCACTAGCACCGTCAAAGGAGTTAATCGCAGTTTACAGCACACGCATTCAAGATAACGAAAGGTCCCAACGGGAGAGTCGGTTTGAATACTTGATATACTGATATTTACAAATTAAATGCTACCGTGCGTGTATGTACTGTCTGCACAATGCTCCCGATTATGCTCGGGAGGAATATGGGTGTGCCATGTCCTCATTGATTTACATGTACAGTCTTCAATAGAAATTAAATGATACAAAGGAAGTAGTACCTAGGACCTAGGATGTATTATCCAAGGGATGCTCCCGAGTATAGTCGGGAGGAATATGGGTGTCCTAAATGATTCACTAATATACAATACATGTTTGCACACCAACAATTGCAGGGGTCTATTACAAGGAGTATGACGAGTCAGGATCTTGGAGAGGACAGTGGGACAATGACGCTGAACCTATTATCAGCTTGGATAACACTCCGGAGAGTGGACTTAGTGTGTGCAGCACGCCAATCTATACATGCGGTATCAGCATGAATAGCGGTGCTCTCGCTTGTTTTATGTCTTGGTGACTCCTTATGTACTCCCTTAGAACTATCGGTCCTGACAGTACTATGTCAGCTTCCCGTAGACTGTGTCATTCTTCATGACACTGTGACGACTTCCTGTTGACTGTGTCATCGGTTCTTCTGACACGCGCTGTCTAGCCTGTACCCTGATCAGGTTCCAGGCTACCGCCCCTTTCCTCCGCTGGTGTCCCTTTATGGTTCCCCAGTCTTTTGTAATATTATTCTCGTCTCCGCATTTATAGATTGGCGTGCTGCACACACAAAGTCCACTCTCCGGAGTGTTATCCAAGCTGATATGCGGAGACGAGAATAAATATTACAAAAGATAGTGGAACCATAAAGGGACACCAGCGGAGGAAAGGGGGGCGGTAGCCTGGAACCTGATCAGGGTACAGGTTAGACAGCGCGTGTCAGAAGAACCGATGACGCAGTCAACAGTAAGCTGACATAGTACTGTCAGGACCGATAGTTCTAAGGAAGTACATAAGTAGTCACCAAGTCATAAAACGCGTGAGAGCACCGCAATTCATGCTGACACTCCACCTATGACACAGGTGACATACAATACTACTTCTCCACCTATGGCACTGGTGACATAGAACTATATGTAACAGATTGAAAAAAAAAAAATCAAAGAACTCCGAAAATTCGAGAGAACTTCAAATGGAAACCCAAAGGTTTATAGGAAGGAATGAAACACGGCAAAAACCAAAATTTGCCAAGTTAGAAAAGGATGAAAACCGAATATCAAAGATGGGTAACAACGGTATAGAAAACCCGATCCGGGAATAGGAACCTAATGCCATACAATGATAACCAAAGAAACCGATGTAACAAAAAAAAAATACCCTAAGAAGAAGCGGTCATCCCAAGCATCCGCATAAACCTCCAGAACACAGCAGGATCAAGGGGCTTGGTGAAGGGGTCAGCACAGTTGTCCTTGGTGTTAACATAGGCAACATCTAGTGAACCGTCCTCCACCAGCTCCTTGATGTAGTGATGAATAACATCAATGTGCTTGCTGCGAGGGAGGAGCTGCCAGTCATTGGCCCATCTCAGAGACCCTATGTTGTCACCCTGAATGGTAACTAAAGCACAAGGCAGACCCAGATCCACCCTCAACTTCTTCAACCATTGCACCTCCCTGGCAGCCTGAGACAGGGCCTGATACTCAGCCTCACAAGAGCTAATGGCAACTGTAGGCTGCCTCTTGCTCATCCAGTTCACTATGCACCCTCCAGCCAGGACAGCAAAGCCAGTCTGAGATCTCCTGTCAGACCCATCATCAGCAAAGGATGAGTCACTAAAGACAGTAAAAGAGAAATCAGGGCTGTGTGTGTAAGTGAGTCCCAGGTGGGAATGTGACCTCAAATACAAAAGCAAACGCTTGGCTGCCCCCCACAGGGGGACGGTAGGGTGAGCAGAAAACCTGGACAGGTAGCTCACAGCAAAGGCAATATCAGGCCTGGTGCAAGTAGCCAGGTATAGCAAAGCACCAACAAGAGAGAGGTACTGGCTATTAGAGGACAGGGGTTCTCCAGGTGGGTCAGTGACGGTGGACTTGTCCATGGGGGCACCAAACCTGGGCTTGGCAGCAGCAGTCAGACCAAACTGCTCCACCAGATCAACAATGTAGGAGTGCTGGGAGAGGTTGATCTGAACACACCTGCCGTCAGAGTCAAGTGTACAAGCCATGTCCAAGGAGAGGAACTGAACCGGCACACCCATCTCTTTGACCTCCCAGCCAGCTTTCTCCATAGCCTTGATCAGCAAAACATACCTATCCAGCTCACTAAAAGCACAGATAAAATCATCAACATAGGTTAGGACATAGCTCCACCCACCATTAGAATCCCTCCTAAAATACAGAGCAGGTTCCGCCTTGCACATAATAAAACCATGTGCAACCAAAACCCGCTTGACATCCATACTCCAAGCCCTGGGCGCCTGTTTCAAACCATAAAGGGACTTGATCAGCTTGCACACAAGGGGAACACCGTTAGGACCAAGTACCTTAAAGCCCTCAGGCTGGTGGCAGTACAGGTCCAGACCAGGTTCAAGGGGAGCATTCAGAAATGCAGTCTTGATGTCCAGCTGCCGAACAAACATCTTCCTATGAGTGATGGCAGCCAGGAGCACCCTCAGACCTGCTTTAGAAGAAACGGGGGCATATACATCATGAAAATCCAACCCAGGACGCTGCAGAAAACCACGAACCACAAAACGTGCCTTGAAGCGAATAGAACCATCAACCCCAACCTTCTTCACAAATAACCACCTGCCAGACAGGACCCTCTGTTTAGGAGGCAGTGGAGTGAGCGCCCAAGTGCCATGGGCATGTAGGGACGCCATCTCATCCTTCATAGCAAGGAGCCATTGATCCCTGTCAGGGTTGGTGGGAAGCATGGCAGCTTTGAAGGTCAGTTCAGTGGAAGTGGATATGTATGCTCCCACGTACAAGCAGTGTACTTGTACATGAGCAGCGGGGATATCAGCAGTATCAGCAGTATCAGCAGTAACCGGTAGTATAGCCCCCAGTGCAGAACTACTGCCTGGTTGAACAGGGCCGGCCTTATTTGCCTCTATATCAACGAAGCCTGGGTCGACCCAGCCATACGCAGTATCGGAACCCGACCAGTGTTCCAGATCATCACTTGCACTATCGGCAACGGCTACATCATCACATGGGCTTGACCCGAGTAATCCACCAGGGACGACAGGAGGCGTCTGAATGAACGACACCCGCGAGCCATCCGAGGTGGTCGGAGGTTGGCGACTATTAGTCAATGGACCTGATCCAGGTACCACTATGATCGAAGGCTGTCGTAATCCTAAATCTTCACCGACGAAATGTGGCGCAGAGGAGGGCCTGGCGACCCCCTGCGATTCGGCTAAGATTTTATCTGAAAGAACTGCAGAATCTCGCCCGCCCAGTGCCTTCACACACAATACAGCACCATCAGCCCCTGACCTGGGACGCAAGGTCATCCCATGATCAGGGCAGCGGTCGACAATTGGGGTTAGCAAAGGGTCAAGGGAATTAACCGTAGGCACAGGCATATGTCCGTTGATAGCGGCAGGGATGCGAGAGACATACGGCGACCCGTCATAGGGAGATAGCCCAGGAATACAGTTATGATCAAACTGCTCATAGAAGAGTACATCACGACTCTCTACTACCTGGCGCAACTTAGGAACCCAAACAAAATAACCCTTACTCACCAGGGAATACCCAACCAGTCTACCAGATAACGCCCTTTCGTCCAGCTTGTTGCGCTTCTTCCCATTGACTAACGTAACGTAGCAAGGGCATCCGAACACGCGCAACATCGACACATCAGGCTGAACCCCAAAGAAAAGCTCATGAGGAGTCTTATCTCCCTGATTGGGCAAGCGATTACGAAGGTAACACGCAGCTAGGAAGGCATAGGGCCAGAAAGACTTAGTTAGCTTAGACTCCAGGTGGATGCTCCTAGCTATAGACTGTAAGACCCCATTGTACCTCTCCACAGTTGCATTCTGCTGTGCAGTGTATGCCAAAGATAACTCATGCACTGCCCCAACCGATATCAGCCAATCCTCAAACCACTTTACTATAAACTCCTTAGCCCTGTCAGACCTCAGGCACTTAAAGGCAAACCCGTGCAGCTGATTCATCCATCTGAGGATGATAGTCTGAACTGCTAAGGGAGCTTCATCCCTGGTCCTCAAGCACAACACTTCAGCATAGCCAGAGTGTTGGTCTGTGAGGCACAGAATATAAAACTCCCCACGCAGACCTCTAATATGAACTGGCCCCATGATGTCCAAGTGAAGGCGTTGGAGAGGTGCATTGATCGGAGTAGTGCTTGCTTTAGGAAAAGGGAGACGTTTGCCCTTAGCCTTTTGACAAGCATCACAAGGGATCTTAGCCAGTTTTTGGACCTGGTTGAGTGAGAGGGGTAAGTTCTTAACCATACCCTTCTTGACAAGTCTGTGCATGGCATCATAGCCGGGGTGACCCAGCCGCCTATGCCACAGCCATTCAGGAGTGGTAGGGATAACAACTCCACCGTCCTCATCAACATCAAGTGCAAAAGCTGGGTAATTGTCAGCACCAAACGAACAGCCACTGGTGGTGTAACACGGCCTACATGCAAACTTGTAAACACCATCACTGGAGGCAGGGAAGGACCAGAGAATAGAAGAGCCCTGAGTGGCAGTGCAACTAATACTATCAAAAGAAATCTTGCAGTGGAGAGAATGAGCCACAGCATTTACTGACAGGAGGTTCACCGGACAGTGAGGTATGTAGAGAACATTAGTTAGAATGATTGGTGTTGGTAACCAATCACTACATGAGGGACCGTATAACCTATCAGCTTGGATAACACTCCGGAGAGTGGACTTAGTGTGTGCAGCACGCCAATCTATAAATGCGGAGACGAGAATAAATATTACAAAAGATAGTGGAACCATAAAGGGACACCAGCGGAGGAAAGGGGGGCGGTAGCCTGGAACCTGATCAGGGTACAGGTTAGACAGCGCGTGTCAGAAGAACCGATGACGCAGTCAACAGTAAGCTGACATAGTACTGTCAGGACCGATAGTTCTAAGGAAGTACATAAGTAGTCACCAAGTCATAAAACGCGTGAGAGCACCGCAATTCATGCTGACACCTATTTACGTCCTCCAAGGCTTCCCACTGGTGGACACCAGTACAGTATTTAAGGAAGCCCCCAAGATCAAGATTGAAGAGCTCGAGAATATCGAGGCAAACTGGGCGGCTGTCTGGAAGACTATTCATAACGAAAAGCCCGGAGGCGACGTCCTTGCAGGCCACGTGGCCGATGGTCCTGTACAAACCGCCGGTGACGACCGTGCAGGACCCGTAGCTGATGTCCGTGTACGACACGCAGCGGAGGACCTTCTAGAACCAGCAGCCGATGACCAGCAGCCGATGGATGAACCAGCAGCCGATGGCCCATCCCATGCCCAGTCCTTCAAACATATTGCCGAGAAGCTTCGTGAAACTTGGGAAGCCAGCAATAAGTGGTGGACTGATTTCTTCAACGTTGAGAAGAGTTATTGGAGCACTCAACCAGATGATGCTGTGACTGGGGAGTACCCGAAAGACCAACATTTTGTCGACTTCCCATCGGAGTTGTCAGCAACCAGTCGTGTTCTGACACAGTCTGAGAAATCAATGGCCAAGCGCTTGATAGCAGCATTGGATGACTTGTCCATGGATGTGTCAGACATTTTACCTGCAAGTAACGAGATTGCCAAGACTATGAAGGTCGCACACACTTTGGAGACTAATATGGAAAGGCCAGAGGAGGAGGATGTGTTGTACTTATATTCTTCACAAGGGACGAAGCCGGATAGAAGAATAGCCTACGAGCCCACTACTGATTTGGTTGTTGGTCATGTCGCTGTGGTCAAGGTACAAATGGATGACTCTAGCGGATTGAGAGGATGGGACGTGGTGGAGGTCAAATCACTACCAGTGAATGGAGAAGTGGAATGTGTGTATTTAAAGCCCTTGTACTCTGGGGCTCAGAAGTTGGTGTACACTGAAACACAATACCCAACTTGGCCAGAAGATTGGATGGACCACAAGCTTGTGCCTATTACCGTGGGGGTTAGGAGAAAAGCAACATGGACGGGCGATATTCCCATTGACGCATTTCAATTTAGCTGCGAACCCACCAAGGGTATGAAGATCCAGAGAAAGTACCACACAAGCATGCTCCTAGCTTGTCAATCCATTGAGAAGGACACCAGGGCAGAGGCTGTGCAATCGGATGGAGACAATGCAGACATTGCTGAGGAGGAGGAGATGGAGGAGGAGGAAGATGGGGATGGGGACATGGAGGAGGAGAAGGAGGAGGAAGAGGAGGACGAGGAGGGGGGGGAGGAGGAGGAGTAAGATGTTTGACACATAGCCGTTTTTTACTAATGAATTATACTTACGATTTGTATTGTAAGATGTAAAAGCTGAATTCTGCCTGCCGACTTATAACCGTCCGCTTTCCCTTTATTTCTTACAATTATAATTGTAAGACACGAATTGATGTTAACACCTTTTGTTACAAAATATGGCATTTCAACGTTGTAACATTCGCAATCTGTACGTTTCTCCGCCTTTCAAGCTCATTTCGAGCATATTTTGTCAAAATTGACTACAATCTTACGATTTTATCGTAAGATTGCATTTGGAAAGCATCAAAAGACCCCCCAAAAGTGATTGTAAGATTGGAAATCCGTTGGGAAGCAGGAACGCCCATTTTTTCCCCTTTGCAAGATACGTGACTGTCGCGATGTTGCTCCTTCCTGGGTCCACTCCCAAAACGACGATACCCATCTCGGTCAATGTCGTTTCGAGTTTACGGTCATACTGTTCTGCGACGCTCAGACCTTCATTGTCACGAGACCTCATACTGGTCTTCTTAAGATCTGACACACGAATTTGTACTTTCTTGCTGTACTGCATGCTCAAGGAGACTGATGCGTGTAGTACTCCACCATCATCTATCTATCTAGTTTTCGCGGAGGAGGCGTGTGTCACGATGATGATGCTTCTCGCGTTCGTTCTGTATTTTGGGGGGCCTTCGAACCCTGTGGAGTGCGACGTAGGCGTCGACAGTGTTCCTCCGTTTGCGTGTGTTCGTACGTACGTACGTGTGTTTGCTTGCATTCATTCATGCATGCGGTCGATGGATGCAAAAGCCGCCGCTGTGCGTGTGTGTGCATCTTATTCCTCTTCACTTGCGTGAGTCGTGAGTGCACCATCATCATGTCGTAGCCGCAATCCCATATATCCCTGTTGTGTCCCCTCCCTTCCGATTCGAATCGTCTTTTTTACGAACCCCTTGTTCTTCATCTGCTTGTGGAACCACTTTTCTCGATCTTTACTGTCCCCGCTTTCCTCGAGATACATGTGGAACAAGGCAACGCTCGACTCCCTGAAATCTTCCGCAAACTCGCAGTTCTCGGCGAGGAACGCTTGCACACCGTCCTGCTCCGCCAAGTATTGTCTGGTAAATTCGGTGACCTTCTTTGGCGCCACGGACTTGCGGACCCGGATTCCCTACACTCGACACACGAGACATTCGGTTGACTACGCCTCTAATGACAGCAGAAGCCAACATATTCCTTAGAAGCTTCGAGAGCAGACCTACTTGGCTTGCGAGTTTCACACAGTTCACTCGCGATTCTGATACCGCAGATCGCGGAAACGCATTCAATAGGTGAGTTTGCATGGGAGACGCTCCTTGAATCGTTCAATTCTGACACTAACCAAGAAAGTTAGAGGATCTCAAAGTTTGTTGTGACTCCCCATTTGCTGCCCAGATTCTCATTCGCATCCTCCTCTCGCGACATAATCGACTGATTGCCCGGTCTGTTCTCTTCTGCTCGCAGGGTTTGTCAAGGCAGCGCTGAATCCTCGCAGGAGCCCTGTTAACTGAAGGTGAGAGAGTTTGTGGGCTTGCTTGTCACGGCTGTAGCAACTGAGTTTTCAGTCCCCCTGCACGGAAGTGCATGCAGCAGCAAGAAGAGCTGGGGGGTGTCATGAATTTGTATGAGGGTGGGGTTGACTGTGAATTTGCTTGAGACAGTATGCATGATGGTATGACTTGACGTGGGCATTTATTTGCATGCTCACCCCCCCGTAAAACCGACCAAATGACATTGCGTCATGGGGCACCGGCTCAAAGCAAGACGTGGAAGCTTACTCGCGGAGCTTTTTACCAACGCATGGTGTTGCAAGCTTCGCGTTTTGTGACTGTGTTCTTTATTCACACACACTTTCAGGGACCAGTACAATATGGAGATTCTCAGGACCCCGCCACAACCAGTGCATCGGATCATGGAAAATTTGAGCTGGTCAAGGCAAGACAGGGGCGGTAGGGTCAAACCCCCTGATGGCGTCACCAACCGCGCCAAGACTATGGTCAAGGCGGCAGCCAAGCGCAGTGGGGTGTCTTTCTTCGAACCTGACCCAACCTTGTTTGAGGCCGTGCACGAGGAGATGAGAGGCTTAGCGGGAGAGGGGCCGATATGTAGCATCACCGTGCCCAACGTGGACTTGCCAGCCAACCTTGGGTTCACCCAGGACTTTGATCTAAAGCTGGCGATTGGGGACGATGGAGCTGTCGTGGTCTGCGGACGGCACTGGACTTTGTTCACCACTGTCACCCAGCCCATAGCAGACTTTGAGGCGGCGTATGGGAGCCTGCAACAGACTGCAATGGTCCCTTGTACGGCAGCTGCAGCAGCGGAACCACAGCCGCTCGACATCGACGACTCATGCATGCCATTCGACAGGCTTACATATGCAGTAGTTGTGGCACTGGAGGAGCTGGCGGACAACAGCTGCTGCCCCAACACGCGTGTGTTTGCGTGGCTGTATGCCAAGCACCTGCGGGCAGCCGACATGGCGTTCACGGACCTGCTGCAGACTCCGGCCATCGCCAATATGGCAGCTACAGCGCTGGACGCCTGGGTTGTGCGGCACCCGATGTTCAGGGCACAGGCGCATGAGGCACAGGATCTGCTGATCACTGTGCTGGATGACTACACGCCATCGCGTCCGTGGTACGAGCCATACTGGGTGAGTGAGAGTTACTGTTGTGGGTGAGGAAGCATGTGGGGGTTTTATGGCTTGAGCTATTCAAGGCTTTGTATTTTTGTCAAGATAGGCCATGATGACAATTTGTGACATTGTGGTAAATCGTAGAACCTGGATTGTCTCATAAGACATGCGAATAACAAAAAACTCACCCCATTGGATGGTGGTAACATAGCATCAATGACAGTGGGGAACACTCTTTGGGGCGTGAGCAGCCATCCTTCACCTTTCTTGCAGGCGGTGCATCCGTTCCAGTTCCTGAAGGGGAGCTTCACAGATGCGATGTATGAAGACCAGGTCCGCACTTGCGCCACGGCCTTTGCGGATGATGCTGGCCTGCGAGACAAGGTCAAGGCAACAGTCACCAAGCTGTTTGATGAGCTCCATGCATCTCGACACCAGGCAGACATGAAGGTCGCAAAGTTCGTGCACAGCGGCATCACCTTCGAGGTTCGCTGCGGCCGCAGCTCCAGTGGCAGCAATTCTGCTGACTGGAGTCATGAGGATGCCAATAGCGGTTAGATGTTGTTTTGAGCCTCTGGTGTTGCGAGCCCTGCTGGACTAGCATACCAGGAGCCTGCATTCCAGCGGGAAAATGGCTTCAGCTTCTAGGCACTGTGAGATACTACAGTCAGTGGAACAGTAAAATGAAACATAGGTACGTGCGTGTGAGTCAGCAGCTTAATCCCTCTGCCCCGCTCCGCGGGCCCGCCCTCCCCCCCCTTCAGAAATCCAAGAGAGTGTCGAGCAGACGTCTGCTTGAGAGACCGCGTCCATTTGAATCTTCTGACGATATCTTGGCATCCCATGCATGCATCTATCATCTGCGGCGGTGCGTGTGAGCAGACGCTGAATGCCTCTGCCCCGCTTCGCGGGCCCTCCCCCCCTCCCTCAAAAACACAAAGGGTTGTCAAGCAGAGCCCTGCGTGAGACCACATGATCTTCGTAGAAGATGCCACAGCCATCAAGTAAATTTGATTTGCGGTGTAAAATGATCGGTTACAGTAAATGCTATGGATTTTTTGGTTTTCATTGTAAAATGCATATGATAACGTCCAGGACTTCATAAGACGAGTGACAACAGCCGACACGCTCTTCCATGGTCAGCTATGGAAACATTCGGCGCGATGAATATGTCAAGGGGCACCAAGAAGTGGGCACATTCATGCCAACCTGGATGGTGCTCCTCAAGCGTATACCATCATCCGGGCATGGTTCACATTAGATGGTTACAACTTAGTCCCTGTAGAATGGTCCAATCACTTCCCCATCAGGGTATCTGTTGAATCCATACAAAAAAGCACGTGGCTCTTCGTTGACCAAGGTTTGAATTGCAATGTGTGTGTGGAACCGATGCTGATTATCTAACTCTAAGTGGATTATAAGCACTTCATGTGCAAATAGAAGCCTTAGTGTAATGGCGTTGGAAGTTGACGTAATATCTTGGACAAACTTGGAGGCCCAGTCTTGGTCCATAACATGCATGTTACACATAGACCGGTCAATAATGTTACAGTTTGAATCATACATATCTCTCTATGTAGTTTGGCCAGAATATATGTTCTCATTGAACCGCATGGGGCTTGAGGAGTGGCAAATCCAAGATGAAGAGGCAATCCCCATCGATGCTTTCAGGCGTGAGCCAGAAACTGCACTTGAGGCTCGATTCTGTTGATAGTGTTACTGTTAATGATGATGATGATTGAGTACCGTAGAATAAGAAGACGAATGAATAAAGCATCATCATTGCTTGTCTCATCAACATCGAACCCTCAAGGACCGTACAGAGTGCCCATGTAGCTTTCCCAGCTTTGAAGTTGCGAGTCTAACGGTTCCCTAGAGGAGGAACTGCTCGTCTTCACAAGCTGTGGTCGGCTACCTTGTCAGCTCATTAAAGATGTGGTACCTCTACCTTCTCACTTTAAAGAGAGGTAAGCCAACCTCGAGTGTGTTATCAGACATCGGGGTCTGGGCAATCCCCATCGATGCTGTCGGGCGTGAGCCACTCACCGCGCCTTAGCCGCCAAGATAGGGGCGCGATCTTAATGCGCACGGACAGCGACGCAAGCATCCTCTGAAATTACTTGCTAGCAGCAGCTTTGCCAAGAATCTTCGTCGCATTCAACGGTACGGTGAGCTCTAACCCTGTTAGGGCCATCCCCTTCAACTCTCCTGCGTTTTAGAAGATCTTCGCTAAGTTTGCATTCGGGACGTTGCCTTGTCCTCCCACGCATCGCATCGAGTTCTTCATCCCGGCGCCCTTGAACACAGAGATGATCATGTTTGAGGGAGTTGTCAATTGAGCAGTGCCTAGTATCATAAAATCCGATAGACGTAGGCTTATTCATCAAGATGCTGACTGCAAAGCCGTCGGTCACAATGCGGTAACAGAACTTCCGAGAAACCGTCTCCACTATCTTGAGGTTTGCGAAGCTCTCCCATATTCCTTGATGGTTTTTGGAAGCAACGTCTGCCTTGCATGAATCGAAGTGGCACTCGTTGACCATATAGAAAAAGGCCATTTTCGAAATCGGAATGTGCGACAGAGTGAATCCAGATTTGTAAGGCAACAACGAGAATGTGCGAAGTTTTTCGTTCTCAGATGCGATGGTCTCCGACAATATCTTGTGGTACAGAGGTAGGGTCGTGTGAGCCCGAGTCGCAAAAGTCTTTCCGGATGGTAAAGGGAGAACCCCCCTGAGACAGAAGGCCACGTCGCGTGCAGAGAAGCGTTTCGCGTTATCCTCGTCCACCCTAAGGTTCTTGGAGGAGAGCCAAGCTTCGCTCAACTTTTCAAACCTCGCTTGAAGTTTAGTCAACCTAACTCGCAAAGGGGATCCCTCTGGTTCCTTCCTACCGACCCTCTTCTTCGCAAGAGCCACTGCGCTCTTTGCCGAGCGAAGTCGAGCTGTTGGTAGCTTGGCTGGCAGCTTGGCTGCATGGGGGCTCATCTTGAAGATGACGTCGAGATTCTTTGTAGGGCACTTTATAACTGCAGCCACGATGTCCGACCGCAGGCGCTTCGCAATCTTTGGGTACTTCCACTTCAAGTACGTCGTTATGCGCCGCTCAAGGTTGGTCCAAAGGTGATTAGAGGCCATTGTGGCCATGAGAATAGACAGGTCTGCAATGATCTGGTTCTTCACGTTCCCCTTGATGTCAACTTTCGATTGCCCCGGCTCTCTTAACAAGTCGAAAAGAAGCCGACTACTCTCGAAGTCTTCGCCAAGAGTCGACCCTTTACATTTGTTGGTACTGACTGCAAGAAGGCACCGGTAGAAGAAGTTGCGATTTACAGGAGGGACAGCGATACCATTCTCAAAAAGACGAGCAATGTGGAAATTTGCGAAAATATAACCCTCTCCAAGCAACTTGTTCATGTCTAGTACCAGTGTGTCTATCTTTCTACGGAGCCAATCATGGGGAATAAAGGTACTCAATCTCATCTTGACCACACAAATCGCTCGCCCAGGTGCACACTCCTCATCTTCATCCCCTTCATAATCGACAAGTTCTGCAACGTCATCATGTTGGTCAGCCTCATGTACCAACGATGATGACTCGCCGACCCCATTCTCCATCACAAATTGTACCCCGAAAACGTTTTGATGTAATCTGGATCTGCAGACAGGCTCTCTCGAACATTCCTAACCCAATCTCTCGTATTAATCATATGTTTTGACAAGTCTTTATACCTCCTCATTTCTAGAACGCAACCTATTTGCATAAAGTAATCGAAATTACAGGTTGACGTCAATGGACATGATGCCCTGTAGTCTCTCTTCATGCTTCCAAATATTTGTTCAATCGCATTAGCTCTGGGGCAATAAGGAGGGGTGTACAAAAGCTTCCACCCTTTGCATTCGGATATATCCTTTATTTCTGAAGAATGGTGAAACCGAATATTATCCATGACGATCGTGGTGTTATTTGGGATGACCAAAGTTTTAAAGAATTTAATGAAATCTTCTTTTTTACAATTGTGCTCCAATAACTGATAATCTATTATTCCCTGAGATGAAATAGCGAGTAATAAAGTGAGCTTCACACGACGGAGGTTACTCATTGTCTTCGTAGTTAATCTAGAACCGATCTTGCTGTATCCATATTTGCTGTGTTCTCCAGCGTAAAATCCTGCTTCGTCGATACAAACAACGTTAGAGCTTTCTCTGTACCTGTCACAGAACATTTCTACATTTTCTTTTGAATGTCCGTAGAGAACCGTGGGAAACGCCTTCTTCCTAGAAAATCCACATTGTTTTATGTGTCTCGATGCTGTACTGATCGATAATCTCACATTACAACTCTTGCAAATTATACCGACCAAATTCTTGCATGTTATGAAGGGGTTCTCTGCAATATTATTGGATATCGTGGAACGTAAAAGCATGGACAATTCTTTCCTTTTTCGTTTTAAACGCTTACTTTTACCGACCTGATCAGCATTGACCCATCTATGTAGTGAGCTCTTTGACACGTTGTATATATTACAAACCTTCCTCAGACTCCTCAAAAAATATTTGTAGTGAACCACGGACCTGTATCTGGTTTCAGGGGATATCATTCAAATTATACAGAGTGTCCCAAAAATATTTGAGAACAACTGTATGGCTATCACTCGAAGCATAATTCAAAATGCGTGCTTCATGTACAGCAATGACATGGACAAAATACTTGAAATTGTCAACCATATATGGCTAGGAGCCAGGATAGCCCGAGCAAGTGGACATATCAAAGTCTCTGATTTCGCGTTAAAATGTGCAGATCAAGTGACATCAGGTCGCGCGTTTCTGACATCACTGTGAAGAAGTCGGGCGACCGGAGGGGAGCCCACAGTTCACATCAAGCATTAGACTCTCACTGGAACGCTTGGGTCATAACTGTCAGTCAGGGGCTTCTCTCTGGAACGCTTGGGTCATAACTGTAACGATGCTTGGGCTTATCACTGAAAGTCATCGGAGTGCACTGTAACGCTTGGGCTTATCACTGGAACGCTTGGGAGGGGAACGCGAAGTGACACACTCTTCATCGTACAGCAGACGACACTTATAGCAAACAGCGGAACGATGTAGATAGAATCTGAAAAATATTTGAAGAATAATTGAAGAATAATCGATCCAACAACACATACATACATACATCATTCCCAATGAGTTACTCTGCAGAACACCTCCCTAACGATGTCCTGGATATCGTGCTCTCCAATGCAATTGCTCAAGGCTGCCACATCAAAGACTTGGTGCTTGTTTGCAACCAGTGGAGGGGCGTCGCGCCACGGTGTGTCAGAAGGCTCCGCCTAAGACATACCGGAAGCCTGGACTCCATCGCACGCCTTTACAGGCTCAAAAAATTGTACATCGAGGTAGTGGACAAACTGGGGTACCTCAGCATCCCGGCGACCAAAGTGGTCAACCTGGCCCCTCTGTCCGGCCTCACGGCGTTGGGTTACCTCAACATCGCGCGTACCGTAGTGGACAACCTGGCCCCTCTGTCCGGCCTCACGGCGTTGGGTTACCTCAACATCGCGCGTACCGTAGTGGACAACCTGGCCCCTCTGTCCGGCCTCACGGCGCTAACGAACCTGAACATCTCTGAGACCCAAGTGGACAACCTGGCCCCTCTGTCCGGCCTCACGGCGCTAACGAACCTAAACATCTCTGAGACCGAAGTGGACAACCTGCTCCCTCTGTCTTGCCTCACCTCTCTCACGCGCCTGAGAAGTTTGCGGGTAGATGTAGATGACGTGAGCCCTCTGAAGGGCCTTTCACGGCTACGGTCACTTGTATTGTGCGAAACAGATGTTTCTGCAGTGCGGGGCATGCCACTTCTACGACAGATATTTCTGGCTGAGACCAATTTCACCGACATCAGCACAATCACATACCTATCATCACTCGAGACGCTGGACTTGGAATACACGGGCATCACGGACTTCTCCCCGTTGAGAAACTTCACCCAGTTGAAGACTCTTATGCTGAAATATACATCCATCGACGACGTGACCCTCCTCTCGGATCTCACAACCCTCACGAGTATCAACTTAATGTACACCCCAGTTGTCGACGTGACCCCACTGTCGGGTCTCACCAACCTCATGAAGCTTCATTCAGACAAAGACGTTGACGTGACCCCACTGTCGGGTCTCACCAACCTCACTATTATTACAGACTCTTTCAGCGAATTTTACATCGACAGTGACAGTGACAGTGACAGTGACAGTGACAGCGACTCTGATAACGACTTTTGAAAAGACATTGTTGTATGCTTTTTTTTGAATGATATCCACTGAAACCCGCTACTGCGTAACTGTCAAGTCTTACACAATGTGTATGTTGTTTGTAAAAGATTCACTGGAACGCTCCCCAAAATACAAGGTGTCCCACTCTTAAATGTCCCTAGCTGTATGCTGCATCTCATCTGACATAATTCCCTTGTCTAAATATACAAGGATAAATGCAGAACTTCAGAAACCCCTTGATTCTGACGGCTCCGAAGATATACCTGGACACGTCCCAGCTTCCCTCAGGCGGGGGAGCCGTTTCCGAATGGAACTCGTTCGCGACCGTCGAGGTCGGAGGAGCCGGATTGCCCACACTGGAGACGGACGAACCCAACAGGTATGTGCGCTTCGGGACGACCGACGCTACGAATTCAAAGGGAAATTATTTGAATCTTGGGACACAAACATGGAACCTCCAGAACGGGTTCACCTTCGTGGGCGTAGTGAGGCTTTACGAGAACAAGACCTTTCAAAGGATATTCGATCTTGGAAATGCAGGTACATCATCCGCTTTTCTATTATACAGACAGGTGAATGACACCAACGATTTAGGTAGTGTTGTTTATTCAGGCATTACCCAGAATATATCAAATTTTCAAAATTTCACTCATGGGTCATGGATGCTCCTTGTGTTGAGGATTCCAAGTGCGAACCTAGTGGAAACATTTAGAGATCCTTCTTCATCCCTATTGGATAACAAAGTCACTAGAAATGGAACTATCACAAATTACTCGTCGCGCACTACCACTTACAATTCGATCGCTAAATCCACTCCAGGTAGTTATTCTTGTCTAGATGTTCGCGAGATGGCCTTCTACGACCGTTCCCTCACAGATTCTGAACTTTCCGATGTCGTAGGGCACCTCCACTACAAATACTTCAGCGACCCGCTGTTTCGCAAGGCCCCCACGATCCATTTGGATACCTCCCAATTGCCACAGCTTTCTCTTGATAACACCAATGTATCCTCGTGGAACTCGTTCGCGACCGCCGAGGTGGGTGGCGCGGGGCTACCCAAACTCAGGACCAACGAACCCAACAGGTATGTGCGCTTCGGGACGACTGACGCTACGAATTTAAAGGGAAATTATTTGAATCTTGGGACACAAACATGGAACCTCCAGAACGGGTTCACTTACGTGGGCGTTGTGAGGTTTTATGAATCCAAGGCTTGGCAAAGAATATCCGATTTTGGTAACGGTATAAGTAAAAACATTTTATTGGCCACGCAAGTAGGTGAAAACAATTCGAGTGTTATTTGTCATGTTTATTCAGGCGATTCCAGCAACATACTCACTACAATGGATTTCGGTCCAGGTTCATGGATGGTCATTGTGATGCGTGTAACGAACGCAAACCTCCTAGAAACATGGAAAGATCCTTCTTCAAACCTCATAGATAAAAAAGTCACTGGAACTGGAACTATCACAAGTTACGCGGCACGCACTCTCACTAACAACTGGATAGGGAGATCCAATTGGGCAGGCGATTCCTACGCATGTCTCGACGTCCGCGAGATGGCCTTTTACGACAGAGCTATATCGGATTCTGAACTTTCCGATGTCGTGTCTTACATGCGCATCAAGCACTTCGGCGACTCCATCCCTACCCTAGGCCCATTGAGCATTAAATCGATTCTCGACTTCGTGGACCCTGGATGGTCATCAGGCGAGAATCCTTACGCCATGGACAAGTTATTCAGGGGCTCTCGTACACCTAAGTACATCTCGGCCATCAATAGGATCCCGTTAGCGGCGAGCGAGCCTGCTCGCATATCATTCGACGACTTCCGCCGAGCAGGGCTCACCGAGAACCCGCGGACGTGATCGGGCTATACGCGTGGTACACACCAGAGAGCTGGGATGTCGGCACAAAGAGTTGGAATGATATATCTGGAAACGGGAGGCACGCCACGGAAACCAGGGCGGGTACCATAACAGTTGGAGACTCTACAGATCCCGTGGGGAGATCTATAACATGCATATCGGGTGGTACTGGCTCGGGTATACGGTTTCCAGCAGATGTGCTACCTGAAACATACACACTCTTCCATCTCACTTGATACTTTACAGGCGGAATACGAAAGCGTATTTTTGATGGTTTGGGTAGCAATTGGTTGTCTGGATTCGATCTTAATGGTAATACTGGTGTAGCTTATCATGGTGCCTGGTTTACTCCGCAAGAAAATTTGCATGGAGATGAGTGGGTTGTCTCATGTGATACTAAACAGCTTTACAGGTCGAACAATATACAACGAAACAACCTAATTTTTATTGGGAATTCTACAAGATTAACGATAAATTATGGAGATACTGTACTCGAGTCGTCAGATTGGGCTTGCGCAGAAGTCATCGTTTTCGACAGGGAACTCACAGACGCGGAGATGCTCGGCGTAGAAGAATACTTAAAAAAAAAACATTCATTTATGTAACGTTTTAATATTTTGTCTAAGTATCAGTTCTACTGGTGGTTCTCTTCCAGCTGTTCAATATCGACCCGCGGCTTCCTGTTCTCGTACTTGAGTTTCTTGTGCTCGATGATACACTCGACGGAACAGTAAAATGAACGTACACACGCAAATGGCGGAAATAATTCGGAAAGAATTATACCAGGATCACGATAACAATTACAGCGAGGATGGCGATCGACGCCTTTATCGTGAGGAACGTGCTGTCAGCGGAGGAATGCGACGGATATATCAAACAGGCGGAGATGGAGGGATTCAAACGACCAGGAATCAACGGGGTCGTGTTTGCAGGAAGAAGAGAACGCGTGGTCATGACCAGCGAGGAGCTGGCCGCACGCCTGTGGGACAAGATAAGAGACAATCTGACCGACAGAGTACTCTACACGAAGAACGCCTCCTTCTCGGGTCCGAAGAAAGACGTACTACTGAGCGGGCTGTACACGCCGACGCACGTATCGGACTTCTACCGATTCTCAAAGTACTGTCCAGGAGACGAGTTCCTCACTCACACGGACACGTGCTTTGCTAAAGACGAGGGAGAGACGGGCTTGTGCACGGTGTTGTTGTATCTTAACGGAGGAGACTTTCAGGGAGGCGAGACGGTCCTGTACAACAAGAAGAATGGACTCGATCCGGAGCTCACGGTCACTCCCGAGCGCGGGTTGGCGCTCGTGTTTTATCACATGGTGCCACACGCTAGACTCAAGGTCCTCACAGGACACAAGTACGTTGTGCGCACGGAAGTAATGTACCGGCGCGTCAGCGATGGTGTGTGACATCCATCCAAAGAAACACATCGCATGATCTGGTCCTCCCTCGAATTCGTCGCGAGAGGAGAACGCTACAGTCAGCGGAACAGGCATCCGACCTTGTCAAACTCCTGCTGGTTCATGACAAGCTGCAGTCAAGGTTGGATACCGAGAAAACCTTACGATCAAAAGAGAGGATGAAGATGAAGAAGCAGATGATTCGCATTCGGAAGAGATTTTTTTACCTCAAGAAAGAGTTTAGGGACCAGACAACAAATTTCTTGGCCGCTCGCTACGATGTGTTGTTGGTACCTCAATTGGAGACGGCGAAGATGACAATCAGTGCTGAACGGGAGCTGACAACCAAGGTTGCCCGTCAGATGCTGACTTTGAGCCACTCTGTGCTGTTCAATCGGCTGAAGGAGAAGTGTGAAGAGTACGGGACAGTGTTCTTGCATGTGCTTGAGCATTACACAAGTCAGACATGCCCTTTGTGCGGTTTCTTAAACAAGTGTGGAGGAGACACATACACCTGCAAGAACTGTCAATTCACCTGCGACAGAGACATTGTGGGGGCAGCTGGCATCTTCCTGAAGGCAGTTCGAACAGAAAATCCCTGTTCGTAAAGGACAGCAGCCCGGGGGAGTTGACCCCTATGATACCCCTGTGGAGAATTCATTCTTTCTTAATACATGTCCCCCGGACCCCGGATGTGTAATAAGAAATTCATAGGTTCGAGGATATACGGGTAGCTAAAATTCAACGGTCTTCGCTGAGTTTGAACTCGGGATGTTGCCTTGTCCTCCCACGCGGGTGTTGCATTCTGGGATTGATCAAATATATACAAAATGAGACAAAAAAAGAGGTTAGTCTTTTTTTGTTTTTTTGGGTTTTTTGGTTTTTTACTAACTGAGTATCTATCTAACTAAAGCTGCTGGAAGACGAGGGCAGGAGCAGGAGCAGGAGCAGGAGCAGGAGCAGGAGCAGGAGCAGGAGCAGGAGCAGGAGCAGGAGCAGGAGCAGGAGCCATAGAAGCAGCAGGAACAGTAGTAGAAACAGTAGAAGCAGTAGCCACAGAGAGTGACACCGTGGCGCGGGGGCGCTTGTTACCGCCGGACCCCTCCTCCGCCATGCAAACGTCCTCGGTGGTTTCGTCGTCCTCTGGGAGGGCGACGGCACTGGCGAGGGCTAGCAAGGAGGGGGAGGAAGAGTGCTCGGTAGTAGCAGCAGCAGCAGCTTCGGCAGCCGCAGCAGCGACTGCAACAGGGAGAAGCATTGCCTGAAGAGGTTCCTTCTCCCCTTTGGGGGAATCTTCAATAAACTTCTTGTGCGCAATCTTCATTGCGCCGACAGAGTCGGCGAGGCACGTAGGCACGCTGGTCATCGAAATGATCGCGTGGCAAATGCCCTTCAAATGAGGGACGGTGGCGTTTTGGGATATCTTCTTTCGGTCCTTCTTCTGGACGACGTCGAAGATATTGGTGGTATCGACGAACGCAGTGATCTGGGCAGACATATTGGTAGACATGACGGGAAAGATTTCAGGAAACGAGGGGGGAGAGAAGAGATATTGGTTGGTTTATCAGTTGTTGTTGTTGTTGTTGTTGTGTTTTCAAAGGAAGGAAAAATGCGTCAATTTTTTTATCATGGTCGGTGTTGTCCACACACCACGGCAGCTTTCGCATCCTCCTCGGTGGTGGTGGTGCCCATCCTCCATTCTCACACACGACGACGCATGGCACACACGGCCATCAGAATACACGCGCACACTGCAGAACTCAATACATCTACATCGATCAAGACAGACAGGCTGCCGCGACACAGACCACAAGGAGGCGGAGGCTGTCGCAAACTACATCGATCGATCGATAGTCCAGTCAAGGACGTCATTCCCTGCATGGGCATGGCATGGCACAGCTTATTGCACATCCAACGGCAGTTCTAATAATAGCATGCTATAGCCCGGGCGCAATGTTCAAAATACAATAATCACCCAACATTTCCTTATGCCTCCTTGTACTACAGTCGGCGGAACAGTAAAATGAAACATCCAAATAACGTTATAAGGCGGTGACAGGCATTATAGTGTATGAGTGGATGGTCCTATAAAATGGCCCGTCCAGCAAAGAAACCTCCTTACATGACGCATTGCACATCAACAAAGACCCCGTGTTCTTTTGGGCCACGGTACTGGGGAAGATCGCTTAAGTGCGGCTGGTCCTTCAATGGACACTCTCGAAAGCACCGACAAAAGAACGATACGGAGTCTGCAGGATGGAGAGCCGTGATGTAACAACGATGATGAAATGATGCTCCATGATCTCTCTCAGTCTCACTGACTCCCGCTTGTCGAGTGTACATTAATGATGATTCATCCACACGCAAACGGCGGATAAACGATAGAGAATGTATTCATTGTCAAGCTGGATGAAGACACACGCAAACGGCGGAACACTCTCGATAGAGAATGAATGGAGAATGTATTCAAACGGGAGAGAATGAATGTAGTCATAGACTTTAGTTTGTATTCAACAAGCGGCGGAGCCCCTTTAACCTCCCCCCAGCGGAGCGACCGGGGGCGACCGAAGTAGAGCCCCCAAGGGAAGTCCGCGAGGAACCGAGCGGGTGGGCGACCGGAGGGGAGCCCACAGTTCACATCAAGCATGAGACACACCAACGGATTAATTGATTGATCATGTACACTCAAAGATGAAGGAAACACACGGTAAGCACATGACAAGCTGGGGGATACACAAGCACGCGCGGGTAGAGAGAGGGAAAGCGCGGGACACAAACACGGAACTCGATGGTGTTCACACGTCATGGCACAGCAGCAGTTCACGTGGTTGGCCTGCCTTGTAACATAAACTATGCAGGGTGGAAACAATGATGACTCCGACGAAGGTGACCACGAAGCCGGCAAATTGCTCGTTGTCCTGTTGTCTGCGGGTGATGATGTCGGCGGGGAGTGATGGCGTTGGGATGGCCTCGCCGCGATACATGAAATCACTGACCATGTCAGTCAGCTTTTCTTTGGCAGCTGCAAAAGCCTCCTCCATTGTGCCGCCCGCACCAATCGCACAGTCAACATCAGGCACGAACACCTCGTGGCATGAATATCCATCCTCAGGTCGGAAACAAGTGTTGTATACGCCCCAGAATTCATACGAATCGAGGTATATTTGTGGCGCTGACATGAAGGGCTCAACCAAGGGTTCACGTTTACTTATATTGTTCGCCGTTCGCTTATCCTACAGTCGGCGGAACAGTTAAATGAAACATATATCAGATG
Organism: Chlamydomonas sp. ICE-L; assembly: GCA_013435795.1. Lineage (NCBI taxonomy): Eukaryota > Viridiplantae > Chlorophyta > Chlorophyceae > Chlamydomonadales > Chlamydomonadaceae > Chlamydomonas > Chlamydomonas sp. ICE-L. Next base: position 4,726,150 of record JACBWV010000338.1, on the reverse strand, counting down.
GAAATAAATGTACGACATCGCCGTACAGTACACGTATCGGCATCATTGACTGACACCGAAATGTTTACCTGTTCACAGACGTTGTTGAGCGAGACCGACTCGAGTTTAACAAACTCCTTTAATGGCGACGGCTTAGGTGCTGTGTGGAATGAGTTGGTCGGGGCAGCGTGGCCCCCTCGCCAGGCAATCATCCTGTATGCGGATTATGAGCACGTCCCTGATGACCCTGTCATTGTGTCTCCGACTGTAGATGGGTCAATGCTGATCAGGTCGGTTAATCCATAGTTGAGCAACTGTATCTGATATGGGATATTTATAGGCATCTCTGTAATCTATACAGATCACCGTGATTTGAATGGAATCCTTGTATACCTTGTTCCGACGGTACCCAGCAAAATCATAAAAGATGCCTAAATTAACCATTGCATGCCTGATTTCTGCATCGCTGTTGTCATACCAACCGGCAATTGTGTGCATTGGGATTAATACGTACTGAACACCCATAACTTGTTATATCCGGTCTGGCGCATATCTGTGTCGCAAGGTCTCTACGAAGTCAGATGATTTGTATCGTTGCGAGCACATCTTCGAAGGAGGGATTTTAAATGCCAGCCTCGTATCAATATCACATTTTGGAAGGATGTGGGAAAACATGATGTCCTTAGGGAGTGCACGCCAGCATGGGTCCATCCTACCATATAATTTGGCCTGAAAATTTGGCCTGAATTTATTGTTTCGCATTGCACCGCGTGATTCTTCTTTTAAAAAAATTGACGCATTTTTCATTCCTTTGAGATCACAACCAACTATTGAAAAATATTGAAAACACCCCAAACACCAACCAACATGTCTTCTACTTGTACACAGATCATCAATGAATTCGTCAATAAGACGGGTATCATTTGGTTCCTCCAGATTAACAGAAAGAAGATCGTTTCAAAGGCAACAGCCCCTGAACTCGAAAATGTTTGCGAAAAAGTGGTTTCTATTGAAATCATACCGGATTGCCTCACCGACTCTGTCGGTGCACTGAAGGTGGCTAACGAGAAGTTCATTCAAACTCCCCCCAGGGGGAAAAAAGAACCTCTACAAGCTATGCTTCTCCCGGTTGCCGTCGCTACGGCTGCTGCCAAGGATGCTGCTCACAATGCACCTGCTGACAATGCAGATTCTCTCATAGAAGCTGCTGAAGTCGACCTCCCAGAGGACGACGAAAGCATTTCCCAGGAAGTTTTCGCTGCTTACAAAGCAAACCTTGACAAGGCATTTGTTGAGGAGTTATCTGCTTACAAGGCAGATCTCGACAAGGCATGAAAGAGAAGCTGCTCACATTGCACATATTGACAAAGTAGCTGCTGAACAAGCATCTTACGAAAAGAAAATTGATGCCAATCTCGCCGCTGCTACGCATCAGTCTCCTGCCCACTCCGGTGGGACAGGGACCTCCACTTCTTGTGGAGCGTACTCGACGGGCTACACTCATACGCGCCTAGAATCCTTCACTACTGAACAACATATCGAGGAGTTCATCAAAAAGACGAATATCTTCGGTGTAGTGCAGAAGAAAGACAAGGGTAAGATCGCACAAGGCGCAACAGTCACAATTCTTGAGACTGTTTGCAAGGAATTCATTTCCGTGGAAAACGTTCCAGAGTGCATCGCCGACAGAGTCGGCGCACTCAAGGTGGCGTACGAGAAGTTCCTTCAAACTCCCCCCAGGGCGAAAAAAGAACCTCTACAAGTGATGCTTCTCCCGGTTGCCACCATCAGAATGTAGTGCCCAACGCGCCGCATACTTTTTTTTTATTTCATTTTTTTTGACCACGATGCACACAATCCGTCTGCAATCCGCCTGAATTAACAACAATTGGTACTGAACTCGTCCACGGAGGCTTCTCGTACACACACACAACGGAGGGTCTTAAGTGTGTTTATCTGCACTGCACTGCACTGCACTGCACTGCAGATAAGTGCGGGCCCGTGAATCGATCGTCCCTCGTTTGGAAATAAACAAAATGTGAATACAAATTACAGTTGTTCTCTCAAATGATAAGCCTATTTGAAATCTACTCCAAATCACATTCAACGTCAAACATCATGCATACAGCTAATGCACAAATCAAAGGTTTGCGAACCATAGTAGGAACACAAGAAGTGCCTTCTGTATCATTCGAAGAAGACACGGACACGGGATTATTCAATGCAGCAAACAACGTCATAGGATTTGCTGCAGGATCACATACTACGCTAATCGCAGCATCATCAAACGTACAAGCCAACGTGCAAATCACAGCATGCTCAAATATCGTGCCCCTCAACGACCACGTCTCAGAATTAGGAACGCCAACAAAGAGGTTCGCGAAAATATACGCTGACGACATTTACTTAGGACCCAATAGCCAAACAGGAATCAAGGTAACAAGCAACGGAAACACAATCATGCAAGGAGACATGGTACCCCTATCAAACGCTGTCCAAATGATAGGATCGACCAACATGCACTTCAAGGAAGCATGGATAGACACAATCGTAGGGTCGAACATGACGGTCCAGGGAAACCTCACCGTCAACGGCACGCAGTTCACCGTCAACGCGCAAACGGTCGAGGTAAAGGACAACATCATATTGTTGAACAAGGGGCAAACAGGGAGCGGAGTCAGTGCTGGAGAGGCCGGCCTGAGCATCGATAGAGGGGATGAAGTGGAATATCAGCTCCTCTTCAAAGAAACGACCGACAAGTTCGAGATGGGACCCATGGGAACGCTCACGCCCATCGCATCAGAGCCGTACGTCACCGCGACCGCGCTCCCAAAGACAGGTGGAACGCTCACCGGTGCGCTCGTCGGAACATCTGCCACATTCGACACGCTCGGAGGAGAGGCCATCGCAAGTCTTGTCACATCAACAAGAAGCAATGTTGCAGCTAGTTCTGCAGCGGTCAAAGCAGCGTACGATCGTGCAGACGCTGCAATGCTGACGACGAGTATCGATGCAAGCAATGTCACTACAAGAATATTGGCAATAGAACGAGGAGGAACAGGAGTCGCCACATCCACAGGAACAGGAAGTTGGGATTGGAACAGACCACCACAGAATCGTTGACGCCTACACAACTAGTGGGATATGCAGGGTACGAAATAGCATGCGGACGGAAACATACTGTGATCTCGACCACACCGGATCCTTTGACATTCAACTTTACCAGAAACAACGCACTGATCGCGTTTGGTGATAACGCGTACGGATAGGTAGGCGATAATGATCCGAATGTCGAGACACGGTGGTTCCCGAACCGCATTCACGATGGGACGTTCCAAAAAAAGTTGATGGGGGATGGGAGTGGAAATTACTCTGCATACGTTGATGCTGACGGAGTGTTGTTCGTCACAGGTGAGAATATTTATGGTCAGCTCGGAGATGAAACAACAATCAGCAAAAGCACGTTCAGACCAGTTTCATGTCTGATGAATGCAGGAATAAGGATTGTATCCATTGCGTGCGGATACTACAACTGGATCGCCCTAGACTCGACAGGACGTGTGCACGCATGGGGATACAACGCCAACTATCAACTCGGAAATAATAGTACCACAAATTCATCAGTACCGATCGATATATCGAGCTTCGGATCCCTTATCGGGAAGACGATCGTGGCCATTGTGGGTGGCAACTACCACACGCTCGCCGTGGACTCAACAGGACGTGTGCACGCATGGGGATACAATAACTATGGTCAGCTAGGAAATAATAGTACCACACAATCAAATGTACCGATCGATATATCGATCTTCGGCTCCCTTATCGGGAAGACGATCGTGGCCATTGCGGGCGGCTTGTACCACACGCTCGCCGTGGACTCGACAGGACGTGTGCACGCATGGGGATGGAACATGTTCGGCCAGATAGGAAATAATAGTACCACAAATTCATCAGTACCGATCGATGTATCGAGCTTCGGATCCCTTATCGGGAAGACGATCGTGGCCATTGTGGGAGGCTACAACCACACGCTCGCCCTGGACTCGACAGGATGTGTGCACACATGGGGGCACAACAGCGACGGCCAGCTCGGAAACAATAGTACCACACAATCAAATGTAGCGATCGATATATCGACACAAGGGTCTCTTATAGGAAAGACGATCGTGGCCATTGCGGGCTGCAACTACCACACTCTCGCCCTGGACTCGACAGGACGTGTGCACGCATGGGGACTCAACAGCTACGGCCAGCTAGGAAATGATAGTACCACACAATCAACTGTGCCGATCGATATATCGATCTTCGGCTCCCTTATCGGTAAGACGATCGCGGCCATTTTGGGCGGCGAAATACACACACTTGCCCTGGACTCGACAGGACGTGTGCACGCATGGGGACACAACAGCTATGGTCAGCTCGGAAACAATAGTACCACAAATTCATCAGTGCCCGTGTCATCGTTCACAGTCGATACAGAGACGGTCCAAAACTTGTTCGTTAACTTCACTGGCCAGCATCGCTGCTTTGTTGACGCACTCGTTCCATCACGTCTCCGCGACCACGAGGGACTTGTGGTCGTCACAGACCGAAACGCGTACGCCACCGGTCTCTTAAGAGGTCGGCGACGCGCAATGACCATCAACCAAGCCCTACCCCTCGTGTCTCTTTCGAAGGCACCAAGAGACCCCCGCGCCTTCGGCGTGATCTCGCTCTCCCAAGACCATCCCTACGGCCCATCTGCAGCCATCACAGGAACATAACTCAAAACGCTTGTCGAACAGGGTGATGTACGTGTCCAAATCAACTCGATCGGCGAAGGATGCATCTGGGTATGCGACGAGAGCGGAACAATGATCAGTGCAGGCGATTACGTCACCACCAGCAGTCTGCCAGGCTATGCGGCTCTCCAGCTGGAGGATGGAGGGGACATACCTGATGGTGTAGTACGCAACTATACGGTCGCAAAACTCACTATGGATTGCGATTTCTCACAGCCACTCGTAGATGTACAAGAGATACAGAATGACGACTACGGTAACATCGTTCTCGATGCAGACGGGTCCCCTGTCTACACTACCGTGACCACTAACACGTATTCTGTGGTGGATGCAACTACCGGCGAGACACGCACTGAGGAACTCGAGTCTCCAGTTCCTGTGACCGAACCTGCCTACGATATGCGTTGGATGGCAACCGAACCTGCATCATCATCAGTTGTATCTCCTACGACGACGATCATTTCTAAGGAAGAGTACGATATGTGTAAGTCAGAGGGACATTCTGGTCTGTCCCGTGCCGCTTTCGTTGGCTGCACATACCACTGCGGATAATGGTAATGTGAATCCTCAAACAAATGTATACAGTTGTTCTCAAAAACTGTCCCGGCCAAGAACTTTTGTTGAACATATTTAAAACGGCGTTGCTCCGACTGTAAGTGTTTCTTGATTGGCGACAAAAAAAAAGATTGTAATGTAAACAACATACATCCGTCGTCATGCTTACGGATCGTCAGAAAGACACTCTCACGATTCTATCTTTTGGTATTGTAAGCATAATATTACTGTTCAATATAGGAAATGCTCTGTTTTATCGCACGAATTGAAGCAATCACACAGGAAGAAATCAAAACATAACAAATAATCAACCTAACCACACTTGCCAAGCCATAGATCCAGTAAGTGAACCAGAATACAACATGATGGAAATAGCAAAACAGTCAATTCTGCTTGAGGAACATCTACTCGTCAGAGACAAATACTGCGCAGACTGTATCAAGAAACATTTCCTACACTGCATTGGTCTTGCTGAAGAAGCGGCGATGCTGGTGTGTGGGAAGAAGAAACGGAACCATTTACCATACTTGAACGAAGCAGGACCGTTTTACAAAGCCAAATTCAATGAATGGCTAAAAAAATGCCCCATGTGGACTCAGGAAAGCGAGAACACGAGAGTGAAGATTGCAGGAGAAATAAGGGATTTCAGGAAAGCTATAGTGAATGTGTACGCATCATGAACCCTATACAACCCTTCAAAACCACCGATAATAATCTGATAATCTGCGAAAACGAAACGATAATAACCATTTGGGGGGACCATTTGTATACCCCGCTCTACCCCTATTCACACCCAAGCCAAGCCAAGCCAAGGGCTGTGGGGACCATTTGTATGCCCCGCTCTACCCATATTCACACCCAACCCAACCCAAGCAAAGCCAAGGGCTGTGGGGACCATGTGTATGCCCCGCTCTACCCCTATTCACACCCAAGCCAAGCCAAGCCAAGCCAAGCCAAGGGCTGTGGGGACCATTTGTATGCCCCACCCACCAGTAGTTTTAACGATAACCGGTTTTCCTACAGGGGAATACCCATAATGTGGCTTGAGGCGCTCACTAAACCCACATTCGTCAACTGATACTAAAATTTTCCCAGCATTGATTGTCTCCTTGTATCTACTACAAAATTCATTGACAAGTGGAACTAAGTCCCCTTTACACTGTCCACGGAGTTTGCTCCTTTTTCTTGTAAAACCAATGAGTTTAATGAAACGATACACTGTTTTAGTTGATAATCGTAAATTGTGAGTACTTTTGAAAAATGCAACAACACCTCTTGCGGTTGTGCATTTAGTTGACAATAAAAACGATTAACAAAAATTCTTGTTCGTCTCAAAAAGTTTGCTTACAAATTCACGTCGTTTTCGATTCACACCAAAACGTTTCCACCTCCACAGAGTAGAGCGACTGATGTTCGTAAACACAGAAGTTTTTAACACACACAATTCAGCGACCATTCTTAACGCCAATTTTCTAACGGCAATGTCATACATTTATTTCCATCTGATATATGTTTCATTTAACTGTTCCGCCGACTGTAGTAGTAGCAGCTGCCTTAGTAGTAGTAGTAAACCCTACAGTCAGCGGAACAGTTAAATGAAACATCCAAATAAACGGTAGTAGTAGTAGTAGTAGTAAACCCTAACAATAAGTTCTTGGCAAAGTTCCAAGTTCTAATCTTCCATCCAAGATTCCAAGGTTTCTGCGTCAATTTCAAACTCATCATCATACATCAGCTGTAACACCTCCTCATGCACCGGGGCTGCACAGTGGTCGCCGTCTACACCAACAGAGACAACATCATGGTCGTCGCAGGGAGCCTCACCTTGACCGATAATACTTGGAAGGACACCAAGGTCGATCTCAGTAGTGTCATTTGCAGTTGGTGCAGGTGGGGCGGTGGGGCGGTGGGGTGGTGGGGCGGTGGGGCGGTGGGGCAGTGGGGCGATGGGGTGGTGGGGCGGTGGGGCAGTGGGGCGGTGGGGCGGTGGGGCGGTGGGGCGGTGGTTGGTGCAGGTGGGGCATCACTACGAATAGTTGCCAACAACTTGGCATAATCGTCCGCGTAGATTGAGCTCTTCGTGATGGTACGAAGTATGCCCAAGACCACAGTCACGTCTGACTTGTCGGAGGAATTTGCAATCACTCCCATGTTGCGCATCTCCATGGCGACATGTTGATCATGTCCATCAGGTCTGCCACCATATTTTTCCAGCTCTCTGTAAAGAACATTCCTCTTGTACGTCAGTGTTGAGTGTTTGAACTTGAAGGGCATCACGTCGTCCATCTCGTCTATCTTGTCTTTTGTAACCTGAACGAGCGCCAGTATTGTGCTACGCACCATGGATTCCCTGCTAACTTTTCCACAATTCAGTCCAAAGTCCTTGAATCTCTCGAGAACACACGAGTGTCGGGTCACCTCCAATGTCAGCGAGGCGTCGGTCAATGTCAATGGGCGTGGAAGATACACCAGTTCAGGGGCCGGTACATCGTGCGCAGTAGCATTATTGCACGCCGCCTCGCTAGTGCAAAAGTTGTCCTTCACAAATGGCCATACCATGACTTGCATGAAATCGCCACAACGCATGTCTCCTATCAAGAAGCAGCAGACCTCCTTCTTGACATCGTCTATCGTCTTCCCATCACACTCTGCCAACGCCTCAAAGATCAGAGGGTTGCGCGACGCGCAGTGTCCTGTATTAGTATCCAAATGATACTTAGCAGACTCCAGATCTTGAGGGGTGATCTCCAGCCATGGGGTAAACAAATCACTGGACTCGGGCATGGTCGTGGACGTGGACTCAGACATGGTCGTGGACGTGGACGTGGACTGGGTATGCATTGAATTTGACAGACAACAAACGTTGTTATTTGTAGTCTTTATACTACAAAAATAACGTTCGACATGCGGGACGACAGGCAATACACAACTAACCAACCAACCAATGCGGTTGCGGTTTTGTTTGTATCATAAATCCGTCGTCTTCTTCCCATCCACATCAATCTCCATCCATCCTTTCTTAAATCCCATGATTGCTGTCTCCACCCACCGGATGTTAATTCTGAGTCTGAGTCTCTCCCTCGCATCGATGTGATTTCCATGCCCGTACCCGTACGCATCCGCCGTTTCGCTCGCGTGGAATACGCGCGTGGCGAAACCGCTTTTCAGACGCCTACCATGTGCAGTCCACTCACGTGGCGTGAAGTGACTGGAGGAACGCATAGGTGTTGGCCAGATGCTTACGCGCCACAAGCGGTCTTCACCAGGGTAGTACAGACGCGTGTAGAACTCAGCCTTCGCCAGATCCAGTGACTCCAAACAAGGACGCACAACAACAGGATATTGAATCAAACCCACATCAACTAACCTGCCAAGATGAATACTAGTAGTGGTGACACCACCAGACTCAGAACGCATATCGGTCAGCAAAACAGCGAAGGCAAAACGAGCCGCCTGAGGAACAATAGCATTTCCCAAGGCCTGCCACTGCAGCGTCAGAGACCTGACATCAGCACCAGACTCGCCAGGCGAACGCGTCACGAGGCGAGGCATTTCCGCATCCAATTTGGCAAATGGATAGGACAAGGACTGAGAAATAGAAGAGGACAGACGAGTCCTATTCAAGTAAGGGAACAACACACCAGCGGCGTTGTTGTTGTCACGCGCGGCGAGGACCCAGATACGAGACCGGACGTGACGGGCACCCACGTCAGCTGATGATAGAATTCCGTAGCGAACACTAAAACAGCGAGTCTCGAAAGCTTCGCAAATAGCATCCAAACCACGATATCTCAGCGCAGGAGAGTTCTCAAGAAAGACGGCACGAACCGAAGGAAGACCGTCCAAAACCCGGAAGACGTCCCACACAAGTGAAGAACGCGTACCGGACAAACCAACACCCTTCCCAGCCATAGAAACATCCTGGCAAGGAAAGGATGCGGTGATGAGATCAGGACCTAGAGCAGCTCCGACACGAGCAGAAGACGCGATCACATCCAAAGGGCCCAGTGTGGTGACATCCGAAATGATAGGAACTCCAGGAAACTGAGATGACAATACACCGCACGCAAAAGAATCGATCTCACAAAAACAACAAGGACGCGCCAACCCATTCAAAGCAACAGCATGCCCACCGATACCACTGAACAGGTCTGCGTAAACAAGCATGGAATCTTGAACAACTATTATTAAATTAAACGGCGGTTTTTTCACAGGTTTACTTGATTCCAGAACTACAACAGTTACACGATTTTTACAGCGACGAGTTTCTAAAACTCCGCAACGACATCCGCCTACATCTAGTTATCACAGATGACGAAGAAAACAAAACGTTCTCTTCACTAGTCGAATTCAGCAAACACATAAAGACCACTCTTGACAACTGCATAGACAAATCCCCCTCATTGCCACCCGTGATCGCCGGTATGAACAAGAAACATATGGGAGAGAAGTTCTACACCAAAAGGAGGTATAATGATGAATTCTTTGCTTTATCGAACATTCACGGAAATAGAACAAGCCCACGTGTAGCAATCTCAAACGAAGCATCCTCATTATCCCATGCTTGAAATGACACTGCTCAAGACAAGCGTGCGCCTATTCTGAATCTGGCGACGAGTGGAAGCAATGTCAGACTCTGTATCCGACAACTCCTTGTAAAGGCACGACAAAATAACATTTGCACGCGTCAACTGCTTGTCACAGTTTACAACATTCTGTAAAACAACCTTCAACTGGTCAGGAGACACAGCAGCTTTTGCAAGCATGGAATTCATGTCTGCAATCTCGGACCGGGTCCGCTCTAACTCAAGATTGGAAGTCGTCTCCAGCTCAGACTTGGAATCCCACACGCTCTTGAGCTCAGAGTACACAACATCAAGTTCGGAATTCACTCCAGAAAGCTCGGACTTAGTGTCCGCAAGATCAGACCTCACTCCTGAAAGCTCGGACGTCGTTTCCGCAAGCTCAGACTTTGTGTCCGCAAGCTCAGACCTCAGACCTGAAAGATCGGACGTCGTTTCCGCAAGCTCAGACTTCGTGTCCGCAAGCTCAGACCTCACTCCTGAAAGCTCGGACTTCGTGTCTGCAAGCTCGGACTTCGTGTCTGCAAGCTCAGACCTCACTCTTGAAAGCTCGGTCAACTCGTCCTCAAACGAAGAACCATCCGCCTGCGCATACAAAACCTTACGACGAGTCTCCTCGACCACCACAAGCGTACGCTCAAGCTCAGCATTCGCATCCACCAACTCTGCACGCGCAACAACCAGACGAGCAGTTGATCCTCCCAAACGCTCCCTGATCTCCAAGAGCTCAGCCTCAGCAGCGAGAGCCTTCTCTCGGAAACCAGTCAACTCGTCTTCCAGAGCCCTAATCTTGCCGATAGCGGCAGACCTCTGATTCACGACAAGTTTGGTCTTGTGCCGAAGATTGTTCATCTCCAAACGAATCTCCTTGTCACCGCAACGAAGAGAAGCCAGCTCATCCTGCACCTTGTCAACGGTGTTCGAAATGTTACGACGGTCAGCCTGTATGTCACGGAGTTGGTCGAGCTTCTCCTTCGCACTAGTCTTCTCATCAATCAGCTGCGTGCACAGGTGATTCATCACTCTCGAAGAAACCTCAATGCGCATCCGCGCCTTTTCAATGGCGTCGGCGTTCTCCTTTTCCTTCCCCTTGAGCTCATCCAAAAAATCGTCCTGTGCACGAATAGCCGAACGAAATACATCCACCTTCGGATATAAAACCACATCGCATGCATCCTCCTCCGTACGCTGCTGTAAAATACGATTAAACACATTTTCAATATCCTTCACATCGGACTTCAGCAGGGCACGGATGTGCTCGTCCAGATCACAAGAACAAGAAGAATCCATTTCGTTCGATATGGATTATATGTCTCACCAAACATCTTTACACTCGATTCCACTGTAGGTGCAAAAAAAGTATCCCAAAATACATAGAATACGTCACGTCAAATGGAGTCCGCTGCAATAATCATAATTCTCGTAGCGATATTCGGCGTAGCAGTGTACGTAGGGATATCGCACGCGATGCTCAAACACAACATAGACAAAACGAAAGAGTCGAACAAGAATCGCGATCAGATAATGCGCGATAAATTACGAGACCTTGGAATGGTCGCAGAGAAGAACAAGAAAAGCGATAAGAGAATGCGCGATGACGTACGAGCACTTGGAATGGCCGCCGACGCCAAGCTCAACGTACTCAAGAGAGAGGACAAGATGCAACTGAATACAATCAAAGAACTGGAGGAACGCGAGTCGAAAAGCTCGCTCGTATTCAACCAAAACTTTGCACGCGTGGACTCGCAAATCAAAAACACAGTCGGAGCCATGAAAAATATCGGATCGACGGTGGGTCGCCTGGAAAAAAGGCAGAATGATGTGCGTAAAAAAATGAAAACGATCAATCAGAAAATCTTGAAATTACGAAACACTGACATGGCAACGGATAAAGATATCAAGGAGAACGCAATCGCAATCAACGAATTGTCAAAAGAGGTGAGCGACATCGATGAAAATCTCAAAAAAATCAGCCAAGATAACGACATTCAATTTTCAAGAATCGGAAACACCAGCGACCTAATAAAGACTATGAGCGCGCGTCTGGATAAGATCGAAGCTGCCGAAAGTAAAGGATTCAATGCTGAAAGCGAAATCAAAACCTTTTCGGCGCAACTCGCGCAACTCGAGGCGAAATTCAATGTAGAAGTCGAAAATAATAAAAATGATGCCACAGATCTACGAACTCGACTTGTCAATGCGGAAGGCAAGATCGCCCTAATCAACGAGGTGATCATTCGCCTCGATCAACTCGAGGACAGTACAGAAGGTACCAAGACGGACATACAAACGCTACAAAATAATCTGACGACCAATGGAACTTTGAATGTAACGGGGGGCAATGCCCAGGTCTGCATAGACGGGGCATGCATTACCAAGGGCGACATCTCCAATTGTAAGGTCGCCACGGCCTCAATCGCTCAAATACAGCAGAATTTGTCCCAGAATGAGGCACAGGCATTGGCAAAGGCACAGGCACAGGCACAGGCACGGGCAGAGGTAGAGGCACAGGCACGGGCACAGGCACAGGCACAGGCACAGGCACAGGCACAGGCACAGGCACAGGCACAGGCACAGGCACAGGCACAGGCACAGGCACAGGCACAGGCACAGGCACAGGCACAGGCACAGGCACAGGCACAGGCACAGGCACAGGCACAGGCACAGGCACAGGCACAGGCACAGGCACAGGCACAGGCACAGGCACAGGCACAGGCACAGGCACAGGCACAGGCACAGGCACAGGCACAGGCACGGGCACTGGCAGCAGGCACAGGCACAGGCACAGGCACAGGCACAGGCACAGGCACAGGCACAGGCACAGGCACAGGCAGCACAGGCACAGGCACAGGCACAGGCACAGGCACAGGCACAGGCACAGGCACAGGGACAGGCACAGGCACAGGCACAGGCACAGGCACAGGCACAGGCACAGGCACAGGCACAGGCACAGGCACAGGCACAGGCACAGGCACAGGCACAGGCACAGGCACAGGCACAGGCACGGCACAGGCACAGGCACAGGCACAGGCAGCAGGCACAGGCACATGCACAGGCACGGCACAGGCACAGGCACAGGCACGAGCACAGGCACAGGCACAGGCACAGGCACAGGCACAGGCACAGGCACAGGCACAGGCACAGGCACAGGCACAGGCACAGGCACAGGCACAGGCACAGGCACAGGCACAGGCACAGGCACAGGCACAGGCACAGGCACAGGCACAGGCACAGGCACAGACAGGCACCGCACAGGCACAGGCCACAAGCACAGCACAGCCCACACACAGTCACAGGCACATGCACATGCACACGGCACAGGCACAGTCCAGGCACAGCACAGCACAAGGCACAGGCACAGGCACAGGCACAAGGCACAGGCACAGGCACAGGCCCGCACAGGCACGCCAGGCACAGGCACAGTGCACAGGCACAGGCTTCACGGCACTATCAGAATCCAGTCACATTCAATTCACGTTGCAGTAAGCAGCCGCACAGTGCCATTGCGAGGCACTTGCACTGGCAGTTGCAGCAGCACAGGCACTTCACAGCCAGGCACCACAGCACAGGCACAGGCACAGCCCAGGCAAATGCACAGGCAGCACAGGCACGGGCAGTAGCAGCAGCACAGAATGGGCGTTCCTGCTTCCGGGCCGATTTTGTGGATGCTTCTAAATTTGTGGAATCTTATGATTCAAATCAAAAGACCGTTTAGGCAAATTTCTTGATTTGTGAGTTTTTGCTGGATTTCTTCGAATCTTCTTATGTTTTTTAACATAAGATTGTTTTCTAGTTTTTCGACAAAGAGACAATTCCTTCACTATCTTAGAATCATCTTATGTTTTTAAACATAAGATTGTTTTCTAGTTTTTGGAGAAAGAGACAATTCCTTGACAATTATTGAATCTTGTTACATAACTCATAACTCATAACCTCATAACTCATAAATTGTAACTAATAACCTCGCAATCTCTGAACTCTTACATCAAAACCTCATAAGTCATTACCTTGTAACTCATCATTCGTAACTCGTAACCTCGCAATCTCAGAACTCTTAACTCATTACCTCATAACTCATTACCTTGTAACTCATAACTCATAACCTCGCAATCTCAAAACCGTAAATCATAACCTCAAAACTCATTACCTTATAACTCATATACTTCCAACCTCACTGCCTCACAGCCCCATTCACGGTGGTGGTGGAGGACACACATTTGGGTAGGTCCACATTGGTGCTGCAGCACTCTACGAGACCTCCCCGCACTACACCACCACAACAAAACATTATCCTAGCACCTGAACACATCACCCTACTTCCTAACCTCACAACGTCTTAATCCCATTATTCACGTGCCCGCTTTACAACCTCATTCCCCCTCAGCCATGCTCTTCATCTGCTTCATCATGTTTCCAATGGTGATCAAGAGGGCCGATGGTTCGTCGATGAATGCCTGTGCTGTGGCGATGTCGGTGCACCTCTCAACTATCCTGCCCCCAATGGTCTTGAATTCCTCATCTGTCATAGTTGGAAAGAGCTTTGATCCGCTGTGATCTTTACGCAAGCCTTTCAGCTCGTCCCACACTCGGCCTAGCATGTCATCACTAGGCTTTTCAGGCATGAGGCTACTCAGCTCTTCCATGTCATCTTCAACGAGCTTGTGCACCAGATTCTTAGCTCTAGCGTCATCACCAGCCTCTTGCATGGCGGCGTGATGTTTGAGCGAGACTTTCTCCGTGGCATGAAACTTCTTCAAACGCCATGTAGCGACCCCAAGCCTCTGTGGGACTGACTCCAAACCGACGACGCTCCTACCCTCTAGCAATGCCGCCAGCATGCCTGAGCCATCTACAGTGTGCAAGCACATCACCCAGTTCCCTTTGTTGCTGTACTCTCGCACGAGGTATCGGTATTCGTCGACACATCTCCTGCTGTACCCAACCTGCCGGGGACCGATGGAGCAGCCGCTAATATCGTGGCGCCCAAACACGCTCTTGTCAGCATCACTTGGTGGGAGATAGACCTTCAGGCCGTTACTTGGCGTCATACCACGCAAAGCTGTCACGGACGTGCCACGAGTAGTGGAGAAAGTCCCGACTATGGCCAATGTGTTGGAAGCTGGTTTGAAGTCAGGCCCAATCCACGTAATGAGGACATGATGCACGTCCTTAGCGGTGGCATCAACGAAAGCCCTAGTGAAGGTACTCACTTGCTCCATGTTGCTGTACATCACCACCTTGAACACCCCGGCAAACTTCCTGTTTTGGACCATCAAGGTTCGCAGAGTGTCTGAGGCATCAACGCCCGTCCAAGCCTTCTCACCAACGTCCCAAAGCGGTCCAGTGTCATCACCCAAGCTCGGGTCGATGATGACCAAGTCGACCAATTTGGCAGGCACCTGCGTGATAATAGGAAATAATATAAATTAATACGTTAGTGGTAGGACGACCAACCAACCATACCCTTTGCAAAGGGGAGCAATGAACACACATCCCAATTTCAAAAGGCCAACCTACCATACATACCGAC
Source organism: Chlamydomonas sp. ICE-L (assembly GCA_013435795.1). Lineage (NCBI taxonomy): Eukaryota > Viridiplantae > Chlorophyta > Chlorophyceae > Chlamydomonadales > Chlamydomonadaceae > Chlamydomonas > Chlamydomonas sp. ICE-L. Next base: position 4,710,722 of record JACBWV010000338.1, on the reverse strand, counting down.
CTTAAACCTTTGCGTAGGAAAACGTAGAACACACATGCACTGAATAAGTACACCACCTTCCCTTACAGGAAGGGGAGCAATGCTCATGCACCAAACAATTCAAGAATAGCCAAGCGCACCTTGATGAGGTCGTCACAGAGAAAAGTCTTTGGGTGCACGTTGTACTGGTGCGCGCTGACCTTAGCGGTCTCCTTCCGGAGGAGCTGGCCAGCAGGTACAAGCGGGTGGTCCAGGTCAAGGAACACTGTTGTTGCTGTGACGAGCAGATACTTCATCGCAAATATACCGCCCTCTAGATGGTCGAAGAAGAGAGGACTAGGTTTTCCCTTCTTCCACACATCCTTGACGTCGCACGAAGGTGCGCCTGATCTCCCCATATCAGCATTGTGTTGGCTTTGCTCCGGTGAGTAGCCCGAAGCTACAAGACCTACGTCGTTCCTTGACAAGTCGAGGACAAGGAACTCCACCGCTTTCTTGATGGTATGCAACGCACTGCTCACTGGACTGCGAGCGGCAATGGGATAGGCAAGGAGCGGTACCCTCACTGCTTGGAGGAACTTGGCCATATCGTCAGATATAGCTCCGACAGCTCCACCAGATAGGCTGGAGTACAACATATCTGGTTGCGTCAATAGCTCGATGTCGGGGACGCTGGCCGAGATGACAGTGTCAGAGTGTGTATGTTCTTGTACCTTCTTGCCCCTGCTCTCGATCACAGTCAACCACCAGTTCAGTTGGCAGTTGACTTCCTGATTGTTAGTCTGGAACGTGATGAACCCGTTTGCTTTCTTGAACTCAGTGATGGTCAGCTTGGGCATCAAAAGCTCTGAAGTACCACGGAGGTCAAGTACATCCCTCCTTGTAGTGGCGTAGTCCAACTGCAACCTCGAGAACCAGGCCTGTGTTGTCATAGGCTTTGACAAACCTTCCACCGCCGTCTATCCAACTTCCTCAGTGGCGAACATGACGCCGGAGGCCTTTGTGCCACTTTTGGAAACAGCAGCGTCCATGGAACCCTTAAACAACTGGTTGTTGACGGAGCTGAAGTGATGTTGTCCAGGCTTGTCCAGGCTAGGTGATTCCTGCGAACAAGGAAGTACGCGGTAATTAATTGAGGGAAGCTTGGAGGCAGCCGCTCCCCTTTGCGTAGGGGAGACCTAGACAGTCAACCAAATGGGCCCCACGACAGTACATCGCGAAAGGGAGACATTTGGTAAGTATTTTAAAAGCAAACGTCTGTAACACTTACCGTAGAGTAGCGTGTCATCAACTCGGCCTTAAAGTCGTCCTCCTCAATGTTGTGCATATCAAGAAGCTTCTTCAGGATGAACACCACAAAGCCCGCACTCACTTCCTTCTTGAAATGCTCCAATGCCAACTTGTATGTAGCGGCAAAGGTCTGAGCAAGCATGTAAGAGGTTTTTGTTTATTTTTGATCATGCTCAAATATACATCATTGCAATCCAAGTTGCATTCAAATGGTCAAAATATCCCCTTTGTCACCTAGAGAACTATGCAAACTCTCCTACAAGCACAACCATCCACTTAGTGCATGCATAGTCCTCCCGTACGCGCGGGGGAGCAGTCACCCCCCCCTCCTCTCCCAACCAACTGCTTGCATTAACTCGCCTGAGTGCAAGCAAAGTCCTCCCGTACGCGTGGGGGAGCCCCCCCCCCCCCCTCGCCACGACTCATACCCAATAAGTGCAAGCAAAGTCCTCCCGTACGCGTGGGGGAGCGTCCCCCCCCCCCCCCCCCCCCCCCCCCCCCCCCGGCACGACTCAGACCCAATCATGCAAGCAAAGTCCTCCCGTACGCGTGGGGGAGCAGACACCCCTCCCCCCTTCATCTCACCCTCAGTGTTTAGAAATTCCTCCTCTACGCGAATGGGAGCCCCCCACCCCCCACCCCCCACCCCCACCCAATACACCCCGGTGCATGCACAGTCCTCCTCCCGTACACGTGGGGGAGCCCCCACCCACACCCACCCCCCAGTGCATGCACAGCCCTCCCGTACGCGTGGGGGAGCAGACAACCCCTCCCCCTTCATCTCACCCTCAGAGTTTCGAAATTCCTCCAGTACGCGAATGGGAGACCCCCCCCCCCGACACACACACCCACCCAATACACCCCAGTGCATGCACAGTCCTCTCCGTACGCGAAGGGGAGCCCCCCACCCCACACCCACCCCCCAGTGCATGCACATCCCTCCCGTACGCGTGGGGGAGCAGACACCCCTCCCCCTTCATCTCACCCTCATTGCTTCGAAATTCCTCCCGTACGCAATGGGAGCCCCCCACCCCCCACCCCGACCCAATACACCCCAGTGCATGCACAGCCCTCCCGTACGCGTGGGGGAGCAGACACCCCTCCCCCTTCATCTCACCCTCAGTGTTTCGAAATTCCTCCCGTACGCGAATGGGAGACCCCCCCCCCCCCCCCCGAACCCACCCAATACACCCCAGTGCATGCACAGTCCTCCCGTACGCAAAGGGGAGCCCCCCACCCCACACCCACCCCCCAGTGCATGCACAGCCCTCCCGTACACGTGGGGGAGCAGACACCCCTCCCCCTTCATCTCACCCTCGGTGTTTAGAAATTCCTCCCGTACGCGAATGGGAGCCCCCCACCCCCCACCCCGACCTAATACACCCCAGTGCATGCACAGCCCTCCCGTACGCGTGGGGGAGCAGACACCCTCCCCCTTCATCTCACCATCAGTGTTTCGAAATTCCTCCCGTACGCGAATGGGAGCCCCCCACCCCCCACCCCGACCCAATACACCCCAGTGCATGCACAGCCCTCCCGTACGCGTGGGGGAGCAGACACCCCTCCCCCTTCATCTCACCCTCAGTGTTTCGAAATTCCTCCCGTACGCGAATGGGAGCCCCCCCCCCCCAAACCCACCCAATACACCCCAGTGCATGCACAGTCCTCCCGTACGCGAAGGGGAGCCCCCCACCCCACACCCACCCCCCAGTGCATGCACATCCCTCCCGTACGCGTGGGGGAGCAGACACCCCTCCCCCTTCATCTCACCCTCATTGCTTCGAAATTCCTCCCGTACGCAAATGGGAGCCCCCCACCCCCCACCCCGACCCAATACACCCCAGTGCTTGCACAGCCTTCCCGTACGCGTGGGGGAGCAGACACCCCTCCCCCTTCATCTCACCCACAGTGTTTCGAAAATCCTCCCGTACGCGAATGGGAGACCCCCCCCCCACCCCCACCAAATACACCCCAGTGCATGCACAGTCCTCCCGTACGCGAAGGGGAGCCCCCCACCCCACACCCACCCCCCAGTGCATGCACAGCCCTCCCGTACGCGTGGGGGAGCAGACACCCCTCCCCCTTCATCTCACCCTCATTGCTTCGAAATTCCTCCCGTACGCGAATGGGAGTTCCCGCCACATGTCC
>JACBWV010000338.1:4494805-4702305 GCA_013435795.1 Chlamydomonas sp. ICE-L | reverse complement strand
GTTATAGGTTTATCTTAGTTTATGCTATTTATATGTTTAGGGCCCCTTGTGTTATATGTTTATATCATAATTATAGTCTTTATTCTTCATTTTTAGTTATATTTTTGTTTAGATGCTTATGTTAGCTGCTTTTCTATGTTATAATATGTTTATGCTTTTTTTATGTTTATATGCTTTTTACTTTTTATGCTATGTTATCTGTTTATGTTTATGTTAGTTTATATGTTTTATGTTTATGCTTTTTAATCGTCTTATATTTATGTTTTTAATCTGGAGTGTTTGGTCAACCACGCATGTGGAATTTGGCTTTCGAGTACTTCCAGGCCGACCGAGGTGGTCACTGTCCTGTACTCCGCAAGCTAGGAGCGAGACTTCGGAGCTACCTCTTCCAGGATCTCTGACCCTCTTTGGGTTGTTTTTTTTATGTGTTACGCATATTTACCAATTTGGTATCATATGATTCAGTCACTTGTAACGGTCAGGTCCAAGGTTAAGGGGCTAGCATCGGGGCCCGATTAGAGGTCATGGATTGCCCTACTGGTTACCAAAAGTTGAATATCAAAAATTCTACCCTGATCCGAGTTTTTTTCCTTGATTCCTAATACAATTGGTGGTTTTGCCATAGGTGCTTATCATTGGGATTCAAAGGTTTTTTCCCTCTCAATAGTGTAGTCGTGACTGATTTTGTCGTGTGTGCAAGTTATTATAGACCCACCCTAGCGAGGTTAATATAATTCCATTTGTCAATATGGATATAATTTTGGTGGCTTTGACAAGGAAATCACGTGTGAATATTTTGTTTCATTAGGTTTAGTTATGCGTTACGTTAGTAAAGACGACTACGACAAAGTGACCTTCTGTCATCAACACACTTCTGTCGGTCCTCCCCCGCCCGTAACTTTATTAAGGTAGTTTAGGCTAACTGGTTCCATCGGTTTCTGTTAGGATTATCTCGATAGGGTGTAATTTCCATTGTAACTATTCCGCCGGATTCAATGTTGCCTTGCTTCTCTTTCGTTGTCTCCCTTTCCAAGTCGACGATTATCAACCCACCAGCATTGCGTGCTTCCTGTCTCCCAGACCCCCCTCATAAATTAGATTCACGTATGGTGAGTAGTATAGAGACTTATGCGGCGTGGTGTCAATACTAGCCCCATGGCATTTATTCCCCCTTACAACCTTTTCCCAAAACCTAATTGATTATCGAACCAGTGTGGGCCTTGGTGGCCTCCCAGACCCGGCTAAGTAAAATTCGTTCTTGTTTTTAATAATTAGATTCACGTATGGGTTAAGAGTGATGCACATTGTTGTCAATTACAGCCCTAGGGCATTATATTCCCCCGTCGAAAACCTTTCCCAAACGCTAACCAAGTAATTGTAACGTTCCCAGTTACGAAGTGAGAGTAGAACTATGTACATTGCCTCCGACCTATACTATAATAAACTTAGAACGTAAATCCTGTCCATGGATTCATGATGGATGGAACAATACGTGCGACCCCTTTCATTGATTGTCGTTCCATCGTGGCTATGGCCAAGAGGAAAAAGATAAGAAGAGAGTTTGGAAAGATTTTGCACCGTCGATGACAGGATGAGTTAGCGGGGGTTCCTCCTCTGGCAGCAAGGACTAATATGGGTTATACTCCCAAGGCCGCATGGTTCGATTTCAACGGTGCCGGTAGTTTAAATAATAATTATTATGAGCTTAGGCCAAGATGAAAAGGAAGAGCAAAGAGTTTGGACAGAATTCGACACCGTCGAATGAACATGATTATTTAGCATGGGTCCCCCCTGCTGGGCAGGCACGACGGAGGACATAATCTTGGTTATGACTTCCCAAGCCTCAATGGTTTTGGACCTCAGACGTAGCATGTGGTTCAATAACAATTATTTATAGCTATTGACAGAGTGCGAGGTGCCCGTAATTGTTCAACCCCAGACACTGGGTTTCCGATGGGGCGAAAGCGAAAAGACTGAAAAGAGTTTGGAAAGACGTCCGACACAGTAGGATGATAGGATTACCACGCCCCCCCCCCCCCCCCCCCTCCCCCCCCCCCCAACCCCCCCAACCCAACCCAACCCAACCCACCCAACCCAACCCAACCCAACCCAAAACCCAACCCAACCCTCCTGCTCTAGCTGTCAACTTAGATCGCTTATTCAATTTGGTCGCGGCAAACCCCCCCCCCCCCCCCCACCACACCACCACCCACCCACCACACACCACGCCCCCCCCCCACCCCCCACCCCCAACCCTCCTCGCGTTCACATTTCAAGAAGGGCTCATCCTAATTCTCGCGAAATGGGCAGCGTTGCGGTGCGCCGTCTAACATGCTTCGCTCACTGAACCAAACCACTATTCTTTACCCTGCACTGAGCCGCTGTCCTTCAACCAGCTACCTGGCCTGGACCCATATTCATTCGTCGATTAGTACGACACTTTTACTTGGGCGAATGTACGGTCAGGCAGGCCGATTAGTGTTGCAATTGATGTTTGCGGATGGCGCGGAGATTCGAATTCCGCAGTTAGTTGCGAAGGTTTGAAAGTCGAAGGTTTGAATCGCTGCTGTCCTTTCTTGCCGATTTCAGCAATCCCATGACCAGACACCCGAACCGACCTGCGGCCTCAGCCGCTTGCTCGGTTACGCACCCTGGTCCCCACCTCCTTGCTGTCCTGCCTGCTTCACACCTGCATGCCATGCCCTATTACCGCCATGATTGACAAATTCCTGCCGCATTTCCCCTGACTAGCTACCCGTGGCAATATTTGTTATATAACCAACACATGTGAGGATTCTGAACCTCGTCGTTGTATGCTGTATACATATGTCTGTACGCGCACCATTTTGTCCCTTGTAGTTGAACCCTCGTCTTGTACGCTGCACCATTTTCGTGTATGCTGCACCATTTGGCTTGCTATGCACATCATGATTTTGCCTTGCTGGGCAGCCCCGTGTGTCCCTCGAATCTGCACATGTGTCGTTTATGCTGGCTCCATCTGTCCTTGTTGCCTCACCATGTTTCTTGTCGCTGCAACCATTTGTCCTTGTACATTCAACCATAGTCTTGTTATGCTGCACAATCTTGTATTGGTAGCTGGACCATTGCTTTCTTGCTGCACCATCCTGTCTTGTACGCTCTACGCTCCCGGCGGGTCTTTGCTGTTACCATCTGTCTTGATATCTTCACCATCTGTCTTGTATGCCTGCACCATCGGTCCTTGTACGCTGCAGCCATGATGTCTGTCCTGCACCATTTGTCTTTACGTTGCCCAATGTCTTGTGTGGTGCACAATCTGTCTTGGTATGCTGCACCATCTGTCCTTGTCTGCGGCACCATCTGTCTTGTACGCGCCCCGTATGTCTTGTTGCTTCACCATAGGGGGGTATTCTTGTATGCTGCACCTCTGTCTTGGATGCTGGCACCCATCTGTCTTGTCCGCTGCACCATGGTGTCTTGTACTCTGCCATTTGTCTTGTAACGTTGCACACCATATGTCGTGTGTGGTGCACATCTGTCTTTTGCTGCACCATGGTGTCTTATAAGCTGCACCATCTATCTGTCCAGCATCGTGATTGATACCACGTGAATGCTTGCTCGCTTTCTTGATTGCTGATTCGTTGATTGTCCAACTGGCTTGTGCTTGGTCAAGCAACTAATAATCTTCTAACTCCACGTCCTTCCTTTCATGCTGGTGCAGTTCCAGCAGCAGTGACTTCCGCATATTGCGACATGGTGGAGAAGGAGCAAGTCATCAGCATGCAGGGATGAGTAGAGGGACAAGATCAAGAAGCCTGATGATGGCACTGGTCTTGCTGCTGGTCACTGCTGCTGGTCACTCATAATATAATAGTAGCTTGGCTAGACTAGCCAGTCGGGGTGGCAGGGGGGGGACAGGGGCAGAAGACAGACTAGATAGCTAGTCAGAGCTCATCAGTTTGTCTTCTTAGGAGGTTAGGTTGAAGTTGGGTTTGGTTATTAGGAAGTTGGGTTTGGATGGGTTTGGGTTTATTTGGCTGCTGAGTCCGCGACTTCACTTTTCTACTGGTTAGTTAAATGTAAAAATAAAACTGCCGTCCAAACCCTATACGTCCTCCCCTAGAGCAAATCATCATGAATCAATGGATACAAGCAAGCTGCTTTCAAGCAAAATGCCTCTTGGCGCTCGAATTATTTAAGAGCAGCAAGTAATCTTGATTCAAGACACATACAAGGCAACCTATTGATTCTACACTGAAACAAGAATTCAACAAGTGACCTTGAATCAATAGACGTACAAGACACCTCTTGATTAACCTCTTAAATAAGAGGGATTCAAGAGGGCATTTTTCAAGCAAATTGCCTCTTGGCGCCCGAGTTACTTAAGAGGGGTGAATCAAGAGGTTTTTCTCTTGAAACAAGAATGGTTCAGTACAGCAAAACTTACCGACGTCGTCCTGAACCGGGTGTCCATTGCCAGCCTCCCGATTGTTGCCTCCTCGCTTAGCCTCCTCTCGCTTCACCTCCTCTCGCTTCCTCCTCTTACTCGCAGAATCTGTTGGCATATCACATGTAACGTGTGAAACACGTCTAAGCTTGAAACGGAGTATCAGGAGAGAAAGGAGTTGAACCTCTCTATTGTCTGGCCTCAGACACTCAAGCTCGGCTTAAGTACCCTACATTCTCCCGCGGTTCAGCGAATAAACCCGTTGATGCTTCTGGACATTCGCATATCATTAAGCCGTTGCTGGAGATGCGAATATCCCGAGTCGCGGACGTAGGGCGCGCGAAGGGCGCGTTGACCGAGGGCGCGGACCAATTTAACGGTTGTAACCGTCTAGACAGGTCCCGTCAGCTCCCCTTCCTCGGGGAAGTCATCGCCACCTCGAGGTAGCGCAGGTGACGGATCGTTATCTGTCACATTTCCCCCCTCTCTAGCTCGCGACTTCTCCTGGAGCTTTGTCGTAGGACGTACTCGTCAGGGGTTTCTGTCGAGTCCTCGCGACGAGTGCAGGGGCGGACCGGCGCGTGCGGATCAGGGACGTGTGGGACAGCGAGGTCGGATTCGAGTGCCCACGTATGGACGTGATCAGAGTGCAGGCACTGTACGAAGTAGCGAAGGAACCTGAGTCGATTTGGTGGTCGACCACTACACTGATTACGTAGACGAACCCGTTCGAAATTCGAATTGCGTAGAGGGGTCGTCGGTAGCCCAGAAAGATCGGGGTAGGGGCGAATGATCGGGGATCCATCGGGGACGTAAGCCTTGAGTATGGACACGTGGAACGTAGGGTGGATGCGTCAGCCCTCGGGGAGGTCGATGGACGTGGCGTTTAGCGTATGGGCGCTGGAAAGGCCTGTGTCGCACAGCCCAAGGCGTGGGTCGCATGGTAAACCCAAGACACCGCCTGAGGGCTGTCAGAAGGGAGTATCGTGTCGGGAGTTTGGAGAGCGACTCGTGTGAAGCAATCGGGTGCAATAGGTCTCAGTTGGCAAGGCGGTCGGGATTGCCATCGTTCGGGGTCAGCGTACGTGCGCTGTCGTTTGGAAGGGAGACTTATGAGGGGTGATCAGTCCCTGTTTTGTCCCGGTTCGTGTTTGGTTCGTGTTCGTTGTGTGTACGGTTCGGTGTGTGTGTGTTACGGACCTGGCCAGGTATATTTTTCGTGGATTCAGACCCCTCTGATTTGGTAAGCCCACGTATAGGGAGCGGTTGTATCGTGCCTTGGCAGCGCTCGTGGTGAAGCCTCACCGATGAGCACAAATGACAGGATCGACGTCGAGGTTAACATCAAGGCGCATCGCCGGCCACCAGTAATAACGGCCGATAGAGTCGAACTTGCGTTCGCACTCCGGGTGCCCGCATCACCGGGTATCATGGACTGCGAACAAGGTGCGACTCTTGAGGGCGTTTCCATGTGGGACCACGATCAGCGACTTGGATGCAACAGTTCGATACTGAACGATACGTACCACCCTCGTGAATGAGCACGCCCCGTGAGCCTTTTTACGTGGATCGGGATGGGCAAGGTGCGTGGGTAAGACTTTTCTTTAATGGCGGTGAAGGCGCTTTGACATTCTTGGGCCCAGATTTTCGCAAAACCTGATCCCCGCAGTCCGGCGTTCCGTTTACCGAGGGGTTTTAGCGGCGTTGAAATTGGCGATCCAACCCCAGGGTATGTTTGTCAGAGGGGCAGCGAGCGAGAAGTATCCTTAGTGGAACGGTTATACCTGCGTCGAGCAGGTCTGAGTCTGGCAGGCGTGACTGCCTGGACGTGCGTTTTGTTAACTCGATTGCCATCCCTCGAGAGCACGTGGCCGAGATACTGCATTTCGGAAGTTCGGGTTCGAAAAATATGCCTGTTTCGTTTAGGAAGAGGTGAGTCTTCCACTCGTTGGACCATTCGGTTGTTCCTTCGTGTTTTGCATCGGCTACTGAAGAGGATCTTCCAAGTAGACGATGGTGAATATGCCAATGAAATCTCGGAATGACTATCATGAAGGCCGATGGGGCGATGGCGAGTCCGGACGGCAGGACTTTCGATACTAGTATTCGTGGGGAAAAACAAATAGCTGACGAACCCTATCGCACCCAAGTCATGGACTCGTTGTTGAATCTCGAGGAGTCCAGCGTGAGACTCGCAGTGTCCACGTGAGGACGTCGGGGATGCCGCCAGTCACTGAGTGATGGGGCAAACAAACGGGGTGTCCCTACGAAGGACCTGAATTCGTATTGGCATGGGGAATTCTGGAAGTTGAACGAAGTCCCAATTGAACAGTTTCAGCTCGAGCTACGTTCACATTGCTGGTGAATATTCTGGTGGACACGAGCCCCGTCTCAGCCGGAGGTGCGTTCACTAAACGTAAGAAGTTTAGGGTGGAAAGTAGCCCAAGGGCCTTGCGTTCTGTAATTCCGAAAAGCTCGTTTCGACCCAAGCTGCAGGCTACAAGTTCAGGGTGTGTTGTCGTGAGGCGTTGTCGATTCACGCCCGTCCTGGGGACCCAGGGGCCCAGGGGGTGGCCCGTGACCAGAGGCGGAAGCATGGGAGGTGACATGCGGGTCGTGAGTGGGAACGGGAAACGGAACAAGGAACGAGCATTTCGCTGTTGCAACGGAACAAGGGACAAGCAAAGCGCATGGGATCATTGGCTTATTATCATTACCCGTCCAAATGGGGGACTTTCGAGGGCAGGCATCACAAACGGAAACAAGTATCAATTCTGGATGCTCCAACGTTGGTATTACGACTTCTGAGTTCTTACCGACGGGATAGCAACCTCGAGGTAGGAGAACCACTGTTTCAGGGAGCGGGGCGGGTGGGTGGGTGCATTGTCTAGCGAGGGTCCGGAAAGTAAGGTCCACGGAAGAGGGTGTTGATCTGCGGATAGGTGGGTGGGGGGGGCCAGCGTTGAAAAAGATCAGGCTCCGTAACCAAATGTAACGTGTGAAACACGTCTAAGCTTGAAACGGAGTATCAGGAGAGAAAGGAGTTGAACCTCTCTATTGTCTGGCCCTCAGACACTCAAGCTCGGCTTAAGTACCATACATTCTCCCGCGGTTCAGCGAATAAACCCGTTGATGCTTCTGGACATTCGCATATCATTAAGCCGTTGCTGGAGATGCAAATATCCCGAGTCGCGGACGTAGGGCGCGCGAAGGGCGCGTTGACCGAGGGCGCGGACCAGTTTAACGGTTGTAACCGTCTAGACAGGTCCCGTCAGCTCCCCTTCCTCGGGGAAGTCGTCGCCACCTCGAGGTAGCGCAGGTGACGGATCGTTATCTGTCACATCACAATTGCGGAAGTAAGGCATGGTGAAGGAACACGAAAAGGAAAGATCGCCGTCAGAGCAATGATATTCAAAAGCGCGGTACGTTGTGTAGCGCAACAATATTTAAACCTGCAGTACTTGTCGCTCCGTTTAGGTTTGTTTCAAAAGCTCGACCTGTCGCACTCAATACGGTAAGATCAAACATTCACTCACAGCCGTCAGTTGCCTGCTTCTCTCTCTGCCTTGTTCCCCTCCTGCCTGGGCTGAAACTCTCGAAACCTGGAGTTAGCGTGGATTTGCATGCTCGGATACTCAGTCTCGTTTCATCGAGCTGTCTCGCTGGGAGGACGCCTGTGCGCAGTTGCACAGGTTGACCGCGATCCTGCAACCACCATTTTTGCATTGCGGCGGTGTAGTTGTGCGGAATGCGGAAATTGCCTACGGGCATGTGGTTCTTGAATGCCATGTCCTTCAGCTGTTCGGACGTGCAATCATCGAGGGTAAGTTGTAGCCAGAAAGCTTCGGACCCACACATCGGTTTGCAAGTTCCAGAAAACCTATACCAGGATGTGTGCGTCACAGTAGTTTTGGCATTGGCGCCTCCTAATAGCGCCTCGCGAGACCTAGTTTCTACGACCTGCTTGTTCCACTGTTGAATGCCTTCGTCACATGCGGGCGTCTCGTCTCCGTATATCTTGGCATCGATGGTGCCATTCGAGTAGAAGCTGCGTCCAATAAAATAGGATAGGGTAGTCATTTGTTCGAATTGAATTAAATCATTAGACACTCTCTAACATTGTATGTAAATACTTCCCGTACAACGAGGGGGAGCCCCCCCCCCCCCCCCCCACCCCCCCCCCGGCCCCCCACCCCACACACCCACACAAATACACCCCGGTGCATGCGCAGGTCCTCCCAGGTCCTCTCCGTACACGAAGGGGAGCCACAGCCCACACCCACCCCCCAGTGCATGCACAGCCCCTCCCGTACGCGTGGGGGAGCAGACACCCCTCCCCTTCATCTCACCCTCATTGCTTCGAATTCCTCCCGTACGCGAATGGGAGCCCCCCACCCCCCACACCCACACAATACACCCCGGTGCATGCGCAGTCCTCCCGTACGTGAAGGGGAGCTCCTCACCCCCACACCCACCCCCCAGTGCATGCACAGCCCTCCCGTACGCGTGGGGAGCAGACACCCCTCCCCCTCATCTCACCCTCATTGCTTCGAAATTCCTCCCGTACGCTTTGGGAGCCTCCCACCCCAACACCCACCCAATACAACCCAGTGCATGCACAGCCCTCCCGTACGCGTTGGGGGAGCAGACACCCCTCCCCCTTCATCTCACCCTCATTGCTTTCGAAATTCCTCCAGTACGCGTATGGGAGCCCCCCACCCCAACACCCACCCAATACAAACCCCAGTGCATGCACAGCCCTCCCGTACGCGTGGGGGAGCAGACACCCCTCCCCTTCATCTCACCCTCAGTGTTTAGAAATTCCTCCCGTAACGCGTTTGGGAGCCCCCCACCCCCCCCACCCCCACCCAATACACCCCAGTGCATGCACAGCTCTCCCGTACGCGTGGGGGAGCAGACACCCCTCCCCCTTAATCTCACCCTCATTGCTTCGAAATTCCTCCCTTACGCGTATGGGAGCCCCCCACCCCCAACACCCACCCAATACACCCCAGTGCATGCACAGCCCTCCCGTACGCGTGGGGGAGCAGACACCCCTCCCCCTTCTCTCACCCTCATTGCTTCGAAATTCCTCCCGTACGCGTATGGGAGCCCCCCACCCCCCAACACCCACCCAATACACCCCAGTGCATGCACAGCCCTCCCGTACGCGTGGGGAGCAGACAACCCCTCCCCCTTCATCTCACCCTCAGTGTTAGAAATTCCTCCCGTACGCGTATGGGAGCCCCCCACCCCCAACACCCACCCAATACACCCCAGTGCATGCACAGCCCTCCCGTACGCGTGGGGGGAGCAGACACCCTCCCCCTTCATCTCACCCTCAGTGTTTAGAAATTCCTCCCGTACGCGTATGGGAGCCCCCCACCCCCAACACCCACCCAATACACCCCAAGTGCATGCACAGCCCTCCCGTACGCGTGGGGAGCAGACACCACCCCTCCCCCTTCATCTCACCCTCAGTGTTTAGAAATTCCTCCCCGTACGCGTATGGGAGCCCCCCACCCCCAACACCCACCCAATACACCCCAGTGCATGCACAGCCCTCCCGTACGCGTGGGGGAGCAGACACCCCCTCCCCCTTCATCTCACCCTCAGTGTTTAGAAATTCATCCCATACGCGAATGGGAGCCCCCCACCCCCCACCCCCCACCCCCACCCAATACAACCCCTGTGCATGCACAGTCCTCCCGTACGCGAGGGGAGCCCCCCACCCCACACCCACCCCCAGTGCATGCACAGCCCTCACCGTACGCGTGGGGGAGCAGACACCCCTCCCCCTTCATACTCACCCTCCCCCCCACCCCCAACTCCAACCCCTCAGTGCTTCGAAATTCCTCCCGTTCGCGTGGGGAGCATCCCCCCCCCTCCCCCACCACAACCCCAACCCATCAGTGCGTTGAAATTCCCCCGTACGCAGGGGCACGACCACCCCCCGCCCCGCGCCCCCCCCCCCCACCCCACCCCCCCCCCCCCCCCGGGAATCCCCAAGTTCCTTGCGCGGGAGTTTCGCGCCCACGGCCCGATTGCAGCAGTTTGAGTGCCTAGATCCAGTCGCGCAGGGAGATCTCTTCACATTAAGCTCTGACTGCGTTAATGCCTGGTGCTCGTAGGGTCCTTCATGAGTTATTTTATCGCGAACCGCTGTATTACAAACCAAACGTTCTTTGATATTCCAACGCAGCAGGTGTCAGACCCGTCGCTCATGGTACTGTCACCGATGCTGTCAACAAAAAGACGCGAAGCGAATATAACTTAGGTGCGATACCACCCTAGTTGCCTGCAGGATGCCTAGCAGGTGTGCTCCTCTTGCATGTGCGCATCAGGCTTCTGCGTGGGACTTGCGGGAGGGGTCCTAGTAAGCGTCCTCATGCTGCGCTTTTCGTCCTGGCTGCGCTGTTCGCCCAGGCTGGTTCTATGGCACTGCGCGAAGCTGCTCCTGCTGCTGCGCTATGCGCCCAGCTTGCGTATGTTGCAATGTTGTTGCCATATTAAGTCCACGGACGACTACGGTTCTACGTTGTGCTGCTCCCTGCTGGTAAATATTATGGCTTAGATGGTTAACGCGTGTGTTTCTATTAGTAGGAGGGGCCTGAGATGCGAAATTGTGAATTGGGATGCGATGTGAATTAATTTCGTCGCTATCCTTTGGCCTCGTACAAAGAAATTGTGGTTGCATGTGAGCTGGATGGCTGGTGAGGTACCGGATTCATTGATCAGTAGAATCCGCGACCTTACTGTCTATCTCCCATTCCTCTTGGCTGCAGGTTGGTTTGAGCCATAACTAACCATTTACCAACTATTAGGGCACTCCAAAAATGTGTGGCAAATGTCTGAACTGAAGTCCATGCCCAAGTACCTGCTCTAGGTGTAACCAAAGGGGCTCATATCACCCAACCAACTATAAATTAATTCAAACTTAATTTCTGACTCGTTCCTCGTGGCTATAGGTTGGTTTGAGCCATATCTAAACATATACCAACTCTTGGGGCCATCCAAAAATGTGTGGCAAATGTCTGAACTGAAGTCCTTGCCCAAGTACCTGCTTTAGGTGTAACCAAAGGGGCTCATATCACCCAACCAACTATAAATTAATTCAAACTTAATTTCTGACTCGTTCCTCTTGGCTGCAGGTTGGTTTGAGCCATAATTAACCACTTACCAACTATTAGGGCACTCCAAAAATGTGTGGCAAATGTCTGAACTGAAGTCCTTGCCCAAGTACGTGCTCTAGGTGTAACCCCTAGGGGAGCAGCTCAGCCAACCAACTATACATTAATTGAAACTTGATTTCTGACCCTTTCCTCATGGATACAGGTTGGTTTGAGCCATATCTAAACATATAATAACTCTTGGGGCCATCCAAAAATGTGTGGCAAATGTCGGAACTGAAGTCCTTGCCCAAGTACCTGCTCTAGATGTAACAGCTCAGGCAGCTCAGCTAAAAACGGCGCGACATCTCCAATCGTGTTTTCTAATCTTGTCCTCCTGGTTATAGCTTTGTTAAAAAAAATCTAACTACATACGAACTGTAGGGGCCAACGAAAAGGTTATGGTGAGTCTCGTGATCGAAATACCTCCTCAAGTACATACTATGGGTGTCACATTTGGGGAATATGTGATAGAAAACCGTCGCGACAACTCCAATCTCTTTTTATACTTTTGTCATCTTGGCTACCGCTTGGTTAACATTATATATAACGATATACGTAGTCTTGGGTCACAGTGATGAGGCATGGTGAGTCTTAAAAATAAAAAAGTACCCCCCCCCCCCCCCCCCCCCCCCCCCCCACACACACACACACACACACACACATACACACCATAGCAGAAAGGTGCATGACAACACCCACGGCAAAGTTGACGGATGCGTTCAATGCTGCAATGACATCCCTTGTGGCCGATTTCGGGAAATCAGTGTTTTGCAAAGAGGCGACCGGAAGTTTTAAATTAAAGTTCCCTTTGATATTCTTACATTTAGGCATGTTGCAAAGCAAGCAAGCTGACATCAGCGACCTTAGGAAGAAGTCAATGATTCCTCCTACGACCCTATCCAGCAGTGTGCGCAAACTGTGGTGACTACATTGGTGGCACGTCATGATAAAGCATTGGTAGCCATTCATTAAGTGCGACGACTGTGTCTATTACATAGCCAAACTCCTCACCACTTATTTAAAACCAGCAGTTGAGGCTCTTCGTCTTGCCTAGGCAATGCACCGTCTACAAAGGGGGGGGGGGGGGGGGGGGTAGGGGGAGGAGGGAGAGAATGACGTTTGGCACATTAATGATATTATTCATAAAACACTCTTACGTGTATTTTCATAAGCCGTGAATGCTAAATTCTATATTCCGGTCAATAACTGCCAGTTTTACACATTTCCCTTACATTAAAAAACATAAGATGTAAAATTGGTGTTTCTAAGTTGTTACACAATAGGGCAGTTTCATGCTCATAAGATTCGCTACAATCCATTCTTAGAGCTCGAATGAGCCATATTTCGTCAAATTTGAAGATATTGACCGAAATCTTATGTTTTTAATCATAAGATTGAACTTGTAAAAAATCAGAATACCCCTTAAAGTGAACATAAGAATGGAAATCGGCCGGGAAGCAGGAACGCCCATTACAGGCACAGGCACGGGCACGGGCAGTAGCAGCAGCACGGGCACAGGCAAAGGCACGGGCAGCACAGGCACAGGCACAGGCACAGGCACAGGCACAGGCACAGGCACAGGCACAGGCACAGGCACAGGCACAGGCACAGGCACAGGCACAGGCACAGGCACAGGCACAGGCACAGGCACAGGCACAGGCACAGGCACGGGCACGGGCACGGGCAGTAGCAGCAGCACAGGCACAGGCAAAGGCACGGGCAGTAGCAGCAGCACAGGCACAGGCACAGGCACAGTCACAGCAAATGCACAGCAGCACACGGCACAGGCACGCGGGCATTAATCGCAGCACGGCACAGGACGCACGGGCAGCTGGCATTAGCATCAGCACGCACAGGGCACAGACACAGGCACGGCAGTAGCACACACGCGCACAGGCAGGCTCGCAGCACAGTCACAGCACAAGTCACGGAACGGGCCAATATCACACACGGGCACGCACAGCACGGTCAACGGGAGTAGCAGCATGGCAAGCAGCAAGCAGCAACGGGCCACAGGCACGGGCATCGGGCACGCACATCACAATCACAAGCACAAGCAAACAAGCACGGTCCACGGAACAGGCCAACGCACAACATATCCGTTTCCATATTATGTTCTTGGGATAGGTAGAAAAATTCGGATTAATGGTATTAAAGTCACAAAGCTCATCTGGATAAAGAGTGAAATTATATGATGAAGATATATAATTAGTAATATTTTGGGTTTTCTGGCAGCCATCTGGGACTGATGTGTCATGCCGAAAAATAGTAGTAAGATTGTTTGGACGTTCACATCTCCTTCACTTACGCGGCATTTGGTGCGTCGCATGACACTTTATTTATCAAAAGATAAAGACTATAAAATGCAACAATAAGGCATAATAAATCGGCAAGGGACTTACAGTCGGAAACCCAAATACCCTCCCCCTAAAAACCCAGTTTCCAGAGAGAAGGGCACAAAATGAAATCGCCTGATAGCTGATCTACCCATTAGGTTCAAGGGTCACCGGTAAGGTGACCCACAATTTGTGTCTCCGACTGTAGGTGCAGAAAAAGTATCATAAAATATACATAGGTAACATGGAATCCGCCGCCATAATCATACTTATTATAACGATACTCGGTGTCGTAGTGTATGTAGTGATCTCGCACGCGATGATCAAACACAACATCAACAAAACGACCGAGTCGAACAAGAAACGTGATCAAAGAATGCGCGATGACGTCAGAGCCCTTGGAATGGCCGCAGAAGCAGACCTCAACGTACTCAATAAAAAGGACAAGATGCAAATGAAGACAATCAACAAACTGGGGTAACGCGAGTCGCAAAGCTCGATCATATTCAACCAAAACTTCGCACGCGTAGACTCGCAGATAAAAAACACAGACGGAGCCATGCAAAATATCGGATCGACGGTGGGTCGACTGGAAAAAAGGCAGAGCAATGTGCGTAAAAAATGAACCTGATCAAGCAGAACATCGTGAAATTACGAAACATGGACATGGCCACAGATGAAGATATCAAGGAGAACGCAATCGCAATCAACGAATTGTCAAAAGAGGTGAATGACATCGCTGCAAGCCTTAAAACAATCAGTCAAGATAACGACATTCAATTTTCCAGAATCGGAAACACCAGCGACCAAATAAAGACTATGAGCGCGCGTCTAGATAAGATCGCATCTGTCACACGAAAAGGAGTCAAATCTGAAAGCGAAATCCAAACCCTTTCGGCGCAACTAGCGCAGCTCGAGGCGAAATTCAATGTCGAATCCAACAAACCCAAAGAAATTAATGTCGCAGATCCTCGAACACGACTAGGAAGAGCAGAAGCTACACTCGACGGAATACTAAAATGAAACGGCTTTCTGGAGTGTACGGTACACCTTATGGTGTAACCTTATGGTGTAGCAACCCACATTGCAGTGGAACACCATCATGTTTTTTGTAGCCCATCACGCATCCCTGCAAAATGGAAGCGGTCTCCCTTGACCCAGCAGTTCCATGCAGTGCAGCCTTGCGATTGTGAGAGCAGAGGAGCGGTCCCGGTCCGAGTAAGTGCTGGTTTCTGGAGAGAATCGCAGTCCTCGTACCTCTGGGTACCGCTTGATCGATTTGTTGTCGACAAGAGAGGGGGCTAAGCCACCCCTCCTGTGTTTTTCTTGGATTTGTTTACGTGTGCAGTACACCCTCACCGTCAACTGGTCGCGATCAGAGACCTTTGGAGTCTCCTTCAATGGGGTGTGACCCAACAGTGGCATCTTTAGCGAATTCGACGGCATGAACGGCGTATCGGCCAACACTATCGTCGGACAGATCGCGCCATGGGGCACGGGAGACACTCAGGTTTTCTTAGATGAGGAAAGACTTCGGGCCTCCAACGTCCTGAGCAACGTGCATGTTGTGGCACATAGGATTTCCCCACCCATTCAAGCACCAACTGTTGTTCCACCAACTGGCCGCGCGTCTGCGCCTGCGCCACTCCTGACCGTCAACGCCCCCCCTACTTCTCTTGAGGGCGGCATCAGCAAGCTCAACCTCAACGCCGATAATACCAACGCTTCTGTTACATCCTCGACGGCTATGATGCTTGAGCAGGACAGTCTCGAGATCGAGTAAAGACCAAGCACATGAGACGCACTCCCCGACATGCGCGAGGATGCCAAAGCCTCCAATGCATGTGAGAGGATGCGAACGCTCAACACCCTCCAGGCAACCCATGTATTCACAACGCGAAGTCGGCAGCTCAATTCCACTGCCCCGCTCCGCGGGCCCCGCGACACTCTTTCAAAATCCCAATAGAGTTGTCGAGCAGAAGCCTGGTTGAGAATAATTTTGTTTTTGAATGAAGATAAATGGCGGGCCCGCGAAGCTGGGCAGAGGTATCCAGCTGCAGCAACCCATCAGTGTAACAATATGTCGATCTGATGTGATGGACGAGAATAGACGCCGAGGATGCGAACGAAAGCCTCCCCGACATGCGCGAGGATACCTGATCTCTGTAACAACAACTATTTTCAAAAAATAACGCCGGATCTCTGTAACAACAACTATTTTCAAAAAATAATTAAACCGGATGACTCGTTATATCAACCAAGCAGGCTCCTGCTTAAGAATCATTTTGTTTTTTCTGAAGAGAAATGGCGGTGCCCGCGAAGTTGGGCAGAGGTATCCAGCTGCAGCAACCCATGAGGGTCGCAATATATGATGGACGAGGAGACGCCGAGGATGCAAAAAATCCTCCCCGACATGCGCGAGGATGCGAACGCCCCTAAGACATGTGAGAGGATGCGAAAAAGCTTCCCCGACATGCGCGAGGATGCGAAAGCACCCAAGACATGTGAGATAATGCGAACGAATGCCTCCACGACATGCGCAAGGATGCGGAAGCCTCGATCGAATACATGTGAGATAATGCAAACGATCAACACCCTCCAGGCAACCCATGTATTCACAACGCGAGTCGGCAACTCAATTCCACTGCCCCGCTCCGCGGGCTCCGTGATTCCCCTTTCATAATCCCAATATATTTGTCGAGCAGAAGCCTGCTTGAGACCGTATAGCAAATGTATCCATATATCTGGAACAACACTATTTTCAAAAATAGTGAAAAATAGCGGTAGATGTCATAGAGATTTACATCACACATATATTTCATCAAATTCGGAGAGATACCTTTCACACACAATAAACATGTAAGATTGTTTCAAGCAGGCTCTTGCTCGACAAATTTATTGGGATTATGAAATAGGATCGCAGGGCCCGTGGAGCGGGGCAGTGGAATTGAGCTGCCGACTTGCGTCGAGAATAGCTGTGGCTTGCACGAGAGTGCGTGAGAGTGCAGGGGGTGTGCGAGAGAGTGCATGGGGCGTGCGAGTGAGTGCATGGGGCGTGCGGGAGAGTGCATGGGGCGTGCGAGTGAGTGCATGGGGTGTGCGAGTGAGTGCGCAAGAGTGCATGGGGCGTGCGAGTGAGTGCGGGAGAGTGCATGGGTGAAGAGCTTCCGCATCACTCGGCCACTCCTCGTCCATCAGACCGCCATATTGTTACACTCAGACCGGTCAATAATGTTACAGTATATTGAATCAATCCTCAATGTACAACTTGGACCGACGGTCGATTGTTGTACACATGTACACCTTGCTGATAAGTTTGAGGAGAGTGGCTATACTTGCGAATGTAAGCCACATGACAGTCTCGAGGTGGATCTCCAACCCCACAAGAAAGGTGTACAAACGTAATAAAACTACAAAATCGGATATGGTCGTAGAGTTTTTAAAGGCGTCATTAAAAATAGATCCATTCGCGTCTCTTTCTGGACTTCGTCATAAGGTAAAAGATGCTTTCGGATTTGATGTCTCAAAAGAGTTGATTCGTGTCGTAATAAAAAGAATTGGGCTCACAAAGAAAAAAGCAAAGTTCTTCTCCAGACCGGATAACTTATATGAGAAAACCACGTCATTCATGAGCCTACAGTCGTCCCCACGGAAGGTCAGATTCGTATAGGTTACGAGTTGTTGGGTCAGACCCCATTGAAGGAGACTCCAAAGGTCTCTGATCGCGACCAGTTGACGGTGAGGGTGTACTGCACACGTAAACAAATCCAAGAAAAACACAGGAGGGGTGGCTTAGCCCCCTCTCTTTTCGACAACAAATCGATCGAGCGGTACCCAGAGGTACGAGGACTGCGATTCTCTCCAGAAACCAGCACTTACTCGGACCGGGACCGCTCCTCTGCTCTCACAATCGCAAGGCTGCACTGCATGGAACTGCTGGGTCAAGGGAGACCGCTTCCATTTTGCAGGGATGCGTGATGGGCTACAAAAAACATGATGGTGTTCCACTGCAATGTGGGTTGCTACACCATAAGGTTACACCATAAGGTGTACCGTACACTCCAGAAAGCAGTTTCATTTTAGTATTCCGTCGAGTGTAAGGGAACGGTTAAAAGAGGACTTTGGGAGGACTTGGGATTATGATGTAACATAATTCACTTGTCCGGGTGTACCCTGATGGATTGCTGCAGCTGGATACCTCTGCCCCGCTTCGCGGGCCCCGCCATTTCTCTTCAGAAAAAAAACGAAATGATTCTCAAGCAGGTTTCTGCTGAATAAATAGAGATTTACAACACACATATATTTCATCAAATTCGGAGTGATTCTTTTCACCCACAATCAACCCCTAAATCATATGTCCTCACATGAAGACACTCAAAATGGCGGTAGATGTCATAGAGATTTACAACACACATATATTTAATCAAATTCGGAGAGATGCTTTTCACCCACAATCACCCCCTAAATCATTTGTCCTCACATGAAGACACTCAAAATGGCGGTAGATTTCATAGAGATTTACAACACACATATATTTCATCAAATTCGGAGAGATGCTTTTCGCCCACAATCAACCCTTAATCATGTGTCCTCGCATGAAGACACTCAAAATGGCGGTTAATGTGATAGAGATTTACAACACACATATATTTCATCAAATTCGGAGAGATGCTTTTCACCCACAATCACCCCCTAAATCATGTGTCCTCACATGAAGACACTCAAAATGGCGGTAGATTTCATAGAGATTTACAACACACATATATTTCATCAAATTCTGAGAAATGCCTTTCACCCACAATCACCCCCTAAAACATGTGTCCTCACATGAAGACACTCAAAATGGCGGTAGATTTCATAGAGATTTACAACTCACATATATTTCATCAAATTCGGAGAGATGCTTTTCACCCACAATCAACCCCTAAATCATGTGTCCTCACATGAAGACACTCAAAATGGCGGTAGATGTCATAGAGATTTACAACACACATATATTTCATCAAATTCGGAGCGATGCTTTTCACCCACAATCAACCCCTAAATCATGTGTCCTCACATGAAGACACTCAAAATGGCGGTAGATGTCATAGAGATTTACAACACACATATATTTCATCAAAATCTGAGAAATGCCTTTCACCCACAATCAACCCCTAAATCATGTGTCCTCACATGAAGACACTCAAAATGGCGGTAGATTTCATAGAGATTTACAACTCACATATATTTCATGAAATTCTGAGATATGCCTTTCACCCACAATCACCCCCTAAATCATGTGTCCTCACATGAAGACACTCAAAATGGCGGTAGATGTCATAGAGATTTACAACTCACATATATTTCATCAAATTATGAGACATGCCTTTCACCCACAATCACCCCCAAAAACATGTGTCCTCACATGAAGACACTCAAAATGGCGGTAGATGTCATAGAGATTTACAACACACATATATTTCATCAAATTCTGAGAAATGCCTTTCACCCACAATCACCCCCTAAAACATGTGTCCTCACATGAAGACACTCAAAATGGCGGTAGTTTTCATAGAGATTTACAACACCCATATATTTCATTTAAAATCTGAGAAATGCCTTTCACCCACAATCAACCCCTAAAACATGTGTCCTCACATGAAGACACTTAAAATGGCGGTAGATGTCATAGAGATTTACAACAAACATATATTTCATCAAATTCGGAGAGATGCTTTTCACCCACAATCAACCCCTAAATCATGTGTCCTCACATGAAGACACTCAAAATGGCGGTAGATGTCATAGAGATTTACAACTCACATATATTTCATCAAATTCGGAGAAATGCCTTTCACCCACAATCAACCCCTAAAACATGTGTCCTCACATGAAGACACTCAAAATGGCGGTAGATGTCATAGAGATTTACAATACACATATATTTCATCAAATTCCTGAGAGATGCTTTTCACCCACAATCACCCCCTAAATATGTGTCCTCACAGTGAAGACACTAAAATGATGGCGGTAATGTCATAGAGATTTACAACACACATATATTTAAATCAATTCTGAGAAATGCCTTTCACCGCACAATCACCCCCTAAATCATGTGTCCTCACATGAAGACACTTAAAAGGGCGGTAGATTCATAGAGGGATTTACAACTCACATATATTTCATCAAATTCTGAGAAATGCTACATCATGTCCTCACATAAGACACTCAAAATGCGTAATGTCATAGAATTTTACCACTCACATATATTTCCTCAAATTCGGAGAATGCCTTTCACCCAGTATCAACCCCTACAACATGTGTTCGCTCACATGAAGACACTCAAAATGGCGGTAGATGTCATAGAGATTTACAATACACATATATTTCATCAAATTCTGAGAGATGCTTTTCACCCACAATCACCCCCTAAATCATGTGTCCTCACATGAAGACACTTAAAATGGCGGTAGATGTCATAGAGATTGACACACACATATATTAATCAAATTCTGAGAAATGCCTTTCATCCCCACAATCACCCCCTAAAACCCCCCCCCTCATGTGTCTCACATGACGACACTTAAAATGGCGTAAGATTCATAGATATTTACAACTCACATAATAAATTTCATCCAATCTGGGAAATGGGCCTTTTCCACCCACAATCAACCCCTAAATCATGTGTCCTCAAATGAAGACATTTCTCATGAAGACACTCTAAATCATGGTCCTCACATGAAGACACTCAAATGCGGTAGATGTCATAGAGATTTACAACACCACATAGATTTCATCAATCATTTTGAGACATATGCCTTTCACCCACAAATTTCAATGCCTTTCACCCACAATCACCCCCTAAAACATGTGTCCTCACATGAAGACACTCAAAATGGCGTAAAATGAAACCGCTTCGTGTGCGGCACACCTTACGGTGTAACCTAATGTTGTCGCGACTCAAATGGCGGTAGGTGTCATAGACATTTACAACACACATATATTTCTTTGGAACAACAAGAATTCCGGATGACTGAGATACCCCCTGTTCATGTGTACGCTTGTTGATTCATTTTTTTTTTGGAAAGATGTTCGTTCTTCTAAAGAACAAGGCCATGTAATCGTCGATGTACGGCATGAACTCGAGCATGTACGGTATTGCTTCCATTTCTCGGATGACGAGCTCGATATCTCTGTACATCGCGTGTGGGTCCGTGTACATCCCATGTTTCATGGTGAAATCCGAGGGGTGCAGTTCAACGTTGCAGGAGTCCAGTGAATCAAAAATAGAAAATATGTATTTCAAGTCCACTCTGATACATTCAATACGTATTTCATTGTGGATCTCGGAAAAATTAAAAGCTCCACCAGTAGTACTCATCTGAAAAAAAATTGAGAACAACAACCACCGTACTGTATATTTTCTCAATGATTACATACAATGGTCGTTTCGAATAACAGTAAAGCTCCTCGTGTTTCAGAAAAGAAAGCGGAACATACAAACATCTCAGTACCTGATAAAACACTTGCAAATAAGGCCACATTGCCCAAAGTTGTTGCTTCAGCAAAGCCCAAAGTTGTTGCTTCAGCAAAGCCCAAAGTTGTTGTTGCTTCAGCAAAGCCCAAAGTTGTTGTTGCTTCAGCAAAGCCCAAAGTTGTTGTTACTTCAGCAAAGCCCAAAGGTGCATCATCATCATCATCCTTTGCCTCTCGCACTATGTTCTCGGATCTTGATGGAGTCTCCAAGTGCGCTATTGAATCCCTTCACGATGACTTCAGGTACAAAACAATGTCGACCACACAGTCCATGTACATGCAGGCGTTGATCAACGGCCAGGACATGCTCGTGCGCGCCGGCACAGGCACAGGCAAGACTATCGGATTCCTCCTCCCGTTACTAACTAGACTCTTAGGTAATAGTACTACAGTGTTCCAAAGCCAACACATCCACGTAGCGGTGGTGATCGTCTCACCGGCTCGTGAGCTCGCAGAACAGACGCTAGCACAGGCGAGGCGCCTTCTCGCGCGTTGCCCGACGTCGCTGAGCGTCCAGACTCTTGTAGGCGGCGTCCGTTCTACATCAGGCGACCGTTCAGCACTCAACGATGCGGCACGCCGCGGAGAGAGGATAGTTGCTGTCGTCACGCCCGGCCGTCTCATGGAACACATGCAAAGCACCCCCGGATTCAGCGAAGGGCTTTCACTGCACGGAAGTGTGCTGGTGTTGGACGAAGTTGACCGCCTGCTAGACCCAGGATTCAAACCAGTGGTCATGAAGGTGTCCGCTGCCATGTCCAACCCAGAGAGACAGACGTTGTTGTTCACGGCCACGGCGTCCAAGGACGTGCAGGACCTTGCCAAGTCTCTCCTAAAAGGTGACGACACCTTCTTGAATGCTGGGGCTAGCGAGGCTCAAGGATCTGCTGGAGCGGCACACAACGCTAATGTGAAGCAGGAGGCCGTTCTTGTCCGCGCAGACCAAATGGTTCCTGTCATACGCGATGAATTCCGTAGCGAGAAGGATGGCCTGACCGTTATCTTCGTTCCGACCGCTTCGATGGCGTCCACACTGGCGTCCATATTGCGTTCTTACAAGGACGCTGGCACGAGTGTGTTCGAGATTCACTCGCGTCTCTCTCAGGGGCAGCGCAGTCGCGCTGTCTCTGACTTCAAGTCAGCTAAGCTTCCTGCTGCTATTGTGGCCACCAACGTGTTCGCTAGGGGTCTCGATGTTTCTGGGGTGAGTCTTGTCCTGCAGCTCGGTATTGCTCCTGACAACGCTCAGGTTGCTCACCGTGTGGGTCGCACATGTCGCGGAGGATCTAAGGGTCGTGCGCTTATTGTATTGTCCATGTCCGAGGAACGAGTCTTGCAAGACCTTATAGACCGCGAGAAGATGCCTATCGTTCTGCGACCTCCGTATACCGATGAACTTCCGCCCCCCCCCCCCCCCCCCTGTTTCTCTCCCTCTCCTTGCAAGACGTTCATCGCATCGATAGGGTTTTACAAGGCTCAGATGAAGCGTTTGGGGTGGAAAAGTAATGAGCTTGTCCCGTTCGTGTATGAGATGTTCTCCCCCTTGGGCGTCAATACAATCTCCTCTTGTCCCGTAAACGCAAAGTTGGTTAAGAAAATGGGTTTGCCTGGGGACCACGGATTGAAGATCCAGTGAGTTAATTCATTAATTCACAGATTCGTTCAAAAAAGTGTCATTTAAGTGTTCCATTGACTTTAAATTCTTCGTCATTCCTGATGTATTCTTCTTCTTCTTCGTCATGTGTTCGGCTCCCACCTAATCTCTCTCGCAACCTCCTATTCTATAGCAAGCACTGCCACCTAAGTAGCATAGTGATAGGGGCCATTCGCAGGACCGACACGCGTTCGCGGTTTCTTTTTGTGTGTGTTGACGGTCGGCAAGTGTCTATCCCTTCGTGCGTGGACAGTGTGCCCATGATCATCGCTCGGGACGCGGTTATTATACGCGGTGAGAATGACATCCTCGACTTTGTCGCGTCCGGCAAGGACGCGGTGGTTGAGTCTGTGGAGTCTGATTTGATGACTGCTTCGGACCTCTCTAGGGAGTACGAGAGTATGTCTTTCCTGGACAATGGAGCGCAGACGTCTCAGATGTCCACCAGCAGCTGCAGGTTTCTTTCTCTGGATGCTATTGATCATGTGTCAGGTGGATTTCCCGCTTTCTCCTCTTCACAACCCTTGAGCTCCACTGCATCTTCTGTTGTTAGTAATGGGGGTGGTGACGTGATCGAGAAGCTTGTTAGGGAGCGTGAGCTTGAAGCAAAACAGTTTCAAGAACAATGCCATTCATGAAACGGCGCTTAA
Organism: Chlamydomonas sp. ICE-L; assembly: GCA_013435795.1. Lineage (NCBI taxonomy): Eukaryota > Viridiplantae > Chlorophyta > Chlorophyceae > Chlamydomonadales > Chlamydomonadaceae > Chlamydomonas > Chlamydomonas sp. ICE-L. The sequence continues at coordinate 4,678,549 of JACBWV010000338.1, read as the reverse complement.
AGGATTTTTAGTCTTAACAGTGTAAGTATCAAAAGTACGAACTTACACATTGATGAAACAAGAATGTCTTCGGTTGTGTTGTTCAATTTGAAGACTGCAGACTTCCTGTCCGATCTGGATGGGATTCTGTCCGACATGTACGACTACACCCTATTCAAGCAAGGTGTTCCGTTGATGTCTTCCTTTGATGCTAGAGCGCCTTATCGCTATTTCAACGAATACATAATGATTCCATACGGTCCATACATCAAATCCCGCGACGACAAGTTTTTCTTAGATACCCCGATAGAACAAAGTGTGTCGAACATGGACTTCATGGACATGAAGTTCGACTTCAAGATCGTGGATATCATCCGCTCCAGGTGGCAGACGCTCACCCAAACAGACCGTTCGGTCGTCTGGGAACACCTAGGTCTTCTTCTTATTCTCTGCGAAAGGTGTATCAAGGAAGAATGAATCTTCATGAACATTACAAAAACACGTCCGTGTGTGCCTCGCGTGTAGGGTCATGCGCGGACGGCCCTCCGATATGAAGGGACATAGGTGTTATTGATGATACAGATGAATAACTATTATGGTTATGTTTGACAACAATCGCAGACAACGTTCTCAAGCTTATCAATCTCGCAACCTGCACACACTTGTACAAGTGCTTCCGCTGTTTCTCTGTAGTTGTCGCAAAGTGCAAGGAGTGAAGGTCATTCAGTGCATTTGCTCGTAAGTCACGTAGTGTTTGTATGTGTCGGTCAAGTAACATCCTCTTCTTCTGCACCAAAGCCTTGTCAGCAGTTTTGAAGAACATTTTCATCGATTTGATAGCATCTTCTAAACAACGAGGGCATGCGCTACGCAATCTTGGAATGCGTGAGGGAAGTTTTTTCAAAGACGTGTACAAATGCCCCCGCAATTGAATAGATGAAGAAGATGCATTATCTTTATCATGCTTAGGTGGTGGTTGTTTTTGTTGTTTATCATTCGATATTTGTTTATCATCATCATCATTCGATATTTGTTGATCATGAGTGCTTGTAAACAGTAACCATGCCGTTCCGATGATCATCAACGTCGCTATTCTCTTGTCAGAAACGGGGCGGTGGATATACCACACGGTTGCGAGCACGCTTAATACGACCGTTGTGACCGTATTTGAAGTTATCATCATCTGTTTCTGATCACTCATTATTTACACATTTTTTATTCGCATCTCAGACATGCGAAGACAACTTGCAATTTCGAATCGTCGAACATGCAAGCGCAACCTCCTCCATCTGCCTCTTCTGTATGAGAGAGGACACCCAATCGTTCTTCTTCTTGAATTTTTTGCTTCGTTCACGCATCTCCTTGAACATTTCAGGTAGACGATCGAAGTCTTTGTTGGTGAGATCTGAAGACGCCTGCATGTCGAATGCGACAACACCGTACTCCGATTTCTTAGAGTCCGCAGATTTTTCTAACCCATCATCGTCATCATCATCACCAAACCCCTATGTTATCTCAGAAGTAGATTTATTGGCAGATTCGTTAGAAGAAGATTCCTTGATAGAAGAACTCTTTGACGAATCTTTGGTATATTCCTTGTTAAATTCTGGGAAACCCGATAGGAGGTATCTCATGATCGATGTTAATTTCTGAAACACCACGTTTGGCACTGCGGATAATTCATTCAAGCTGCTCAAGAGGTCTGTGTGAATGCCCACGATCACTAAGGCAGGGAGCATGACGAATAGGATACGCACAAGGACTGTCTTTATCATCATGATTACACGGAGGAGCACGCACGCGCGCTGTTGTTAACTTACATGTTCCTTTGAAAACCTTTTTTGATTTTAAAGCGTTTTCAATATTTTTTGATGCAATACATGATACAGTCATAAAATGAACACAACAACTACCCTATTCTCCACCTATTGCCGCAGCCGTGGCACGTCACGAAAATGGAAGCCGGCTCGTCGCATGAGCGCGTCTGTACCTCCACGTAAGAGCACTGGCGCTGCTTGCATCGGGCGCAATTGAACTGGTCCGTCGTCGCGCTAGGGGGAGCGTTCATGATGTACTGATCTCGCTCACGCGAGCGGAGAACGATGTCGTTCCATAGGATAGGTAATGCGTCCTCAGCACGCAGAAAAGGAACGTCACGAGGACGGAGAGGCGTCGAGGAGGCTGCGGAACCACCAGTCTTGTTATCATCTACCAAAAACGAAAGTCTCTGAGAGAGCGCGTGGTTTTCCACGTAGCACGACGAGTCGATGTTTGAGAGTACGAACCTGAGAACAGAACAGTACACAGAAATAAACAGCGGGTTGCTCCAACTTCTCGTGTCACTCTTTCTTCAATAAACATGGGCATGGGTATTATTTATTGGCCATGCCGGTACCTTTGTCATACTATTTCCCAGTTCTGCGGTGTACAAGTCGCCCATTACGAGTGTGAGAAGAAACCCGACCATTGTCGTTTGCGTGTGAGGATGCATTAGAATACGCCAGAAGAGCCGCGGGTTCCTAAACGCCACAAGCCAACAAGACATGCGATAACTCCAAGAGCACATGATCATGCTCACAATCATGCCTGCGCGCAGAGTCAAGCGTGGGTCTATGATGGTGTGTTTGAAGAAAGACGTCACGTCCACTTTTACGTTTCCAGAACAACTAGTTGACAGGGAAGGGAATAAGATTCGGTTGTGAGATGGGGCTGCTATGAATTTGTGATCACAACACATCTTATCTGAATGAGAGATGGTGGTGTTGTTGTTGTTGATATACTTAGATATCAAGAGCTCCTCCTTCGAGTAGTTTCTGGTTCTACAAATTAGTTTCGTATAAGGCGCTCGATCAGAAACAGACATGGAACCGATCCTTTTGACTGGTAGTATCATGGCCATGTAGTATCGGATCAACATTGAAGCTCTGACGAAATAAGAGCAAATGTCTATCTTCGGGTGCATGTACACAGTAAAACGACACTGGGTATTACCGCATGGACACTCAAACTTACGGAAGAACATTTAATAAAAACTATTTTTTACTGAGGTAAGCTTTGCAGAGGAATGAACGCATTTTGTTTTTTCTGAAAGGAAATGGCGGGGCCCGCGAAGCGGGGCAGAGGGATCCAGCTGCAGCAACCCGTATACAGTTGTTGTTTGCAGTGAAGTGAAGCGAATCGCATGTGTGTGTAGTGAAGTTCACAGAGGCGGTTGTCGGTTGTGTAGTGAAGCGCATGTGGGTGCAGTGAAGTGAAGTGAAATGCATTGAAATGTGTGTGAATTGAAGTGAAATACATTAAAGTGCAGCGGAAGTAAAACAGATATATTACGCGGTCTGTCTAATTATTAAAAAAATAGAATCTCAAGCATGCTTGACAACCATGTTGTTCTTGTTTGATTGTGAAAGCATGTTTTATTTCGAATTCGGAAGTTGGAACATATAATTGGGGTCCACAAGGGGGAACACAGTATGTGTGTTGGCATCCGTCATAGTTGTAGGTAGTTCACCAGGAGTCGAGGAAGGCATGTTGAACGCCCAAGGACCTGTACCATTTTGATTAGGAGTTATAACAGGCCCGTCTTTTAAACCACCAAATGCGGTACAAGTCGTTGAACATGCCCCGGAATTAGTCGCATTACCACCACGCTGTTTTCTAGACTTGGATATCAATAACGGAGGCGGTATCGCCCCACCATGTTTACTGGTCTTCGAACCGGTTGTCAAAGCAGAAAAAGCATTCAGGAAGGCCATGTTAGATGATGGAGGCTTTTGGATGGTACTGGACTTTGACGAAGAACGTTTCTTTGCAGACGTAGCAGTAGTAGAACTCGTAGTATCAGGAGACGATAACATAAGCATCTTGTACGTTGCTGCCTTCGTCTTAGGTGGCGGATTACTGATTTCTGAAGAGCCTGTCTTACCATTGGTTTTCGTGACAGTGATTACAGAGGATGTGGGTGGAATGTACAGTTTGCGATGCGTAGAAGAAGAACGAAATGTGCCGTCATTATAACGTTCCTTTGTTGTCTTAGCACCAGTTATTTTGACCGTCGTCGCAGTCTTACCAACAGCTTGTTTATTCTCAGATTTTTTTACATTCGGTTTTGTAGGGGATGCGACTGACTTTACAGTCACAATTTTTGTGGTCGTTTTAAGGTTGCTATTGTGTTTTGTAGTTGCTGCTGATGTTGGTTCTTTCTTTACTACTAGAGTAGTAGCACCTTTTGTTGAGGTTGAAGATGGCTGCCGCATTAGGCGATTATACGAACGAACGTTGGTTGCATACTGTTTGGGCGATTTTTTTGTGGTCCTCATTGAGGAACAATAAAATGGAACATGATATTACACGTCAAGTGGTGTTGCTGAGCTCACCACCACCCACACACTATGATGTCATTACATAATTTTATAGCGGCAGCGATGCTGATCTTTGTACTAACGTATTGTTTTTCTTGTTACACAGCTCGTAAAAAAGAAGGGTTCTCGACACCCAGGTCGCGTCAGGAAGACGAGACAACTTTATACAAAGAACTATCAATGAGGCTCCTACCCCCCTCGTGCGTGGACCGCAAGTTCTGTTCGTCGCTGATGGAGGATGTGAGAGCGGTAAACGACCCCCATACAAACTCGTCTTCATTTGCGAAACAATGGCAGCTGGCCATTCGACCAGTGGAGGAGATAAGGGCCTCTTCATACTTGGCACCATACAGTTCCAGTGTTCTTGGAGGACATCATGGGTCTCGTCCGTGGATCGCGCACCCAGTCTCCTCGGACGCAAGCAGGTACCCAGACATAGTAGACGCTCTGAGGGACATCGTTTCGGAAGCGTTCAATGATAACAATAGCGGTAGCAATAAAGAGCGACCGCGTCTCATACGCGCGACGATCGAGGGCCGCTGGTCTTCTCAGTGTAGTGGGGACAACGCACCATGTCCGGGTGGTCGCCTTGACATATGGCACGCGTTGGCATGTTTCTCTCTACCGGATCAATCAGGGCGGTGTTTGTCCGTTCACCTGCTTGAAGAAGGTGGGGATTCTCATACAATCCGGCCACTCTTCATAAAGGTGGCAGGGGACCTCCCAGGAGACGTTCTCTTCATGGGTGGTGGTTCTTCCAATCGCGAAGACACCAATCGCGCCTGACAATTTGTAGCATCAATTCGTCCGTGCCTGGCTGAAGGTGCGTGAGTTGTACAGTGACCGTGCAGTGCGTGTCTTGAGAGCATTGAGGTTTGTTGGCAATGTCGCAAAGGGGGGCCGAGAGTATCACAACATCCAGACCCATTGTAGCAGCCATGTATTCGGCGACATTCAGAGGGACATGATCCGCATGCAAGGAGAGTGATGGGTGTGGTAGCATGAGTGGGGGAAGGATGGGGGGGTGGGGGAAGCCCCGATTCTGTCGTACACGCTCTGTAGAGATAAGCTCTTGTGTGACGAAGTCGTTGATGGATACCAAAAGGGCGGCGCGCTCTGGATGGTCATTCGTCTTCCTTGCGATCAAACGGAGTGGCAGCGCAGTGAGGTACAGTTTCTCCGCCTTCTTGGTGTCTTCAATACCACCCTTGTAATGAGACCGTGTCTTAACAAAAAAAAGAGACACGTTGGGATGGTCAGGTGTACACAACGGTACGGTTCGGTAATTTAAAAGGGGTATCATTGTCACTTTTGTGTGTATTAATTTATTTATTCAAGTTTACTTTACATTGAGTTGGGGGTGGGAGTGGGTACAAATGTTCGGAAAATACATGTACGTAAAAATACGTGCAAATACTCTGTAAAAATGTCCATTGTTCCGAATGCAGCATACACCATAGCATCAAACATGAATAACAGAATATCGTCGCTTATGACAATGCGCTCCTTAATCATGGGTGTCGTGGGTATCGTGTACCTAATTGCTTCGCACTTCGTCGCGAAGACAGTCGCCTACGTCTTATCCAGAGTCTCTAACAAGAAAGACACACCAGAGAGCCTCAAGTGGTCTACTGCTATACATGTTATGAAGAGCTTCATGTACTGGATCATTATGTGCATTGCTATCACGATCCTATTTTTGTCCATTGGAATAGATGGTGCAGCAGTGATCACCATCCTAGGGTCGGTGCTACTGGCAATAGGGCTTGGAATGCAAGGAACGTTGAGCGACATGGCTGCAGGGATCATGTTGATGATGTCGAACGCTTTCAGTATGGGTCACTACATAGAAGTCTTTGATGATGCACGCGACGGCGTTAACGGAACGGTCAAACAATTCAATATACTTTACACCACCTTATTGGATGATAATTCTGGGGTCTCATTTATCGTCCCTAACCGAATCCTCCACAGCAATGCGTTGAAAAATCACTCCACATCCAAAACACCCATCGTTGTCGACGTGGTCACTATCTCCAATAAGAACGTCTCCATTGCAAAGGCACTTGAAAACCTGAGGGTTGACGTGCAGAAACAAGCAAGAGTGCTCAAAGAGCCGAAAGTCACCACCAACGTTTCGGATATAACGGCTAAGGGTACAAACATCGAAGTTCGCTACCCTCTGTCCACTGATGATTACTACACAAGTGGTACACGAAATATCCAAAATGTCATTAAGACACTCATTCGAGAGTCTCTCATAAATTCAGGAGTGAAACTGATCGTTAGGGATTGAAACTACAGTCACCGGAACAGTAAAATGAAACATCCCAATATTTTGAAAGACGTACACACACGTCACATGTTGAGTCAGATGGAGGATGAGAGGATGCGGTCGCTCCTCCTTACACACGCCACTCTTATTATTCACGTGCATGAGTGCTTGCATGCGGTCGTGGTGGTGGCGTTCTTGCAGACGGCGCACGTGCCGCACACGAATCCATTGCGGACTGTTTCATTTACGAATGTATGTTCCGTTGAGTGTTGTTGCTTCTTTAAAGATCCTTGGACCACGCGATCGAGGACTCTGGAATGATACCAGCACTCAACTGCCATCGCTGGTGCTTAGCCAACTGCTTCACCAACTTTTTTCCGTTCTTACGAGTCTCATAGGAAGTCTCAATCGTGTCTACGAAACGGTCAACAAGAACGTCGCTTGTAAAAGCACACTGACGCAGGCAACTGAACTTCTCGAAAGAAAGAATATCCTCGATGTTCTTACTACTACACAACTGAGTTAGGGCAATGGACAAATTACCCTTCGCAGTGCTCATCACTACCTGAAACCCCTCGCGTCTGATGTTCATATGCAAAAGGGGGATGATACCCTTCACATAATCACTCGAGTGAAGGAACCCCTCCTTCTCGGAAAAACGAATGTCGTGTGACTGAGCGTTCAGCATGAACACAGCCAGCTTAGCAGCAAAAGTCGCATCACAAGACATCTTCTTACGTCTAGTAGTAGAAGAGGAAGTGGAGGTGCGGGATGTTGAAGACATTTAGTACATATATACAAAAAAAATCTTCATGATCACTCTATTCTCTTCCATCATAACTTCTTGCACTGATCGAAATTATTCTGGTTGTACGCCCATCCTTTGGCTTTGTATTCATTTATGACATCGCTGCAAGTGTTGCAAACGCCCGTTTTGGCACCGTAACAACTTTTGCACTGTACAAAATTATTCTGGTTGTACGCCCATCCTTTGGCTTTGTATGCATTTATGACATCTCCACAAGTGTTGCAAACGCCCGTTTTGGCACCGTAACAAGTGTTGATTCCCTGCGCCTGTGCACCGTTTTTCCTGGCCTCGAGATTATTGAGTCGTGTGGTTAAGCTGGTGATTTTGGCGATACTACAGTCGGCGGAACAGTTAAATGAAACATATATCAGATGGAAATAAATATACGACATCGCCGTTAGAAAATTGGCGTTAAGAATGGTCGCTGAATTGGGTGTGTTAAAAACTTCTGTGTTTACGAACATCAGTCGCTCTACTCTGTGGAGGTGGAAACGTTTTGGTGTGAATCGAAAACGACGTGAATTTGTAAGCAAACTTTTTGAGACGAACAAGGATTTTTTTAAATCGTTTTTATTGTCAACTAAATGCACAACCGCAAGAGGTGTTGTTGCATTTTTCAAAAGTACTCACAATTTACGATTATCAACTAAAACAGTGTATCGTTTCATTAAACTCATTGGTTTTACAAGAAAAAGGAGCAAACTCCGTGGACAGTGTAAAGGGTACTTAGTTCCACTTGTCAATGAATTTTGTAGTAGATACAAGGAGACAATCAATGCTGGGAAAATTTTAGTATCAGTTGACGAATGTGGGTTTAGTGAGCGCCTCAAGCCACATTATGGGTATTCCCCTGTAGGAAAACCGGTTATCGTTAAAACTACTGGTGGGTGGGTACACCATAGTTTGTTGATGGCAGTTTTTTCAGATGGTAGGAAGGAATTCGTTGTAAAGAAAGGATCTGTGAAGAAAACGGATTTCGCTGCATTTATTGACTCGTTGAGTTTGTGCAATAATTCAGTAGTAATAATGGACAACGCCAGTATCCATAAGAAATTGGTCCTCAGACACCCCGTCAATATTTGTTACACACCCCCTTACAGTCCAGAATTCAATGCTATTGAGCTGTGCTTCGCTAAGGTGAAGAAGGACTTTCGTCGATTGAACTACATACCAAATGATACAAAGACGCATGTGTCTGATATGATTTCATTAGCATTCAGAAACCTCACTGATAAAATAATTATGGGTTGCTTCGAACACGTTTGGAACATTTATGTGTATAAAGATTTAGGTGATTTATGTAGTATGGAAGATGGAAACGAAACCCCAAACAATAGCGCATTTGAAGGATCTACTGAAATTGGCTGATGTACCATACACATCAAAGTCTAAGAAGGACGATCTTGTCCGTTTATGCGAAGACAATGGTCTCATCCCTACAGAGTACAAGACGGTGGAAAAGATGTGCGTCGTGAAATGCGCTCTGAAGAAGGCAATGAGTCTTGACGAGGATGAATTCGGTGTATTCAGGGGTCATGTTGATCAGCTCGTCAATGTTGTTAGCCGCATGTTTCGGCGTTCGAGTCTGGTGTCGGCGTTTCATGTCACGAGGCTCATGGAGGACGACCTACCGATTCCTGATATGTACGAGATGAAGGATACCTACTGGAAGGATTGGCTAAGGATCGGAGTTGACGGCGTCTTTCCAGATGAAGAGAGTAGAATTTCATACGAATCCGTGAAAGACGTAATCGGGAAGGTACTTGATAGCGACAACACTGAATACATCAAATCTTACCCTATATATTTCGACCAGGTTTTGAACTATGCCGGTCACACATTGAGCACTGTCGTGTCGAACAACGCATGGGTTCCTTTGGTACCTCGTCTGACCCGCCTCACTAAGGCTACTTTGAAGGCACTGAAAGCTCCGACAACCATCCGTGTGTACGACGTGATGCGGGTCATACGGCAAGAAGTGCAGGAGATGGAATCTTGGCCAGATTCTGTTCAGAAGTACGTCCGTGAAGTTTGGGTCAGGCTGAAATTTCCGGATGGAGATCGACTTTATGATGACTACGGAAAATGCGTGGACTTCCAGACTATGGTACGGTTCAATTACTGGATGCAGACCCGATTGGAAACTATGGAGGAACGTCGTATTCGGTTGATGCCCATCTTCAGCGTCCATCGTGTGCATGTTCGTCTTGACTTGAAGACCCTCGTGAACATGTTCAGGCACTATTTACCTAAGGACCCTAACATCGCCGAGCTTTCCAAATGGAAACATGTAAAGAATCCCGACAACTTCATGTTGCCCCAGAGACCTGCACAGAAGAAGAAAAAATCATGTGGTCCTGGTGAATGGGAGGCATACAAGTCGGCCCTGAAGAAGTACGATGATGACGTGAAGGATATCAAGGCTACTGAAGAGTACAGACATGCAAATGGTTTGTATGACACGCTTGTGAACGCCCAAAAAACAGTCGCATGTTCCTTCTTCAAAAACCCACCTGTCAAGAATGGGTGGGTATTCGACTGTAGCATCTGTACTGACGGAGTCTCCTTGAGCATGCAGTACAGCAAGAAAGTACAAATTCGTGTGTCAGATCTTAAGAAGACCAGTATGAGGTCTCGTGACAATGAAGGTCTGAGCGTTGCAGAACAGTATGACCGTAAACTCGAAACGACATTGACCGAGATGGGTATCGTCGTTTTGGGAGTGGACCCAGGAAGGAGCAACATCGCGACAGTCACGTATCTTGCAAAGGGGAAAAGCAAGACATGGAAGCTTACTCGCGGAGCTTTTTACCACAAGTCTGGTATCAAGAAACAGAAAAAGCAGCAAGAAAAACGTTTCTCAGACATGATTCCTGGATGGGAGTCTCTGCGTGAAAATGGAGCAGCGTTGAGTACATCCAGGAAGGATGATATCTCAGCTTACTTGAAAAATTACGCTACGTTCTCCGACGAGTGGTGGAGGCTGGCACTCCGTCGCAGAGAGTCCCTATCAGCTTGTAAGCACTTCGTAGAGTGGACAGAGATGCTTGCGTGAAGCAGACGCGCCAATCTATACACGGAGACGAGAATAACGTTACAAGGACAGGAGACCCACCAAGGGGCACCAGAGGAGGAAGGAGCGGCAGCCAGTACCCTGATAAGGGTACAGGCTATACAGTCCGTGTCAGGAGAACCGGTGACGCAGTCCACAGGAAGCTGTCACTACGGGAAGCTGTCAGAGTACTGTCAGGGCCGATAGTTCTAAGGGAGTACACAAGGAGTCACCAAGACATAAAACAAATGAGAGCACCGCTATTCTTGCTGATACTCCACCTATGACGCATGTGACATACAATAGTAGTACTCCACCTATGGCACTGGGGACATAGAACTATATGTAACAAAGAGAAAAAAAAAAAAATCAAAGAACTCCGAATGAACGAGAGAACCTCAAATGAACCCCAAAAGGGGGGAAAGGAAGGAATGAGACGAGGCAAAAAACCAAAGTTTGCCAAGTGGATAAAAGAGGACAAACTAAATATCAAAGTCGGGTAACAACGGTATAGAAAACCCGATCCGGGAATAGGAACCTAATGCCAATCAATGATAACTAAAAAACGCAAATGTAACCAGGAAAAAAAATGCAAATGTAACCAGGAAAAACGCAAATGTAACCAGGAAAAAAAAAGTCTGAGACAGGGCCTGATACTCTGCCTCACTAGAGCTAACGGCAACAGTGGGCTGCCGCTTGCTCATCCAGTTCACAAGACTGCCCCTAGCAAGCACAGCATAGCCCGTCTGAGATCTCCTGTCAGACGCATCATCAGCAAAGGATGAGTCACTAAAGACAGTGACAGAGAACTCAGGGCTGTGAATATAAGTGAGTCCCAGGTGGGAATGTTCTCTCAAATACAAAAGCAAGCGCTTGGCTGCCCCCCAAAGGGGAGCAGTGGGTTGAGCAGAAAACCTGGACAGGTAGCTGACAGCAAAAGAAATATCAGGCCTGGTGCAGGTAGCCAGGTATAGCAAAGCACCGAAAAGAGAGAGGTACTGGCTATTAGAGGCCAGGGGCTCTCCAGGAGGGTCAGTGATAGTGCACTTGGCCATAGGAACGGAAAACTTGGGCTTGGCTGCAGCAGTGAGACCAAACTGCTCCACCCGCTCAACAATGTAGGAATGCTGGGAGAGGTGGACCTTGACACACCTGCCATCAGAGTCAAGGGTAAAGTCCATGTCCAATGAGAGAAACTGAACCGGTACACCCATCTCTTTGACCTCCCAGCCAGCAGCTTCCATCTTCTTGATCAGTAAGGCATACAAAGCCAGATCACTAAAAGCACAGATGAAATCATCAACATAGGTCAGGACATAGCTCCACCCACCAAAAGAATCCCTCCTAAAATACAGAGCAGGTTCTGCCTTGCACATAGTAAAACCATGAGCAACCAAAACCCGCTTGACATCCATGCTCCAAGCCCTGGGTGCCTGCTTCAAACCATAAAGGGACTTGATCAGCTTGCACACAAGGGGAACACCGTTAGGACCAAGTACCGTAAAGCCCTCAGGCTGGTGGCAGTACAGGTCCAGACCAGGTTCCAGCTTGGCATTCAAAAATGCAGTCTTGATATCCAGCTGCCGAACAAACATCTTCTTATGAGTGATGGCAGCCAGGAGTACCCTCAGACCTGCTTTAGAGGAGACGGGGGCATATACATCATGGAAGTCCAGCCCAGGACGCTGGAGAAAACCTCGTACCACAAAACGTGCCTTAAAGCGCACAGAACCATCAACCCCAGACTTCTTCACAAATAACCACCTGCCAGACAGAATCTTTTGCCTAAAAGGTTGGGGAGTGAGTGCCCAGGTACCGTGGGCATGCAAGGATGCCATCTCATCCTTCATAGCAAGCAGCCACTGATCCCTGTCAGGGTTGGAAGGATGCATGGCAGCTTTGTAGGTTAGTTCAGTGGAGGTGGAAATGTATGCTCCCACGTACAAGCAGTGTACTTGTACATGAGCAGCAGGGATATCAGCAGTATCAGCAGTAACCGGTAGTAAAGCCCCCAGCGCAGCACTAATGCCTGGTTGAACAGGGCCGGCCTTATTTGCCTCTATTTCACTGAACCCTGGGTCGACAGGCACACCCCATCCATACGCAGTATCAGAGCCGGACCAGTGTTCAAGATCATCGCTCACACTCTCGGTGACGGTTACGTCGTCGCAATGCCTTGTCCGGTATAAACCACCAGAGACAGCAGGAGGCGAAGTGATCAACAACCCCTGCGAGCCATCCGAACAGGTGGACGGGGGGTGGCGACGTGTAAGCAGGGGACCTGGTACAGGCTCCACTATGACCGAAGGCTGTCCTAATCCTAAAGCTACACCGACGAGCTTAGACGCAGAGATAGGCCTGGCGACCCCCTGACCAGTACAGCGGTCAACAATCGGGGTCAGTAAAGGATCTAGGACGTTGTCAGTAGGATCAAGCACGTGTCCGTTGATAGCGGCAGGGGTGCGAGAAAAATACCGAGATCCATCATAGGGAGATAGCCCAGGTATACAGTTGTAGCTAAACTGTTCATAGAAGAGCACATCACGACTCTCTACTACCTGGCACAACTTAGGAACCCAAACAAAATAGCCCTTACTCACCAGAGAATACCCAACCAGTCTACCAGATAACGCCCTTTCGTCCAGCTTGTTGCGCTTCTTCCCATTGACTAATGTAACATAGCAAGGGCAACCAAACACTCGCAACAACGACACATCAGGCATAACCCCGAAGAACAGCTCATAAGGAGTCTTGTCACCCTGATTGGGCAGCCGATTTCGTAGGTAACAAGCAGCTAGGAAGGCATAGGGCCAAAAGGACTTAGCTAGTTTAGACTCTAAGTGAATCGCCCTAGCTATGTTCTGCAAGACCCCATTGTACCTCTCCACAGTTGCATTCTGCTGAGCAGTGTATGCCATAGATAATTCATGCACAGCTCCTACCGATTTCAACCAAAGCTCGAACCACTCCACTATAAATTCCTTAGCCCTGTCAGATCTCAGGCACTTGAAAGCAAACCCATGTAACTGATTCATCCATCTGAGGATGATAGTTTGAACTGCTAAGGGAGCTTCACCTTTGGTTCTCAAGCACAATACCTCAGCATAGCCAGAGTATTGGTCTGTGAGACACATGATGTAAAACTCAATCCCCTAATATGAACTGGCCCCATGATGTCCAAGTGAAGACGCTGGAGAGGTGCATTGACCCTAGTCTTGCTTTCTTTAGGAAAAGGGATACGTTTTGCCTTTGCCTTTTGACAAGCATCACATGGGACCTTAGACAGTTTCAGCACTTGTTTGAGGGTGAGGGGTAAGTTGTCAACCAGACCATCCTTGACAAGCTTGTGCATGGCTTCATAGCCAGGGTGACCCAGCCGCCTATGCCAAAGCCACTCAGGAGTGGTAGGAACAACAACTCCACCATCCTCATCAACATCAAGAGCAAAAACTGGGTAATGGTTTGCACTATACAGACGGCCATTAGGGTTGACACATGGACTACAGGTAAACTTGTAGACACCATCACTGGAGGCAGGAAAAGACCAGAGCACATTAGAGTTCTGAGTGGCAGTGCAACTAAGACTATCAAAAGAAACCTGGCAGTGATGAGAGTGAGCCACAGCATTTACTGACAGGAGATTCACAGGACAGTGGGGTACGTAGAGTACATTTGTTAGAGTGATCGGTGTTGGTAACCAATCACTACATAACACAATGGACCCTGCACCCACTGACTTCTGAATCACCCCGTCACCAAATTTAACTGATGGTCCATTTTTGGAAGCATGATACACAGTGAACAAGGAGACATCACCTGTGATAGACATTCCAGCTCCAGAATCAACATGCCAGACACCCGCAGACAGGCTTGGGCTACAGACGTTAGAGAATTTCGAAGTGCAAGAGAAAAGGACAGAGCTGTTACGACGACAGTTACGAGTCAACAGTCACCGCAGTTGGCTGGCTGTTGTCGGTGTGTGGTCTCCGTGCTTGACGGCTCTGTATTGGTGCGTGACGTTAAGCGACCCTGGGTGGATGGGTTCCTTGTGTCCCACGATGGAACAGATATTTTAGGGGACCTCAGACGTAGTAGTGGTGGTGTAGCATTGCTGTGGTTATCGGCGAGGGGGAGCGCCGTCGATTGGTGGCAGCCGTCGATCTTACAGCAGTTGAGACTTGACGTTGTTTTATCATTGGATAGCTTGTTGGACGCGCATATGGCATCCTCTCGGATAAGAATCCATCTTGGTGTCCGTGACTACATTGAACTGAGATCCATTCTTATTGAGAAGAAGAAGAAATACGCGAACAAAAGAAGTCGCGACGGGGGGTCTTTGGTGTCGTCGTCAATTAAGAAGGCTTCCGTACTAATGACGTCGCGAAGGACTTCGCACTTGCAAGAATTACTCCTAGTTGTGTCTTCTTCTACCTCGACAAGACATCATGATCACCATATTCCTGATCCTTTCATTGTGACGAATGAGGATGAAGATACGACCGTCTCATTTATCACTGCTACATCTGATGGGTCTTCCTCTCCGTCTTTTGTATCTCAAGGTTTTCTCTTGGAATTCAAAATGTTGCACAAGGTCGAAAGTGGTGGAGGTTAGTTCGTTGTGATTGGTGCAAACAAAAATGGTACTATCGGAGATGATCGATTGCTTCGAGTAGGGTATCCTGCTGACTCAGCTAATGCTCGCCGCCGTTACCGCAAGTATTTTGGTAGTGGTCACGGTTTCATATCTGTTACACCTGATACGCGTTTGCGTGCTGTATGTTGGAGAAATGCCAACAAGCGCTATCCTGCAGCTTTTGGATCAGATATTGAGGACATGGCCACTCATGCGTTTGAAAATGGATACCCATTGGGACAGGTTGAGAGGAATGATACTTCGCAACAACAACAACAACAACAACAGATTCGGTTGCGGTCTTCATTAGTTGGTCTGAATACTTCGGACGACGCGTCTTCAGACATTCTGTATGCGGTGGACGTTAACGACATAATGGACGGTTATTCTTTATCAGAATCTTCTGTATTGTCCACAGATGTAGGTGGTAGTGGTGCTCGACGTCAGAAGGACGGTCGTTTCTTTGGCGATCGTTTGTTGGGTGATGTCAGTGGATCGTCCCCTGGATCACTCATTACCAGTATATTGAAGGATTCGCGTCCGGCCCATGGTCGGCTTCCATTCCGTAGCCTTAAGACTGACGCAACGTTCGCTATGTGGCTTTCTCGTGTGTTGTTGCACTTCAACATGTTGGCGTCAGATACATTGAAGGCGCTCGACAAGACACTTGTGAGTTTGCGTGACCAAAAAGCAGAGTTTCGGGAACGCATGCGACGACGTAACCTTGACTCCTTGATGACGTATGAGGAGTTTGAGATTAAACTAGCTTGGGGAGTGCGTGGTAAATTCTTTCCCAGGCTTATTGCGATAATAGGTGCGCTTATAATCGCCGCTGCATCCACTGCGTCCAACCATCCTGATGATGATGATGTTATTTTTGATGGTGTTGAAAAACGCGTTGTTGTTTCTTCTATGCGTGTGATGCGTGCTCAACTTTCGGTGGAGGTTGTTCCTACACATTCTGTATTCGATGAGCTCCTTCAATCCTCGTTGTCCGCGATCGAGCGTGACGCGTCCGTTCGGAATGGTGTGCGCAGTGACACTATCCGACGCTTCCTTGCTGCCCCCAACCAATTAAGCAATACAAATGGTGAGCAAGAAGGAGGTCCTCATGATGATGATAATGCGGATGCTGATGCTGATGCTGATGCTGATGATAACGAACTTGTTCTATGTGAACCGTTCCATACCAAGATGTGGGAACATATGGACGCTTTTCGAATGGGGCATACCTCTTTGCGTGCTTTGTTATCATTGGTATCTGACGAGGGGGGTATGGATCCTGTTCTCCCTGTCGGTGGGGGGGGTATAGGCGGCGACCCTAGAGTTGTCGTCTCCGTACCCGTTCCTACATCCCTTCCTCGTCATTCGATGAATGATGGTGGCAGTCTGTCAGATAAGGGCGCCGACAATGGTTCTCATCTACTAGTGGGAGATCTTGCAATCGTTGTTCGTCATGTGTCATCTCTTGTTGCATCCAGTTTAAAGAACCTCCAAGATTCGGTACCCCCTCTCGTTGAAGATTTCAGACGCGTGTATGAGGGTACTTCCGACGCGGAATCTTTGAGTGCGTGGACCACTGCATTTGAGGAGGGTAGTGCGCGATGGCGTTCATTCTATGGGGTTTTTCCTAAGAAGTCGGTCGGCCCGGAAAGTCGTCGGCGTTTCCTCCCTGATGGGACA
Organism: Chlamydomonas sp. ICE-L; assembly: GCA_013435795.1. Taxonomy (NCBI): domain Eukaryota; kingdom Viridiplantae; phylum Chlorophyta; class Chlorophyceae; order Chlamydomonadales; family Chlamydomonadaceae; genus Chlamydomonas; species Chlamydomonas sp. ICE-L. The sequence continues at coordinate 4,661,761 of JACBWV010000338.1, read as the reverse complement.
CGTTCATCGCATGTGGACGTTATCGTAGGCAACGCACTTGATATCTTGCGTTTCGTCCAAGTGGAGGTCGCCCCTGTGGTTTCATGTCTTCACCTCCGCCTCTTGAATGAGAAAGATGATGCTACAAATAGTAAGAGTAAAGGACATCCGAACCTGCATCTCCAAAGATACTGGTCAGATATGGACGAGGCGTTGGCTCAAATCGATACTACTACTACTGGTGGTGGAGATACACCGTTGGTTGTAACCACGAGGAACATGTGCTCCCTTATTTGCAATTCGGCATTATATACGGGCATACGTTCAAGCATGAACTCTATCCTGAACACAAATTCTGATACAGAAACTCTTAAGAGGCGTGTTGCGAGCGTGATCATAACCGTATGTGTCAACATAATGATTGAGGTTTCTTTGCGGTTTGCTGAGGGTGGTGCTTACAACCTCGCCGTTACGTTGCTGGGAGCTTGGGAGGACATTAGCATGTTTGGTCGAATGGACGACGTGGATGGCGACAGGCATCTCATGGACGATGAGCGCGAGGTTATTAAGCGCCGTAAAATTGCTATTTTGGAGAATATCGCTGGTGAGGATCGTGATTTTTTGAAAGATTATCGCAACATTCGAGGTGACAAATTCTCGTGGGACGATGTAATCCGTGATTTCTCTCCGAGTGTTTCTGATGGTGCGGACAAAGACATGTTCAACGAGATTTCAGGCCGCGTCGGTATTAGCATGTACGAGGAGGGGGAGATGGATGCCAGGGAAATGTATTGGGAAGATGATGACAATCACAACTGGAATGAGGTTGAAACTTAATAATTGAAAAAAATAAACTTGCTTAATTGCTTTGTGTGCAGTCTTGCTTCACAGGTGTCAATAACGGTATAGCAAGCGGGGCGCACTTGGTGCGAGTATGCAGTAGGGCCTCAAGAACATGCGTGCGAATGCGGGGCAGGGCCTCAAGGATTGAAGCAATGGGGTCCACCATGGATTGTGCGTTCGAGTCCTTTGACGCAGTTATAATTATGTTGCGTCGGAGGATTGTGGTGTCCTCGAGAATATGCGTGCGAATACGCGGCAGGGCCTCAAGGATTGAAGCAATGGGGTCCACCATGGCGTTGCGAGTATGTTTGTGTGGATTTGTGAGAGCTGAAACTCGCTTCAATTTTTTTTGTTGTTTATACTTCTTGATGGTGGAATCGCTTGGTGGTGGAACATCCGTGCCACTTGATGGTGGGGACAGCCTTAAACATCAAATTGGACGGACGCCGCCGCGAACCTCAGGTTGGTGGACACGTCGTGACATCAAATTGGACGGACGCCGCCGCGAACCTCAGGTTGGTGGACACGTCGTGACATTAAATTGGACGGACGCCGCCGCGAACCTCATGTTGGTGGAACATCCGTACTGCTTGGAGGTGGAAACTCCGTACATCTTTGTGGTGGAACCGCTGTACCGCTTTGTGGTGGATATAAAAAAGAGCTATCGCGCGTTCATTATCATTATCGCATTCACTACTGCTACTCCCCCCCCCCCCCCCCCCCTATCGCATTCATTACTGCTACCTCCTCTACTCTAATGACGACGCCCACGGACATATTTGCTGATCGAAACATTAACACCAATCTTGTGTCTATGGATGAATGGCTTCGTGACAACGCTGTTTTGGTGCGTGAGGCATTCAAGTACGCGTCCGAAGACAATGGCTTGGTGTGGGACGAAGTCGACGTCAATATGAAGGAGAAGCTGTTTGATTCTGCTGTTAAGGCGTTGAATAACGTCAACATCACGATGAAGCTGTACGTGAGCCAGGTGTATGGAATGGCTTGGGTGATGTTGAGGTTCTTCAAGCTACAAGACAAGACTTCTACTGGTGTTTTTCCTGGCGGCTTGATTTTTGACGACCTAGGGACTGGAAAGACGATCAAGGCGTTGCTCGCAATATGTGGAATCTCCTACATGGAGGGGTGGAGTGACAACAACAATATGGACAACAGATACAACTGCAGTGTCGTCGTGGTCCCTGATACTATGATCGCCACGCAAGTATGGATGCACCATGCGGCCATTCTGTTCAAGTCGCCTGGCATCGTGGTTCAGATTACGGCAGTGGGGATGCTTCCCCATCTGTCCCCAATGGTGGCTATAATGGATCTGAAACTGTTCTCAAATAAGAAGAAGCCAAGGTTCCTGGAGGTACGTCCATAGAGATTTACAACACACATATATTTCATCAAATTCTGAGAGATGCCTTTCACACAGAATCAACCCCTAAATCATGTGAGGACCCTTATCACGTTGATCTCTATGCATTTTGTCTGCGCATGCGTGCAATTTGCGGTTGTGTCAATCAATTGTTTGCGCATGCGAAGGCATTATTGACCGGTCTGAGTGTAACCTTCATTTTCTCGATGTTTGCAGAAGCGTGATGGAAAGGCTTTCAACTGCGTCTTTGTGGACGAGGTCCACAAGATTGCGAAGAGTCGCCAGTGGTTCATCGGCATCGGTCAGACAGTTTTCCCAATGACGGCGACCCCCACTGATGACAACGTCTTGAAGGAAATTGTGTGGACAATACACAGTGAATGTACACGTGATGTCAAGGAGAGCTCTGGCATGTACCGGACGTCGGTGGCAAAGATGAAGTTGGTTGTTGCAAACGGTGATGATTTGCCGCTGGTCCAGAAACTTTGACAAGTTGTAATGGACGATGCTGCGGAAACGTTCCAGTCATTCATGGCCGAATTCGTTGATTCATGCACCTCCCGGAACAAGGTTGGGGCGACCAAGGTGTACAGCTCCATATACTTCATGCCATGGATGTTACTTGATCATCAGAAGGATGTGGAGTCGTCACCTGGAAAGAGGCGGAGGAAATATGATACGCCCCTTTTCATCGAGAAGGAGGGCTACGACTTTGTCTTCATGAACACTCCCTCTGACTCGAGCAAGACGCTGACCTTGATGAAGAAGAAGATGTTGTCCGCTACCGATTCGATGGATTTTTTCAAGCTCGCGAAGTCATCTCCTCACAAGATTGACTGTGACGGCAAAAAAATCTATGTGGGCCCCTACATTGCCAAGGTTATCGAGGAGTTGAATGATGTGATGTGCAGTTCCGATGAAGTTGAAGGAAATGATGATGTGCAGTTGAAGGACAGTTCCGACACCAAGGTGGTCATCTTCACGATGTTCAAGCTGGAACTCGAAGTGTTGACCTTCATCATAAACAGCATGCGCAAGAAGCACGAACCCAGCAGGAAGTGTGTTGTTGCCATTAACGTGGAACGTAAAAACAAAAATGATAAGGATTACATCATGGAACAATGAAGGGTTCCTGATGCCGAGGAGAGAGTTCTAATCCTCAGCCGGTCGTTGGCCCAGGGTCTGAACCTTCAGGCGGCGAACAACGTCATCATGCTTACGGTGGACAGCGATGTGGATAATGACGATCAGGCCATCTCTCGTGTGTTCAGGAGCAACCAGACACGGCAAGTGCAATGGACGCATGTGTACGGGATGAGTTCTATTGAGAGCGCGTCTGTGTCGAAGAAAATGGGCAAGAAAAACTTTGATTCCACAAAATACATGGGAGAAATGTGCGAAAACATGTTCTTGTCCTCGAGTTGATGTTCCAATTGGTTCCATGTTTTAGGGTGTGTTTGTGTGTGAAAGGCATCTCTCCGAATTTGATGAAATATATGTGTGTTGTAAATCTCTATGAAATCTACCGCCATTTTGAGTGTCTTCATGTGAGGACACCTGTTTTAGGGTGTGTTTGTGTGTGAAAGGCATCTCTCCGAATTTGATGAAATATATGTGTGTTGTAAATCTCTATGACATCTACCGCCATTTTGAGTGTCTTCATGTGAGGACACATGATTTAGAGTGTTTGTGTGTGAAAGGCATCTCTTCGAAATATATGTGTTTTTATTTTATTATGTTTACTGTTCTGCATCTGACTTCAGCAAGATTGTAATATATTGTTCTACACCGGTGGATGCGTTCCCCAAAAATTGGTTGGTTCCTCTGCTTCCATGTTCTCGGCCTTGTAAGAGGGGTAAGCAGATGCGATCAGAATCGCTTCCTGGGAACGCACAACCGGATAAGGAGCATCGTATGTTGCGACGGTGCGGTGGTTACCAGCTGGCCTCCGTGGCATAGAGATTGAGCGGAACGGAACTGGTGCGCCTAAACGCAATGACCCCCGTCTTAACGTACCTAGTGATCGCCACCATGTGTACACTGTAGGGGGCACGAGATCTCCTTTGAGGTTTGCGTAGTACAAAGACGGGGGGGATGCAAAACGAAGTTCGTATGTGTTGCTAGTGGGTTTTCGGTGGACTTTCCCTCTGTTTGGTATGCCATAGAATGCCTGACGCGCGTCCACGTAAGGGAGTGCCGACCCTGAAAAACTCATCCTTCGGTCAACGGGGTTCGCTGCGATGTACTCCACTACATCTCCGTCTACGATCTCTCCGGGCGGAAGTCTCACTAGAAAATCGAAAGACATTATTAAACACTTTACAATGTTGTCCACAATTTTTTTACAAGGGGGTCTCGTGAAATGAATGTAAAGCTCTTGATTGTTATTGTTATTATTGATCTGATCTGATCTCACACAACAGCTCATCTCCATGACTACACGCGACCGTCTCATTGCATCCGCAATTGACAGTCTCAATGTCACGGATGGCGATGGGTCGTCCTCCTCATCCTCAGTCTCCGCACAGTGTCTCACGTGGTACGCAGAGGACGTGGAGGATTGCAATGGCTCTGATGAAGACGACGATAGCGACGACTCTACTGACGAAGAGGCCCGTCAACGAAGTCGTGACACTTATCGGTACCGCATCCACATGTTCGGTGTGTCCAAGTGTGGTCGATCGGTGCACGCGGAGATCGATGGCGCGCAACCAAGGTTCTACTTGAGGAGCAGAGCAGGAACGTTGGCAAAGCTCCGCCAATGGCTCTACGAGATCGCCGGCTCGTACGTGCGCATTGAAGATGTGGAGCTTGTGCAACGCATGAACTTTTGGGGTTTTACCAACCATAAAAAGGAACCGTTCGCCATGCTCACCTTCCGGTCTCTTCGAGGCATGCGTGTGCTTGCGAGCTCTATACAACGGAAGATAGATACAGGAAAAGTTCCGCATGGCTTGCGCCCACTCGAGCTCTTCGAATCCAACGTAGACCCCATCCTACGCTTCTTCCACGAGCACCAAATCCAACCCGCAGGGTGGGTGGACGTGGACACAGAAAAGCTTGCAAAAAGAGGATCCAATCCTCGTGAATCCGTAAGCACACGACTGCATGCGCACATCCAGCTGCCTCAACGAAACCATAGAGGAGGAGGAGGTCAATCAAATGAGATCATCGGTATACGTCCATTGTTGTTGACATCAAACGAGGACATGGCACCGTTGGTGATCGCCAGCTTTGATCTCGAGTGCGACTCCTTGCACGGAGACTTCCCCGTCCCTATCAAGGACTACCACCGTCTCGCGCTCGACGTGGACAACCTGTGGGAAGTAGGTGGCAAGTTGCCTCTGAAGCAGTCTGGTAGCGAGTACGACGTCAAGAAGGTGTTGATGGCTGCCATGGAGGACGCGTTCTTCAACCAGGGTTCTCAGGGTCTTGCGCACGCACTCGCGTTTGCCTACACCTCTGCGTCTAACAGAGATCGCGTGCGCATGCTCCCTACATTCTGTCACGTCGTCGACGACATGTACGCTATTCTGAGGCAAAGTCAAAAGATGAAAGACTCTACCAACCGGGTGGAGAAGATCCTGTCCGTTCTGAACAAGGCCTTCATGTTGGCGCATAAGCTCAAAGGTGATCCTATAATACAGATCGGCGTGACCGCGCATGTCTACGGTCAGCAACATGCGTCCTCACGTGCGATATTCGTCCTAGGATCTTGCACCAAGGAACTGGGTGGTGATGAGGACTGTCATGAAACTGACAGGACAGTTGTGCACACCTTTGAGTCTGAGGCGGATCTCATTTGCGCGTGGGCAGAATACGTTGGCAAGGACCTGGACCCCGACATTATCACAGGATACAACATCTTCAGCTTCGACTTCTCGTACCTGCACGAGCGCGCCACTGCACTCGACGTGGAAGAACGCCTATGCGATAGTCTCACGCGTCTCTCCCACGCACCAGGCAAGCTGGTAGTTCGTGAGATGTCTTCTTCTGCATTGGGAGACAACGTACTCAAGTACATTGATGCTCCTGGACGCGTGCTCATCGACCTCATGAAAATCGTGCAGAGAGACCACCGACTGGACTCTTACAAGCTCGACGCCGTTGCTCGACATTTCACAGGAGAGGCCAAAGACGACGTCTCACCCCAGGACATTTTCAGATTGCAGAAGGGAAGTGCCGAGGACCGAGCGATCATTGCGAGGTACTGCGTGCAGGATTGCGCTCTATGCAACCTGTTGGTCGCAAAACTAGAGATGATCATCCTCGCTAACAACGTTGGCATGGCCAACGTGTGCTGGGTTCCTCTATCGTACATCTTCATGCGTGGTCAGGGCGTCAAGATCTTCTCGCTGGTGTCAAAGCAGTGTCTCGAGGACGGGTTCGTCATTCCCACAAAACGCTACGTCCCTCCCCAGTCATTTTTGGCGGTGGATGATGATGAGGAGGATGGGTACGAGGGTGCGATCGTGCTCAAGCCTGAGACCGGGATGTACCTTGACACGCCCGTGTCCGTTCTAGATTACAACTCGTTGTACCCTTCGTCAATGATCTCTGAGAACATCTCGCACGACACGATAGTGTTGGATAAGGAGAACTACGGGGACGTCGCTGGGGTGGAGTATGTGGATATTTCTACCAACGGTACGCAGGTCTGTCGGTTCGCGCAGTCGCGCAAGGGCGTTCTACCCTGCATCCTCGAGGCGCTCCTCCAACGACGCAAACAGACACGTGGTCGCGCCATGCATGTGCGTGTTTCGGATGCTTTGACAAACGAAACTGTTTTTGTAGGACACGAAAAAGACTGGACGAAGAAGAAGCTGGAGATGGAGATGGAGATGGAGATGAAGATGCGAAGAATTACACGATAGAGCCCGCATACACTACCTTCCAGCGCGCGGTTTTGGATGGGTTGCAGCTTGCGTACAAGACCACTGCAAACTCCTTGTATGGTCAGATGGGTGCTCGCACGAGTCCTCTGTACCTTCGTGATGTGGCGGCTTGTACCACTGCAACTGGACGCTCCATGATCATGTTGGCAAAGGAATTCATCGAGCGGGAGTTACAGGGGCGTGTCGTGTACGGCGACACGGACTCGTTGTTTGTCGTCTTTCCCTCCACTGACACTCACTGCGTCGCATCGCGACCGCCTAGAGACTAGCATCCGGGCCGGACATGACGTCTCTAGGGGGATCCATCAGCACCTCAAGAAGCCGCACAACCTGGAGTACGAGAAGACGTTCTTCCCCCTCATATTGTTGAGTAAGAAGCGGTATGTCGGGCTTCTTTACAAGAAAGAACGACCCTGACGAGTCTGCTCCGAAGCAGAAGTCCATGGGCATAGCTCTCAAGCGACGTGACTATGCCCAGGTTGTGAAGCGTGTGTACGGTGGCGTGATCGATATTGTGCTGACGCGGAGGGACGTGCCTGCTGCCGTGAGCTTCTTGAGGGACAGTCTTCGTGATCTAGCTGCTGGTCGCGCTCCATTGGAGGAACTTGTTATTAGTAAGACGCTTAAGAGCCACTATAAGTTCCCTGCCCAGATCGCGCATGCCGTGCTTGCCCGTCGTATGTACGAGCCCGACCCAGGCTCTGCACCTCAGGTTAATGACCGGATTCCATATGTTTTCGTCGAGACGACGAAGAAGAACGCGCTCATGGGCGAGCGCATCGAGCACATCGACTTTGTGAGGGCGAACCCGCAGAAGGTGCGCATCGATGCGAAGACGTACATTGAGAAACAGTTGATGAAGCCTTGCACGCACCTGCTTGCCATAGCTCTAGAACAGATCCCCGGGTACACGTATCGTGTGGCCCTGTCTGGTCGCAGCGCTCTCAGCGACATCGCTGCTTTGAAGAACGGGGACGTCGCCAAGGCGCGCGAGCGGCTCAACACGCTTCGTGAACGGGAGGTTGAGAAACTCGTGTTCACGCCAGTGCTTGCGTCAGATGATGTGCGGAGGAGCGTGAACCGATGCAATGGACAGAGGGAGATCTCAAGCTTCTTTTCAGTATCCAGCAGACAGTAAATATTATCCGTTGTTCCAATACAGTCAGCGGAACAGTGAAATGAAAAATGGCGAATGTCGTCGATTGTCTTGAATTACACTCGAATGAACATACAGCTAGGGACATTTGATATTGAGACACCTTGTATTTTGGGGATTCTGAAAAGTTGACCAATTCAAGATTTGTAACCGATCTTGTCAATACAGATATTGTCTTCAGGTGACTGACACAAAACATTCAAGGCATCTAAAGACACTGAATTTACATGTTCAAAGTACCCTGAAAAGTCAAACTGATGGCTAACATCGTGCGCATCAATAATCCTTTTCAAAGCGTTACTGTAATCAAACATATCTGCTACATCTGGAATTATTGGGCACATGCAGCGATATTTTCGCTTGAGCAAACTAAAGACATTCTCAATAGCGTTAAACTCTGGACTGTAAGGAGGTACAAAGAGTGGTCGTATTCCTACAGAATCGAACATAGAAATCGTCTCCTTTGAATGATGGAACTGGATATTGTCAAGGACAGCGACTGTACCCCGCTTTACATGTAACTCAGATACAAACTGTACAAAGTCGACTTTCTTGCAATTGTGATCAAGGATCTTGTAATGAACGATACCTTTAGCAGAAACGGCAGCAATCAGTGTCAATTTGGACATTCGCAATGTCCTAGAAATTTGGATGTTTAAACGTTTGCCGCTTTGACAGTACCCTCTGCGACAAGTGTCACCAATGTAAAAACCCGCCTCATTGATGCTTACCAAATCCGATGTCGGAACGGCTAAATACTCTTTACAAAAACGGTCGACAGAAGATTTGTGGTCATTCTTGTGCCGAACTGTTTTGTATGCGCGCTTGCGGGTGTAACCAAGTTTGTGTGTGTAGTAGCGTCCAAAAGTTTTTGGAGACATCTTGACAGAGGACAGATAAGTCACACCCTCTGCAAGCTGAGACATTGTCAAGAAGGGATTGGAGTCGATCAGTTTTTTTATAGCCGCCTTGATATCTTCTGTAATGACACTCACCCTTTTCTTCCGATGATGTTTTATATTGGCTTTGGTGACCCAACGTTGAAGTGTTGATTTTGATACTTTGTACAGCAAACTAACTTTCCTCAAACTACGATTATATATAGTATTTGTAGTGAACAACCGCGCGGTGTCTTATCTCTGCATGACGCGGTTTGGGTTGTGCTTAAATAAGTACCTCATTTTGGGGTTTAGTTGTTGGTTTCATTTTGGTGATGCAGCAATCAACGGTTTCATTTTAATGTTCATTTTATTCTTCGTGTTTGGAAGATTCGAATACTGTTGTCTTGAATGAGATGACATTTATGTCGTTATTTGACTTGTGTCAATGAATGCCTGCAGAAAAAAGTATCCCAAAATATACATACATGTAACATGGAGTCCGCCGCCATAATCATAATTCTCGTAGCGATATTCGGCGTAGCAGTGTACGTAGGGATATCGCACACGATGCTCAAACACAACATAAACAAAACGAAAGAGTCGAACAAGAATCGCGATCAGATAATGCGCGATGAATTACGAGACCTTGGAATGGCCGCAGAGAAGAACAAGAAAAGCGATAAGAGAATGCGCGATGACGTACGAGCACTTGGAATGGTCGCCGACGCCGAGCTCAACGTACTCAAGAGAGAGGACAAGATGCAACTGAATACAATCAAAGAACTGTAGGAACGCTAGTCAAAAAGCTCGCTCGTATTCAACCAAAACTTCGCACGCGTGGACTCGCAAATCAAAAACACAGTCGGAGCCATGAAAAATATCGGATCAACGGTGGGTCGCCTGGAAAAAAGGCAGAATGATGTGCGTAAAAAAATGAAAACGATCAATCAGAAAATCTTGAAATTAAGAAACACTGACATGGCAACGGATAAAGATATCAAGGAGAACGCAATCGCAATCAACGAATTGTCAAAAGAGGTGAGCGACATCAATGAAAATCTCAAAAAAATCAGCCAAGATAACGACATTCAATTTTCAAGAATCGGAAACACCAGCGACCTAATAAAGACTATGAGCGCGCGTCTGGATAAGATCGAAGCTGCCGAAAGTAAAGGATTCAATGCTGAAAGCGAAATCAAAACCTTTTCGGCGCAACTCGCGCAACTCGAGGCGAAATTCAATTTCGAAGTCGAAAATAATAAAAATGATGCCACAGATCTACGAACTCGACTTGCGGAAGGCGGAAGGCGGAAGGCGGAAGGCGGAAGGCAAGATTGCCCTAATCAACGAGGTGATCATTCGCCTCGATCAACTCGAGGACAGTACAGAAGGTACCAAGACGGACATACAAACGCTACAAAATAATCTGACGACCAATGGAACTTTGAATGCAACGGGGGGCAATGCCCAGGTCTGCATAGACGGGGCATGCATTACCAAGGGCGACATCTCCAATTTTAAGGTCGCGACAGCCTCCATCGCTCAAATACAGCAGAATTTGTCCCAGAATGAGGCACAGGCATTGGCAAAGGCACAGGCACAGGCACGGGCAGAGGTAGAGGCACAGGCACAGGCTCAGGCAGCACAGGCACAGGCACAGGCACAGGCACAGGCACAGGCACGGGCAGCACAGGCACAGGCACATGCACAGGCACAAGCACGGGCACGGGCAGTAGCAGCAGCACAGGCGCGTGCAAGGGCAGTAGCAGCAGCACAGGCACGGGCACGGGCAGTAGCAGCAGCACAGGCACAGGCACAGGCAAAGGCACAGTCAGCACAGGCGCGTGCAAGGGCAGTAGCAGCAGCACAGGCACGGGCACGGGCAGCACAGGCACAGGCACATGCACAGGCACAGGCACAAGCACGGGCACGGGCAGTAGCAGCAGCACAGGTGCGTGCAAGGGCAGTAGCAGCAGCACAGGCACGGGCACGGGCAGTAGCAGCAGCACAGGCACAGGCACAGGCAAAGGCACAGTCAGCACAGGCGCGTGCAAGGGCAGTAGCAGCAGCACAGGCACGGGCACGGGCAGTAGCAGCAGCACAGGCGCGTGCAAGGGCAGTAGCAGCAGCACAGGCACGGGCACGGGCAGTAGCAGCAGCACAGGCGCGTGCAAGGGCAGTAGCAGCAGCACAGGCGCGTGCAAGGGCAGTAGCAGCAGCACAGGCACGGGCACGGGCAGTAGCAGCAGCACAGGCGCGTGCAAGCGCAGTAGCAGCAGCACAGGCACGGGCAGCACATGCTAACAGTTGTTACAACGCCAAAACTGGCGTTTGCAACACTTGCAACGATGTCATAAATGCATATAGAGCCAAAGGATGGGCGTACAGCCCAAGTCAGTTTGCACAGTGCAGGAACACCAGTTCGGCAGCACCCAGGTACATTGGATGCTGACAAAGCATACATCGCCGGCAATTCTCGACCTCTCAAGATGTTAAACACTAATGGGGGGTACACGACTTCACACGACAAGGCCTCTATATTTAAACAGTGCTCGGCTGTTGCTAGGGGAAGGGGGCACAACATCATCGCAATTCAGAATAAAAACCAATGTTTCACAGGAACGGAAGCATCTAAGAGTTACGCGCGCGACGGCGTAATCAACACATGCGGTACTAATGGGACAGGGGGGCCTTGGGCAAACTCGGTATACAAAATATAAGGGTCTGAGCACAGTGGTGCCTGGTAATCCAAAAAAAATTGAGGACAACTTATAAGACATACAATGAATTCCTTAGCATTTATTTATATTTTTATATTGCTGGTCGTATCCGGATTTCTCATCGCTTCACACATCTACCTGCGACGCTATATCATCAGCAATAAAGACCAGTTGGGAGATATCGTATTGCGTTTGAATGCCGAGTTCAAACGCTCGCATCACGCGGACACCAAGCATTCCTGTTCTCTGAAAAAGCAAAAGATTAGTGATGCGAAGATTAATGTGATGTTGAAAGACGGTTTGGCAAAAGTAAATACGAGAGCTGACGAAATTAATTGTAACATCGTCGAAATTGAACGTAAACAGAAGGACGCGAAGGTGGATCGGATCAAGATCGGGAATAAGTGGACCCTAATCTACGCATCTCAACGGAACCACGAACCTCAACGGGCACACGAACACAAAAAACATCACCACCAGGGGAAGTGTAAATGTAACCGGGAGAGTCAATGCCTCAACGGGAAATTTCTCAACGGGACTGAATATCACAAAGTTTGACCCAGGTCCACTGGTCCAAAAAATGTACGGGACTAACCAGGCAGACAGGTATGGAATATCACAGGAACCTAATGGGGCTTCTCACGTATATGCCGCTAACGCACACGGACCCAGCACGGTCAACTTGTCTTTCGCGACTGGTAAAAATAGTTACAATACGGTCCTCACAGCCAAAAAGGACGGGACAGTCAATGTATTGGGGAAAAATTCAAAGGTATGCATTGACGGTGCGTGTATTACCAAGGATGACATCTCCAATTTCAAGGCCTCGACAGCCTCCGTCGTGGAAATACAACGGACCTTGTCCGTGAATAAAGCACAGCCACGGGCACGGGCAGCAGCACAGGCACCGGCACGGGCAAGGGCAGCACAAGCAAACAAAAGTTGTTACGGTGCCAAAACGGGCGTTTGCAACACTTGCCCCGATGTCATAAATGCATACCGAGCGAGAGGATGGGGGTACAACAAGAATAATTTTGCACAGTGCAAGTGATGAAAGAGTGCATGAATATTGCGATGGGCAAACAATGCATGTTTCACCGGAACGTACGCATAGAATGCCTAGAACAATGCATGGCTTTATCGAGACGGCGGAACAAATACACTCGACGGAATACTAAAATGAAACCGCTTTCTGGAGTGTACGGTACACCTTATGGTGTAACCTTATGGTGTAGCAACCCACATTGCAGTGGAACACCATCATGTTTTTGTAGCCCATCACGCATCCCTGCAAAATGGAAGCGGTCTCCCTTGACCCAGCAGTTCCATGCAGTGCAGCCTTGCGATTGTGAGAGCAGAGGGGCGGTCCCGGTCCGAGTAAGTACTGGTTTCTGGAGAGAATCGCAGTCCTCGTACCTCTGGGTACCGCTCGATCGATTTGTTGTCGACAAGAGAGGGGGCTAAGCCACCCCTCCTGTGTTTTTCTTGGATTTTTTTACGTGTGCAGTACACCCTCACCGCCAACTGGTCGCGATCAGAGACCTTTGGAGTCTCCTTCAATGGGGTGTGACCCAACAACTCGTAACCTCTACGAATCTGACCTTCCGTGGTTATTTGGACACTTGGAATCTTGTAAACACATTCCTTCTTGGCACCGGTTTCCCAAGACATGAGAGTCGTCTTGAACTCATCTGTCACATGAACCTCCTCTTTGAAGAGGCGCTTGCAGGAAGCGAACATAGATCCCGTAGGCACAGCTACCTCTCCTGGTCCGGTAGCCTTCATCATCTTGATTGCAGAACCATATGCGACGCGAACCCTCAGGTCAGGATGATCCAACTTCATGTTGCGCTTGATCCCTGCCCAAAATGAGTCCATAACCTTGCGCTTGCCAATGTACCGCTGAAGGTTGTCGCGTCCGTCAGTACAGATGCTACAGTCGAATACCCACCCATTCTTGACAGGTGGGTTTTTGAAGAAGGAACATGCGACTGTTTTTCGGGCCTTCACAAGCGTGTCATACAAACCATTTGCATGTCTGTACTCTTCAGTAGCCTTGATATCCTTCACGTCATCATCGTACTTCTTCAGGGCCGACTTGTATGCCTCCCATTCACCAGGACCACATGATTTTTTCTTCTTCTGTGCAGGCCTCTGGGGCAACATGAAGTTGTCGGGATTCTTTACATGTTTCCATTTGGAAAGCTCGGCGATGTTAGGGTCCTTAGGGAAATAGTGCCTGAACATGTTCACGAGGGTCTTCAAGTCAAGACGAACATGCACACGATGGACGCTGAAGATGGGCATCAACCGAATACGACGTTACTCCATAGTTTCCAATCGGGTCTGCATCCAGTAATTGAACCGTACCATAGTCTGGAAGTCCACGCATTTTCCGTAGTCATCATAAAGTCGATCTCCATCCGGAACTTTCAGCCTGACCCGAACTTCACGGACGTACTTCTGAACAGAATCTGGCCAAGATTCCATCTAATGGGCGTTCCTGCTTCCCGGCCGATTTCCATTCTTATGTTCACTTTTAAGGGGTATTCTGATTTTTTACAAGTTCAATCTTATGAATTAAAACATAAGATTTCGGTCAATATGTTCAAATTTGACGAAATATGCTCAATTCGAGCTCATAAGAATGGATATAGCGAATCTTATGAGCATGAAATTGCCCTATTGTGTAACAACTTAGAAAGGATGTGTGGAAGAAGGGAAAACCTAGTCCTCTCTTCTTCGACCATCTAGAGGGCGGTACATTTGCGATGAAATATCTGCTCGTCACAGCGACAACAGTGTTCCTTGACCTGGACCACCCGCTTGTACCTGCTGGCCAGCTCCTCCGGAAGGAGACCGCTAAGGTCAGCGCGCACCTATACAACGTGCATCCAAAGACTTTTCTCTGTGACGACCTCATCAAGGTGCGCTTGGCTATTCTTGAATTGTTTGGTGCATGAGCATTGCTCCACTTCCTGCAAGGGAAGGTGGTGTACTTATTCAGTGCATGTGTGTTCTACGTTTTCCTACGCAAAGGTTTAAGATCGGTATGTATGGTAGGTTGGCCTTTTGAAATTGGGATGTGTGTTCATTGCTCCCCTTTGCAAAGGGGAGCAATGAACCTACCACTAACGTATTAATTTATATTATTTCCTACTATCACGGTGCCTGCCAAATTGGTCGACTTGGTCATCATCGACCCGAGCTTGGGTGATGACACTGGACCGCTTTGGGACGTTGGTGAGAAGGCTTGGACGGGCGTTGATGCCTCAGACACTCTGCGAACCTTGATGGTCCAAAACAGGAAGTTTGCTGGGGTGTTCAAGGTGGTGATGTACAGCAACATGGAGCAAGTGAGTACCTTCACTAGGGCTTTCGTTGATGCCACCGCTAAGGACGTGCATCATGTCCCCATTACGCGGATTGGGCCTGACTTCAAACCAGCTTCCAACACAGTGGCCATAGTCGGGACTTTCTCCACTACTCGTGGCACGTCAGTGACAGCTTTGCGTGGTATGACGCCAAGTAACGGCCTGAAGGTCTATCTCCCACCAAGTGATGCTGACAAGAGCGTGTTTGGGCGCCCCGATATTAGCGGCTGCTCCATCGGTCCCCGGCAGGTTGGGTACAGCAGGAGATGTGTCGACGAATACCGATACCTCGTGCGAGAGTACAGCAACAAAGGGAACTGGGTGATGTGCTTGCACACTGTAGATGGCTCAGGCATGCTGGCGGCATTGCTAGAGGGTAGGAGCGTCGTCGGTTTGGAGTCAGTCCCACAGAGGCTTGGGGTCGCTACATGGCGTTTGAAGAAGTTTCATGCCACGGAGAAAGTCTTGCTCAAACATCACGCCGCCATGCAAGAGGCTGGTGATGACGCCAGAGCTAAGAATCTGGTGCACAAGCTCGTTGAAGATGACATGGAAGAGCTGAGTAGCCTCATGCCTGCAAAGCCTAGTGATGACATGCTAGGCCGAGTGTGGGACGAGCTGAAAGGCTTGCGTAAAGATCACAGCGGATCAAAGCTCTTTCCAACTATGACAGATGAGGAATTCAAGACCATTGGGGGCAGGATAGTTGAGAGGTGCACCGACATCGCCACAGCACAGGCATTCATCGACGAACCATCGGCCCTCTTGATCACCATTGGAAAAATGATGAAGCAGATGAAGAGCATGGCTGAGGGGGAATGAGGTTGTAAAGCGGGCACGTGAATAATGGGATTAAGACGTTGTCAGGTTAGGAAGTAGGGTGATGTGTTCATGTGCTAGGATAATGTTTTGTCGTGGTGGTGTAGTGCGTGGAGGTCTCGTAGAGTGCTGCAAGACCAATGTGGACCTACCCCAATGTGTGTCCTCCACCACCACCGTGAATGGGGCTGTGAGGTAGTGAGGTTGGAAGTATATGAGTTATAAGGTAATGAGTTTTGAGGTTATGATTTACGGTTTGGAGATTGCGAGGTTATGAGTTATGAGTTACAAGGTAATGAGTTATGAGGTAATGAGTTAAGAGTTCTGAGATTGCGAGGTTACGAGTTACGAATGATGAGTTACAAGGTAATGACTTATGAGGTTTTGATGTAAGAGTTCAGAGATTGCGAGGTTATTAGTTACGATTTATGAGTTATGAGTTATGAGTTATGTAACAAGATTCAATAATTGTCTAGGAATTGTCTCTTTCTCCAAAAACTAGAAAACAATCTTATGTTTAAAAACATAAGATGATTCTAAGATATTAAAGGAATTGTCTCTTTGTCGAAAAACTAGAAAACAATCTTATGTTCAAAAACATAAGAAGATTCGAAGAAATCCAGCAAAAACTCACAAATCAAGAAATTTGCCTAGACGGTCTTTTGATTTGAATCATAAGATTCCACAAATTTAGAAGCATCCACAAAATCGGCCGGGAAGCAGGAACGCCCATTATCTCCTGCACTTCTTGCCGTATGACCCGCATCACGTCGTACACACGGATGGTTGTCGGAGCTTTCAGTGCCTTCAAAGTAGCCTTAGTGAGGCGGGTCAGACGAGGTACCAAAGGAACCCATGCGTTGTTCGACACGACAGTGCTCAATGTGTGACCGGCATAGTTCAAAACCTGGTCGAAATATATAGGGTAAGATTTGATGTATTCAGTGTCGTCGCTATCAAGTACCTTCCCGATTACGTCTTTCACGGATTCGTATGAAATTCTACTCTCTTCATCTGGAAAGACGCCGTCAACTCCGATCCTTAGCCAATCCTTCCAGTAGGTATCCTTCATCTCGTACATATCAGGAATCAGTAGGTCGTCCTCCATGAGCCTCGTGACATGAAACGCCGACACCAGACTCGAACGCCGAAACATGCGGCTAACAACATTGACGAGCTGATCAACATGACCCCTGAATACACCGAATTCATCCTCGTCAAGACTCATTGCCTTCTTCAGAGCGCATTTCACGACGCACATCTTTTCCACCGTCTTGTACTCTGTAGGGATGAGACCATTGTCTTCGCATAAACGGACAAGATCGTCCTTCTTAGACTTTGATGTGTATGGTACATCAGCCAATTTCAGTAGATCCTTCAAATGCGCTATTGTTTGGGGTTTCGTTTCCATCTTCCATACTACATAAATCACCTAAATCTTTATACACATAAATGTTCCAAACGTGTTCGAAACAACCCATAATTATTTTATCAGTGAGGTTTCTGAATGCTAATGAAATCATATCAGACACATGCGTCTTTGTATCATTTGGTATGTAGTTCAATCGACGAAAGTCCTTCTTCACCTTAGCGAAGCACAGCTCAATAGCATTGAATTCTGGACTGTAAGGGGGTGTGTAACAAATATTGACGGGGTGTCTGAGGACCAATTTCTTATGGATACTGGCGTTGTCCATTATTACTACTGAATTATTGCATAAACTCAACGAGTCAATAAATGCAGCGAAATCCGTTTTCTTCACAGATCCTTTCTTTACAACGAATTCCTTCCTACCATCTGAAAAAACTGCCATCAACAAAGTATGGTGTACCCAACCCCCAAAAGTTTTAACGATAACCGGTTTTCCTACAGGGGAATACCCATAATGTGGCTTGAGGCGCTCACTAAACCCACATTCGTCAACTGATACTAAAATTTTCCCAGCATTGATTGTCTCCTTGTATCTACTACAAAATTCATTGACAAGTGGAACTAAGTACCCTTTACACTGTCCACGGAGTTTGCTCCTTTTTCTTGTAAAACCAATGAGTTTAATGAAACGATACACTCTTTTAGTTGATAATCGTAAATTGTGAGTACTTTTGAAAATGCAACAACACCTCTTGCGGTTGTGCATTTAGTCGACAATAAAAACGATTTTAAAAATCCTTGTTCGGCTCAAAAAGTTTGTTTACAAATTCACGTCGTTTTCGATTCATACCAAAACGTTTCCATCTCCACAGAGTAGAGCGACTGATGTTCGTAAACACAGAAGTTTTTAACACACCCAATTCAGCGACCATTCTTAACGCCAATTTTCTAACGGCGATGTCGTACATTTATTTCCATCTGATATATGTTTCATTTAACTGTTCCGCCGACTGTAGATGCAACAAATCAGGTGGGCCATGGGCAAACTCGGTATACAAAATTTAATGGGGGGCATTTTACAAAAACACTCAAATCTGTGTAAGTAGTGTAAAGCTGATTCGTATTCGGTACTTAATGCTATTAAATATGGCAACGGCAATCGTAAGTGTTTTCAAACCTACTTTTTCATGCACCCTTGTGAACATCCCGGATGATCGCCGAGCTATACGCCGGTACCTATTATCTCGGTACAACCTGAAGATGATGGAGGGTCCTCCCAAATTCGGCAACTCCATATACTTCAACAAGACATTGCTTCCTCCACAAGGAGCAAAAAGTATTCCCATCGCCAGAGACAACAATATGATGTTCCGCGCTCGATACAACGCTATAGCCCCTCCGCATCAACAGTCTAGGCAGTTCCTGTTACTCATGACTCGCGCAATCGGTTCTAGCAGGAGCGGTTCTATCGTGTTGATCAATCGGTGCGTGGACAGTTGCCTCGCTACTCGCGGACTCTTCGCCCCCGCCGGCATCTTCGACGAGGACACACTCATTGAGGGGGAGATGGAAGACCGCATACTGGACGATGTGTATCAAGACAACATCACGAAAGAACAAACGCACCGCGTCTTCTGCGCGACAGACGTCCTAGTGTGGCACGGAAGACCTGTTGGCGTAGGACACGGAACCTCTGGACAACAATGCATGATGAACGCTACGCAGAGGACTGAACTTCTCCATACGTGGTACTCAGAATTCGAAAGCAGCATAAACAATCTCGTAGGGGCATTCCGCGGCGACGTCGAAATTGTCTTGTCTGCCTGGCACACCAATATCATAGGACTCTACAAGTCCCTATTCGTCTCACAGAGAGACAACATGATGTCGTCAACAACCATCACACACATCGTCGCAAGACACAAGAACAAAGTATCGACTCAAAAGGACGCACTTATGCCACTTATCTTTGATGACAACAACATTTCTGTCCATGATGATGAAGATGCCGACAACAACATTTCTGTCCATGATGATGAAGATGATGCCGTACACCGGTCTGACGCCCCCCTTCAGCCTGAAGAGACTACAGCGTACGACTCAGTGAGTCTCCAGCCTGAAGTTGTGCGTCATTTGTTCTACGTGCGCGCAACACACATGCCCGATGTGTACGAACTTTACCGCGAAGAGGTATCTGCGAGTCTATCTCGCTCTCCAGACGCATTCGCAGGCGTGCGCTCCATGCGTGACAGTCTGATCATGCGTTCCCTGTTTTCCGCATCCTCAGGCGGTGGCGGTGGCGGGGCGCTCCCCCAGTGCATGTTTGTGTTTGATACCGTCATCGGAAAGTGGACACCTGACCCGAGTACTTGACTCGACTCGACGGACGGAACACATAAATGAATACACTTTAACGTGTATCGCCGCCGTCATTTTACTGTTCCGCCGACTGTAGTGGTACTTCACTTTTTTTGAGAAGAAGCAGACCGACCCAATAAAATCTGTAAAAAAATATGTCATGCCCGAATGAATCTCACAAACCATTATTTATCAAAAAATGCCCACCGCAAAATTAAATGAAAACAACTGTATGAGACCACATTATTTTAGATCCTCATACCAACAAAAGAAATGGAGAAAATCAACGACATCGACGTCAATTTGATCAACAAACGCGCGTCGCATCCAAGGAATCAATACCGAGGAAATACGGAAGAACCTAGAGAAGAACAACAAGTACTATCATGACCACGTGAACAAGCAAGCGACACAACGTGCATTCTCAACCAACAATGCAGTTTCCAACCTGCTGTACCACAAGAACACAGACTTGGTAGCGCAAATGAATGAGAGCTGGAACACGAACCGACACTTTCATCTGACGCTAGACAACGAAGCGGCGCGTGTCTCTAAGGGAAACAAGACGGCAAAAGTCGATGTCTACAGAATGCGTCAAGAGGAATTGCAACTCGAGTATACACGCAATCTATACAATGTGAAGAAATACATAGTGATAAAGACATGCATGATCATCGCCATCATGTCATTGGTTTACAAGATACACACTTCAGGAAAACTGAAGAAGAAATTAGCCATTATCATCATCGCAGTTTTAACCATTATATACATCATTTCACTTCTCAGAGACCTGACCGATGCAAACAAGCGACGTGACATTGACTGGGAACGTTACTATTGGAAGAGCAATAATATTAAAGAAGGGGGAAATCAGTGCGAGTATTTACAACTGTTGTTCTCAAATAATTTTGGGGCGTTCGTTTCTGCAAGTTAAATGATTTTTTTGTTATTCTCAAATTATCAAATTATCGTATTGTACATCTTCTTCGTTGTACAAGAATCTCAAGTTTTTTTACAAGTTCTTTCTGCATTTATTTGGTGGATCTATTATAATCATCTGCCAATCTTACAATATCTTCAACTTCTGGAGTAGAAACCTCTATAAGAACAACATCACCAGTATTCGCTTCCATCCTGTGTATTTCGCCTGGATGAATGTCTACACATTCTCCTTCTGTGAGGATACTTGTTAAATTATTTAAAACAAGTGTCAGAATGCCACTCAAAACACGAATAGATTCTTGTTTTTCATAATGAAATTTTAAGGATAATCTATGACCTGCTGATATTCTTATAATTTTTCCAATGTAGTTATTTGTATGTGCCCAACATTCCTCGCTACCCCATGGTTTTTTTGTTAGTTTTCCAATTGATTTCATGATACAAATCCTTATATTTCAAACACGCATAAATTTCGATCACCATTGGTTTTGGGGCGTGCATGGGGTGATATCACAATATATTCATGGACTTACAGTTGAGTGAGCATCACAATACAGTATCAAAGTACAAGTTTGCCATTTATACAAGTTTGTGGACGTTAACATCTACATACATGACGTATTGCACATCAACAAAGACCCCGTGTTCTTTTGGGCCACGGTACCGGTGAAGAGGCGATCGCTTAAGTGCGGTTGGTCCTTCAATGGACACTCTCGAAAATACCGACAAAAGAACGATACGGAGTCTGCAGGATGGAGAGCCGTGATCTAAAAAATAACCACGATATTATCGTTAACATCTTGCAATTTGTTGATTCAAAATCGTTTTGGAGTTCCACTTCCCCGTGGATTTCTACACCTCATTATTAGGCCACACCGTAAGAACGATGCTCGCCAGTGAACTCAGGATACATCAGAACCTTGCAGACATCCAAATGGCCTGCCTCAGAGGCGACCCTCAGTGCATGGCTGTCGTCTGCATCTGCTTTAGCACGGTGCTCCTCACCCGCGAACACAGGATCCATCAGCAGCTTGCAGACATCCACGTGACCTGCATTAGCGGCGGACCACAGTGCACAGCTGTCACCGTATTCGGCCTTGGCACGGTACTCCATCAGCAGCTTGCAGACATCCGCGTGGCCTTCCTCAGCAGCGGAATCCAATGCCCTGTTGTTCCCGTCATCTGCATTAGCGCAGTGCTTGCCAGCTACCACAGGATCCAGCAGCAACTTGCAGATATTCACATGTCCGTCCATAGCAGCTGCAAACAGTGCCCAGCTGAGGAAGGAATCTGCCTTAGCACGGTGCTCTTCTCCCAATAACACAGGATCCGAAAGCAGCTTGCAGATGTTTGCGTTGCCTATATCAGCGGCGACCCTCAGTGCATGGCTGTCGTCTGCATCTGCTTTTGCACGGTGCTCCTCGCCCGCGAACACAGGATCCATCAGCAGCTTGCAGACATCCGCTTGGCCTCCCACAACGGCGGCCCTCAGTGCCTGGCTGTCGTCTGCATCTGCTTTTGCACGATGCTCCTCTCCCGCGAACACAGGATCCATCAGAACCTTGCAGACATCCAAATGGCCTGCCTCAGAGGCGACCCTCAGTGCCTGGCTGTCTTCTGCATCTACTTTTGCACGGTGCTCCTCGCCCGCGAACACAGGATCCATCAGCAGCTTGCAGACATCCGCGTGGCCTCCCACAACGGCGGCCCTCAGTGCCTGGCTGTTTCTTGAATCTGCCTTTGCGTAGTGCTCTCCTGCGAACACAGGATCCATCAGAAGCTTGCAGACATCCAAATGGCCTCCCGCAGCGGCGGCCCTCAGTGCCTGGCTGTTGTCGGCATCTGCCTTTGCGCAGTGCTCCTCGCCCGCGAACACAGGATCCAGAAGCAGCTTGCAGATGTTTGGGTTGCCTCGATAAGCGGCGGCCCTCAGTGCCTCGCTGTCGTTGTCATCAGCTTTGGCACGGTGCTCCTCTCCCGCGAACTCCGGATCCATCAGAAGTTTGCAGACATCCGTGTGGCCTCCCACAACGGCGGCCCTCAGTGCCTGGCTGTCGTCTGCATCTGCTTTGTAACTGTGCTCAATCAGCAGCTTGCAGACATCCACGTGGCCTCCCTCAGCGGCGGAACTTAGTTCAATGCTGTGACCATCATCGGTATTGGCACAGTGCTGTTCTCCTGCGAAAGCAGGATCCAGCAGCAGCTTGCAAACTTCCATATGACCTCCCTCAGCAGCGGACATCAGCGCAATTCTGTAGATGTAATCGGTCTCGCAACAGTGATCTTTGAGCAATATGCTGACGACGTCGGCGCGCCCGGACTTACACGCGCGCCACATGGGTTTGAGATGGCAGTCTATATCACATCTGTCCACGAGCGCCTATGCTTCACATGCAGCGTCAGCAGCGAAAGCAGTATGCATTGCGCGACTGAGGAAGCCGGCATGCATCCAGCACCCGTCATTCTGCCAACTGCCCACTCGGCGCATGATCAAAACCACGAGGTCCATCGGAAGCGCGTCCATACCGGTCCAAGTGAATGAGCATCACAGTACTGTGTGCGAATCGACTGTATTTATACTACAGTCAGCGGAACAGTAAAATGAATCAAGTTTATTTGAGAACAAACGAGTGTAAAGGATGGATACCACTTAAAATTCAAATTAAATTTCAGAATAAATTTCAAATTAAATTTCAAATTAAATTTCAAATTAAATTTCAAATTAAATTTCAAATTCGAACGATGCATATTGTACACCTATTTTGCCGACCGTCATGGACAATAAAGAAAACCCGAACGATGCCTACAGAAAACATCATAGGGGCGACAGGAAAACAACATACCATTGGAAACCGCATAATGCTCCTTCCCCTCGCGTGTGGTACACGGATGGACGACTTTGACTTCCAAGTCAACGCATTAGACATGTTGACAGGGTTCGCATGTACCTCCATTCCGGGACCGGCTTTGTACGCGCAAGAAGACATCTACTGTTTGGACACACTCTACTTTGCATTCATGTGGGGGATGAACATGTCGGCGGGAAACCTAGTAGATTGATTCGCCCACAAGCTACCAAAGGAGGCACTCACGATGCCGCACAAGTGGATATGCAGATTCTTGTGTATGTGCTTATCTCACCCAGGCGTTGTGGACACAATCAGAGTCAAACTCGTTTACCTGAATCTGTTCGGAGGAGGAGAACGTCAGGAAACCTACGAAACAACGACGGGCACCATCATGAAGATAATGTTCGAAGAGTACATAGCCTTGCCTTGACAACATCCATCGTACAAGACAACTGCGAGCCTGCAACGTTCGAAGATGTTATCAAGTACACGCAATACGTGATGGACCTGGACGGGGAATCGATATTGTACGAAAACCCTGGTGCGGATTGCACGTCAGAGGAGTATGTAGAAGCAGAAGCAGAAGCAGAAGCAGAAGACAACAATACCCATTTTTTGGCCACTATCACGACATTCGGCCCCCGCCATCATCTGGACATGGCATCGAAGTAGGTCGCGTACTCCCCCCTGGAGTTCGTCGCACCGATTTTGGGTGGATTTGAATATGCTGGATGATGTCGGTGCAGAACAAAGACTCGTTACCCTTGTAGAAGAACCCGAACTGACCAAAGTAGCCAGATATGTCCTTGTACAAATTATAGACGTCGATCATGTTACACACACTGCTGCTGCGGTAGTATCCATTTGACGAGTCACCGCACTCCTGTCCAGATTGATCTGCTCCTCCCCAACCATCTATGTGTGGTGGCGGAGAACCAAACGACTCAACTTTAGGTTCATGAGTCTTAGATTGGGAGGAATCCATCATTTATTTGTGTATCGATTACCACTGTGGATATTACAAATAATATCCACTTATACATTTACTCCTATGAAAACAAGTGTAAAGAGAACGTGCCACCAAATAAGCACATGTAGATTGAAGCTTCGTATGATATTATGGCCCGTTTTTAATGTCACACTCTTTGTAAACATCCTCAATCGACCAAAGAAATACATTGAACGATGTCGTCCCTCTACCGAGAACTCTCGTACGATAGAGCGATATCACGAGTACACGGAGTACAGTTCTCTGTCCTAGGAGAAGACGATATCCTGGCGCGCAGCGTGTGCAAGGTCAAGGTACCGCGCACATTCGATGGGAACGACCCAGTACCGGACGGACTGTTCGACTCCAGAATGGGGGTGATAGACAACATGAAGGTGTGCGTAACATGCCACCAACGAAACACGTTCTGCCCAGGCCACTTCGGACACATCACGCTCGCGCAACCATGCTTCTATGTACAGTTCTACGACATAGTCAAAAAACTGATGACGTGCGTATGCTTCAGATGCAGCAAGCTGCTGGTAGACGCGGATGTACCGGAAGTTCACGCAATGCTCACCAAGAAAACGACAGTTTCAAACATGAGACGATGGGACACCGTCACCAAGCTATGCGCGCGCGTGAAGCGATGTGGTGCAGCCACAAAGAACGGATGTGGTGCACGCAAACCGGACTCAGTCTCTAGATGGGACGACATGCGCCTCCGCATGTTTTGGAAGCCCTTGCCGAGCACAAAAGAGATAGAGTCGAGGGAACTCATACTCACGGCGGAGGACACGCTCAGAATACTGAGACGCATCACTGACGAGGACAGCGCCATTCTGGGACTCGACCCTCGATTCGCGAGACCCGAACGCTTCATATGCACGCACCTACCAGTCCCGCCACCATCAGTGCGCCCATCGGTCAGACACGAGTCAGGACAGAGGCAGGAGGACGACCTAACGCACAAGCTAGCCGACATCGTCAAGGTGAACAACATGATACTGGAAAAAATCGCCAAGGGAGGATCCGCAGAAACAGTCGAGAAGAACGGGTTCGTGCTTCAGTACCACGTCGCGACGCTCATCGACAACAACACCAGTCTGTACCCCGCCAAGGACAGATCAGGAAGAAGTCTACGATCACTCTCAGAACGAATAGGGCACAAGGAAGGACGCATCAGAGGAAACCTCATGGGCAAGAGAGTGGATTTCTCAGCAAGAACCGTCATCACACCGGATCCGAACCTTTCAATAGACGAACTCGGAGTACCAAAACGCATCGCCATGAATCTCATGTTCCCAGAGGTCGTCAACCAGTACAACATCGAGGAACTCAGGCTTCTAGTCGAAAAAGGAGCAGAACAGTACCCAGGAGCAAAGCATGTACGCAAGGCGGACGGTGTCGGAGGATCCGGCGGAAGAACAATCAGGCTCAAGGACCATCCAGCGCTGAGAGAAGTCGTAGCGAATCTCGACATAGGGGACGTCGTCGAAAGACACCTACGGAACGGAGACTACGTCCTCTTCAACAGACAGCCGTCGCTACACAAGATGAGCATGATGGCGCATCGAGTGAGAGTCATGCCATACAATACATTCCGGTTGAATGTCAGCGTATGCGCATGCTACAACGCAGACTTTGACGGAGACGAAATGAACATGCACGTCCCACAGAGCCTACAAACGCATCACGAATTGCAAGCACTCGCAGCAGTCCCGTTGCACGTGCTCTCTCCAAGGTACTCAAAGCCAATCATATCGATCGTGCAGGACGTCGCTCTAGGAGTCTACCGCATCACACAGAAGAACATACAAATACCTGAACGCCAGCTCTTCAACCTAGTCGCACCAAACCCGACCGCGGACGCACGCACGCTTCGTGGAATCACTCAAGCAAACGGAGAAACGATGGCAACCGGTCGCGAATTGCTGTCGACGGTGCTCCCGCCAACGCTGAACACGTACCTGATCAACGAGAACAAGGATGTGGGTGACGACAACTTCATTCCAGAGGACAACGAAATCCGCATCGAGCGAGGCAAAATCAAGAGCGGAGTGCTGAACGCAGCAGTCTTCAGACGAGAAACCACAGGCCTCGTCCATTCGGTCTTCAACACAGAGGGGCCAGACGCAGTCACGCTGATGCTGAACAACACGCAAAAACTCATCTGCGACTGGCTCGTCCTCTCAGGCTTCAGCGTGGGCATCTCGGACCTCTGGATCCCCGAGGAAACACAAATCGCGATCCGAGCCGAACTGGATAGGGCGAAGAGTAACGTGAGAGAGCTCCTAAGGAAAGTGCACGAGGGCACCTTCGAGAACGTGTCCACCCGCACCAACGCTGCATACCTCGAGGAAAGCATCACTGTGGCCCTAAAGAAGGGGGAGGAGACCGCCGGAAAACTGGCCCTCTCCGGAACCGATCCCGAAACAAACAGCGTTCTCAACATGATAGCCAGCGGCTCCAAAGGCAAGCAAGTCCACTTCACACAGATGATTTCATGTCTAGGCGGGCAGTCCATGGAGGGCCAGCGCGTGCCCTACGGATTCGAGGGTCGCACGCTCCCGCACTTCACCAAGTACGACGACGGCCCCGAGGCCCGCGGCTTCGTTGAACACTCTTTCATAGAGGGACTCACACCGCACGAGTTCTTCTTCCACTCCATGGCAGGACGCATCGGTCTCATTGACACAGCCGTGAGATCCGTCACATGGGAGACGCCCATAGTCATCCTAGAGGACGGGAAAGCCAAGTACGTGCGAATCGGAGAGTGGGTGGACGCGCACCTGGCTAGAGAAACGGAAGACGTCCAGCGCTTCCCAGAGGAGCGAGACTTGGAGCTGCTAGAGATCAAGAAGACTGTGCACATCCCAACGCTGGACTATGATGGAGTAGTGACGTGGGGAGCCATGACTGCAGTCACGCGACACGACCCCGGAGAGCGTCTGTACAAGATCATCACTAAGGGTGGCAGAGAGGTCACGGTCGCGGAGAGCAAGTCCTTGCTGGTGTGGAACACGGACGAGGAGAAGTTCGAGGAGAAAGACTCGCCTGATGTCAAGGTCGGGGACTTCCTCCCTGTCACAATGCGGCTCGCTGAGCCGCCAATGGTGTGCACCCACGTCGACGTTTCTGATTTCTTCCCCAAGACCGAGTACATCTACGGCACCGACTTCAACCTCGCACGCAGGATGATGGAAGAGGCGCAGGGCTCCAGGATCCAAATCCCGCGCGGGTGGTGGATTAAGCACAATGGCAAGGAGTTCACGCTGCCATACAAGGACAAGGCCAGTCTCAAGCGACCAACCTCAGGTGAGTCTTTTAAATCTGATGTTGTAGACTCCGATGATGATATGTCGTCGACTCTTAGTGAATTCCTACTGCTCTTTTCCACAGGTCGCTCAGAGACGGTCAACATCAAGGACGGGTGCGTGTACCCTTTCCACGCCTCGCGATGCCACGGCCACATTCTAGAAAAGTTCGAGCTCGACTTCGAGTTCGGTGTCTTTATCGGTCTGTACCTGGCAGACGGCCACACGTGCGTTAAGTCCGGTGTGGTGGGCATCAGCAAGAACGATGAGTGTGTCCATGACTTTGTGAAGGAGTGGTTCACGAACAAGCTGGGGCTGAAGACGCGGCTTGCCAAGAACACAAACAAGCTGGGCACCTCATACACTATGTTCGGCTTCTTGTCCCTGCTTGCACGCTTTCTCGACCGATTTGTGGGACACGGTTCCCGCAACAAGCACATTCCGGACATCGCTTACATCGCCCCTCTGGATTTCGTCAGGGGTCTCCTAAGCGGTTACATCTCCGGAGATGGGTCTATTGATGAGAATGGTGAAGTTTCGTCTTCTTTGGTATCACGTCGTTTGACCGAGGGCATCTCGATGCTGTGCAACCGCTTGGGAGTGTTTGGGAAGATCTCCACCACCGAGAAGAAGACCAACAACCTCGGGACCACGAACATCGCACCCATGCATACAATGTCTGTTCGTGCTCAGTGGGCTAGCAAACTGGCAAACGCCCTCGAACTCGTCCACCCGGCGAAGCAACACCGCCTGAAGACGATGAAAGCTGCGGCGCCACACGCCAACTACAAGGAGCGTAACGACGTTGTGCTGGACCCGATCAGGTCCATCGACATCATTGGTGTCGATGGTCACCCCAAGCTCTACGACGTCACCGTCCCGTCTACGCTTAACTTCATAGCGGCGAACGGTCTCGGTATAGCCGACACGTCCGATACCGGATATATCCAGCGGAAGTTGATCAAGGCTATGGAGGATTGCAAGGTCCACCACGACCGTACCGTCCGTAACGCCAACGGTCACGTTGTCCAGTTCCTTTACGGCGAGGACGGCATGAACGCTACTAGTCTTGAGTTCCACTCTCTTCCGTACATGTCTCTTGCCTCCCCTGCCGACATGCGTCCTGAGCACCTGATCGCCACCGAAGAAGAATTGATTGAGCCTGGTTCGTCTCCTTTGTCCTCCACCATCTCTCGTCTCGTTGATCACTTCAAGCAGCTTGTCGATGACCGTCGCTTCGTCATCGAGACCCTGTGCCACGGTCGTAGCGAGGACGTTCCCCTTACGTATCCCGTGAACTTCTCTCGCATCGTTGAGGATAGCGCCTCTCTTCACGGCGCCCGTTCCGCTTCTGATGAACTCGCCAGTCCCGACTCCATCCTGGACACCATCGACGATCTGATATCCTGTATGGTTGTAATGCAGGAGGAGCGTCACCGGGACCTTCTTCACCGCCGCTGGCCTCCCATCCTTCTGAGAGCCTTCCTCTCTCCTAAGGTTCTGATGCGCCGCTTCCACATGACTCGCCCCGCGCTCGCTCGTGTGTCGTCTGAGATCCTCCGTGAGTTCAGGAAGGCCATTGCGACTCTTGGTGAAATGGTCGGTATCGTGGCCGCACAGAGCATCGGCGAGCCTTGCACTCAGCTTACCCTGAACTCTTTCCATGTCGCTGGTCAGCAGGCCGCTACTGCTGCCACCTCTGGTGTTCCTCGCCTTCGCGAGCTTCTGAGTATGACCAAGAAGATCAAGACTCCTACCATGGCCCTTCAGCTTCGTCCTGAGCACAGCGCCAGCATCGAGCGCGCCAAGGAGGTAATGTCTGACATCCAAACCACTCTTTTAAAGGATGTTGTCCGGTCTAGCGCGATCTACTTCGACCCACACGACGATGAGCGCAGCGTTGTGGTTGCGGACCAAGGTCTTCTCGCCTTCCACAAGAAGTACTGTCTGCTCACCAATGACGTCGGTCAACGTTCTCCCTGGCTGATGCGTATGAAGTTTGACCGCGAGAAGATGCTTGAGTGCAACGTGCGCATGATCGACGTCGAGGTTACAAATGGACCAATACGAGGTTACAAATGGACCAAAACGAGGTTACAAATGGACCAATCTGACCACTTGGCCTTACAGTTAGCAAACCCATCAATCTGAGCCTGCAAGGAGGACATCTGCCTGGGAGTAAGCACAGCTGGAAGGGCCAAGTTGACAGGCATCGGTTCAGTACGCGATGCACCATCCTTGCCCCTTTTCAGATATGGGTACTTTGTCCAGCACCGTTCTACCGAGTGACCCTCCTTATGAGGGCATGGTCCCCAGGTACACTCCAGGCGCCTCTTGGTAGACCCGGAACTCTGAGAACCAGTGCCCTGCCTGCGCGGTAGTGCAGCATTGGCAGGGAACTGGGGAGAGGTACGGGACCAACCAGGATGCCTGGCGTCATTCCTGGGGAGCGCTATGTTAAGAATATCTAGCGTCCTGTAGTCCTCTAGACAGGACCAGTACTCAACAGGCTGCTGGTTATACAGCAAGGTACCATACTTGATCCGCAGCGATTCGAAACGGGGCAGACTCGCACCATGAACTATGATGCCCATGGCATGACGCTGAGTCTGTGGACACCCAGCACTGCGGAGGTCAGCACACAGACCGCGAACTCGACGAAAGAAAGCGTCAACCTGTTCATGAGGGTCCATGACAGAATCAAGATACTCTTTCAGCAAGAGAGGGGCACGAGAGGCAAGGGCATCAGACTGCTGCCTCCGGATATGCAACAAGATATCCCGAGGCGTCGCAAAGTCCTTATATACCTTGACTAACGCATCCGTCATGTTGGCAAGCATCATGGTCAAGATCATGAACTCCTGACGAGGCAGGGGCAGTGCACTGAAACCCAACAGTGCAGGATCTGCAAGAGACTTACCATGAGAAGCTGAAGTCCCAGCAGCAGGGTCAGAGGCCCTGGGGGCTAGCGAATCACGAATCCCTATGAAATACTCAGCAGCAAGACCAGCGTCATACGCGCGCTGGTCATCTAAGTTCCTGATAGATGACAGGGACTGCGCAACACTCAACACTAGCCCGAAGTCAGGTCGAACAGGACAGAAAGGTTGAGGCACCTTGACAAACTGGTACCCCCGCAGGTCATTGTTCCTACGCCCAATGCCCCCAAAGGTCACACCATCCGCAGCAGGGTAGCTAATCCCCTGCTTAACCTGTCCTAGAAACTCCCTGCACTGGATACCAAGCTCTGATAAAACCATCACGCGCCTAGGGCGACCATTCTTATCAACATTGGCCTGAGTGGCCTGCATATCCAGCCTACCGTACAAAGTGCGGTTCAAGGATTCTCCATCAGAGTGCTCCTCGCGGATCTGACGACAGTCCTGTAGCCGCAGGAGTAGAGGAGGTCCTCCAGTAAGCAGATGCTCCCAAGACGCGCATGACAGCGAAAGACGTCCAGGAGCAGGAGGACCAGGAGCAGGAGGCATCTCCACCGGCGGAGGCGGAGGGGGCACTTGAGAAGTGCCAGCAGAGGATGAGCGTCCAGCCGTAGCAGCAGCGTCTCGAGAACGAGTGTTGTAGCCAAGGAGCCCTCGCTCCATAGGCATGGTGAAAGACGCAGACCTATTCAGCAGAGACGGCTTGGCCGCCTCCGGGTGGACCGGTGGAAGAGACACAAGCAGGGGCGCAGAAGAGGGCTCAGGCGGAGGAGCCGACGGATGTTCATACACTGGTGAGACAGGGGCAGTATGAAACACACGAGTGGCAGTTGACGGAGTAACTCCAGTCGACGGAGTAGCTCCACCGAAGTCACCACTCATAGCACTCTGCAGATCATCTTCATCATCAGTAACATCGTCATCATCGCTGAATCTTGCAGCCGGGGGTGGAGGCTTCCTGGAGTACTCGATAATCTGAGTAGAGACACAGCAGAGGCTCATAAGAACGTCCTCAACCTCCGGAGAGAGGCGTCGGACAGTAGGAGAAGAAACCGTGGAGGAGAAGAATTGATTGGGGGGGGTTACTTCCACGATGGCGGAAGGATTCTCATGACCGTCAGCAGAGGCCGCTGGCGCACAAACATCTAGCCAGTCATTAAGAGGAGCCGGGTCCTCCGCTGGAAGGACTCGGTCGCAGCCATTGCTGATAATGACACTGCGAATCCCGCGCGACCAAGAAAGACCATTTGACTCATGGAGTTTCTCAAAGCCGGCGGGAGTTCCTTGAGGAAGTAGCATTTGAAAACCAGTGGTAATGTAAGGAGCCCGTAACTTATCAGCTTGTAAGCACTTCGTAGAGTGGACAGAGATGCTTGCGTGAAGCAGACGCGCCAATCTATACACGGAGACGAGAATAACGTTACAAGGACAGGAGACCCACCAAGGGGCACCAGAGGAGGAAGGAGCGGCAGCCAGTACCCTGATAAGGGTACAGGCTATACAGTCCGTGTCAGGAGAACCGGTGACGCAGTCCACAGGAAGCTGTCACTACGGGAAGCTGTCACAGTACTGTCAGGGCCGATAGTTCTAAGGGAGTACACAAGGAGTCACCAAGACATAAAACAAATGAGAGCACCGCTATTCATGCTGATAGTCCCGAGACAACCTTCAGCGGTACATTGGCAAGGGCAAGGTTATGGACTCATTTTGGGCAGGGATCAAGCGCAACATGAAGTTGGATCATCCTGACCTGAGGGTTCGCGTTGCATATGGTTCTGCAATCAAGACGATGAAGGCTACCGGACCAGGAGAGGTAGCTGTGCCTACGGGATCTATGTTCGCTTCCTGCAAGCGCCTCTTCAAAGAGGAGGTTCATGTGACAGATGAGTTCAAGACGACTCTCATGTCTTGGGAAACCGGTGCCAAGAAGGAATGTGTTTACAAGATTCCAAGTGTCTAAATAACCACGGAAGGTCAGATTCGTATAGGTTACGAGTTGTTGACTGTTGGCGGTACACCGTTTGCATCTGTCTTCATTCAGATTGACAATGAATACATTCAACAGTGTTCCTCCGTTTGCGTGTGTCTTCATTCAGATTGACAATGAATACATTCGACAGTGTTCCACCGTTTGCATGTGTCTTCATTCAGATTGACAATGAATACATTCGACAGTGTTCCACCGTTTGCATGTGTCTTCATTCAGATTGACAATGAATGCATTCGACAGTGTTCCTCCGTTTGCGTGTGTCTTCATTCAGATTGACATTCTCTCCCGTTTGTCCACCGTTTGCGTGTGTCTTCATGTGGAAGACTTGTGCGTGCGTGCGTGATCATGTATTGTAAATCTATCACTCTTCTTCACGTGCGTGCGCGTGCGTGTGTTTGCATGATCAATGAATCAATGAATCAATCCAGTAGCGTGTCTCATGCATGTGAAATGTGGGCTCCCCTCCGTGCGCGTGCGTGCGTGTGTTTGCATGATCAATGAATCAATCCAGTAGTGTGTCTCATGCATGTGAAATGTGGGCTCCCCTCCGGTCGCCCACCCGCTCGGTTCCTCGCGGACTTCCCTTGGGGGCTCCCCTTCGGTCGCCCCCGGTCGCTCCGCTGGGGGGAGGTGAAAGGGGCTCCGCCGCTTGTTTAATAAAATAGCTCAAGGATCTCGCGGAACTACGGATTATTGATGCGCACGATGTTAGCCATCAGTTTGACTTTTCAGGGTACTTTGAACATGTAAATTCAGTGTCTTTAGATGCCTTGAATGTTTTGTGTCATTCACCTGAAGACAGTATCTGTAAAATATAACTACGATCATATGCATCAATTTCTAAACGCATGGCTTCATAATAATTTTGTAAAGCTTCTGCATATTCTCCTTCAGCTTGAGCTGACATTCCATTACGATAATAAGAAAAAGCTTGTTTTTCACGTTGTGAAGTTGGTAACATGCTATCAACACCCTTTTCGTTGTGGAGGCGAAAATCCTCAAAGACCCCCCTGCCCAGTATGGACATGCCAAGGTGTTGAAAGCCATACAGCAGGCCAATATGTGCGCGACTAGACTTTTGTCCTGGCTACCGCATCTCATAAACATTGACCTGAAAGACGGAACCTCACTTGGATATGTGACAATTTCTCGTATGATCGTGACAGCTGTGAATCGCGGTGGACGCGTCTTCTGTCAAGATATCCACAGCCAGGAAATTTACTAAGAATGGGAGGAGGAAGACCCATTTAAGGTGGAACTTTGGCAAAATTGTGGAGTTGCCGAGAATCGAACACGGGTCTGTTCACGTCTCGGTTCGTGGTTGCACCACAGCGCACATTGGGTGCGCTTTTGACACTGTCTCTACAGTGCAGTACTTTGTGCACCTTGACGTTCTTCACCACCATCTTCTGCTTCTCAACAGTTATAGACCCGTCGATTGGGGACTCTTTGTAAACTCTGCGCCAGACCACGGTGTCTGCCTTCATGTTGACAAGTCTCTGGAAGCAGCCGTGACATTTACAAGAAGTGTTGCGTTCGCGATTCAGCGGCGCGTCCATCCATTATTCCCCACCACCCACCACCCCGCGCGGCGGCGGCTTTCGTGGGGTCCATCAGTCAGCCCACACACCGTCCTGCGCATTACAGGAGTATAAATGGGGGGGCGACAACCCATTCCATTCCATCCTCCCTACTTACGTACTCGTCGAACCTATCAATTCTTGAACCATCACGTCCATTTTGCCTCGAGTCTCGAAGGACTCGCCCCCTTTCACGATGATTATCGACGACGCTCTGGTCCTCATATTTGTCGCGTCGTGAATCCGATGACAAGAGCGTCGAGGGTCATCGTGAAAGGAGGCGAGTCCTTCAAGATTGGAATGACCGCGACCGACCGATCGACTGCTTGAGAAGACAATGTCACCCGACCGACCGCCTGGACTTCTGGTGAGAATCTGTTGGCGTAAAAAAAAAAAAAACGTTACACATGTTCGCAATTCCCACGTACAGTTGTTCTCAAATAAAGTGGGACACACCTTATAATCATCCAGACTGCAGATCGTTACTTTTGGGCAACGTTGGGGGGTGCAGCAGGTTGAAGAGGTTCTCGAAGATATTCCGAGTAGCCTCTTTGGTAAACCGTTCAACCGCCTGTGTCCCCAAATCAGTATCAGGTGTTGGTGGGGTTTTCGAGGAACTTCTCGGCGCGTCTTGGCGAAACGCGAGAGGTCGCTCTCTCCCAAAGACTGTAAGCATCAGGATGTTCCTGGAAGCGTTCACATCGCGGTCCCAAGTCTTCCCGCAGTGGAGCCTACCGCCGCTCTGTTGGCGTGGCGCTCCGCTTTGACTGCTTTTGCAGTGGAGAATCTTGTAAATCCGCTTGCGTCCTTCCGTACATTCCCAACCTGTACCGTCTTGCTTCTTACGATGAGTGAGTGCAACCATGTTGCAAAGTCGGGTCTCACAGCAGCTGCATCGTTGAGATGTTCTGAACTCATCGACGTCCTCCATGATGACGTTTTCGCGGCTACGAAGCTCGAACCGAATAGCTTGGAGAGGGCCACAAGTCCGCCCGGAGATTGGCGTCGCCCCCAGACCTTTCCAATCACCAAAACCGACGAGCACCTTCGTGCTCTTCTCCCTCGGAGCTACGAAGTCAGCAATCTCAACAATGAGTTTCTGTTTCTTGCAGTTCCTGCGAAAGCGGAGGTTGCGGTACCCCCTCGAAGCACGATGTGCAAGAAGAATTGGGGCGGCATCCATGTAGAATCTGGCGTACGCCCCAATCTGTTCAGATCTCGAAGAGTCTCTATCCGGAATGATAACACCGACGATATCAGCCGTGTCGAGGTTCCAAACGTTAGTTTGACGCTGAGACTTGAAGATCAGACCCTTGCGATAATATTGCGCCGAGCTGTACGACCTGGTAACTCCGTTGAGTCCTGTTACAGTCACGATATCAGTAACACCCGGGTCGACTGCCTCCACGCCCACATTGTCACAGAATGATACAATGCCACCCTCGTCTGTTGTCATATACTCATGCGCCCGCGTAGAGAACGCGTCTGCAGGCATCGAACAAGTCAGACACGTAGGCTTATTCATCAAGATGCTGACTGCAAAGCCGTCGGTCACAATGCGGTAACCGAACTTCCGAGAAACCAACTCCACTATCTTAAGGTTTGCGAAGCGCTCCCATATTCCTTGATGGTTTTTGGAAGCAACGTCTGCCTTGCATGAATCGTGGATGGTAAAGGGAGAACCCCCCTGAGACAGAAGGCCACGTCGCGTGCAGAGAAGCGTTTCGCGTTATCCTCGTCCATCCTAAGGTTCTTGGAGGAGAGCCAAGCTTCGCTCAACTTTTCAAACCTCGCTTGAAGTTTAGTCAACCTAACTCGCAAAGGGGATCCCTCTGGTTCCTTCCTACCAACCCTCTTCTTCGCAAGAGCCACTGCGCTCTTTGCCGAGCGAAGTCGAGCTGTTGGTAGCTTGGCTGGTAGCTTGGCTGCATGGGGGCTCATCTTGAAGATGACGTCAAGATTCTTTGTAGGGCACTTTATAACTGCAGCCACGATGTCCGACCGCAGGCGCTTCGCAATCTTTGGGTACTTCCACTTCAAGTACGTCGTTATGCGCCGCTCAAGGTTGGTCCAACTTTACTTCTTTGTGCTTGATCACCCATGCTTGCATGGGCTCCAACCATGTCATGCTCCGCGGTGCCCGCGCTCCATGCGTCTTCTTTGGAGGACCACCGTACCACAGTGAATGCATATGCGTAAGACACAATGCGACACGTGTTCCCCATGCGCCTTGAAAAAACGAGTGTAAACAACTGGAACTGGAACAAGTACATACAATACTGTAACATGGCTTGCCTTCGATTTGGCCTTGACGCTGAGCTCGACCCCTACCAGCTAGCCTTGGCCAAGCAAATAAACGACAAGAACATCAATGAGAAGATGTGTCGGTACATGTTGTGCCTCAAGTACAAGCACGCTGATGGGTCTTTGCATGCAGCTGGCAGCGCATTTTACGTGATGCATGGCCAACGTTTGGCAGTGACTGCAGCTGGTACCAACCAAATTGTGGCGTGCTACCCCGATGGCAGGCAGTCAGACGTTATCACCCTCGGTGAGGACCGCATTGCCAACATTTCTATCATCAAGGTCGATGCCACCTGCCCATTGCCAACTGTAAGGCACACCGCTCCAAATGTGGGGGACACCGTCTACTTGTTGGGCTTCTCGTCAGCAAGCAAGCTTAACTTCACAAAGGGCATGGTGACATCCATGGAGCAGGCGGCCATCTTCACTACCGATGCGTATGCTGACAACGGCTTTTCAGGGGGGCCGGTCTTCAACTTGCACATGGAGTTGGTGGGCATGGTGCTATGCGGAGCAGAGGTCACCAATCAGGGGACGCAGGTAAGATGCGTCAATGTTGCCAAGGTGGAAGGGTTTGTGTCGGGCATCACGGCAGCATCACCTGCGTTTGGTTTATGGTCTTGACTTCTCATTTCGGTCGTGAAACATTGCATCGCTTCATCAGACAATATTAGGAAAGTTTTAAAATTTGTAGTACAGAGGAATATCTTGCAGCTGTAACACCAAGACGGAACTTGGCACCCGATGTTCAGGGCACAGGCTCATGAGGCACAGGATCTGCTGATCACTGTGCTGGATGACTACACGCCATCGCGTCCGCGGTACGAGCCATACTGGGTGAGTGAGAGTTACTGTTGTGGGTGAGGATGGACGAGTAGGATGTGCAAGCCGCCGCGTTCCCTCGGCGGGGCGCGTTATTAATGCGCGCGATATTAATGCGCCCGTCCTTGTAGTTCTCATCGAACGCGCGTTCCCTTGGTGGGCGCTCCCCTCGGCGGGGCTCCCCTCGCCGCGTTCCCTTGGTGGGGGCTCCCCTCCGGTCGCCCCCGGTCGCTCCGCTGGGGGGAGAGTTAAATGAAACATCCAAATGTGTATGAGTGGATGGTCCTACAAAATGGCCCGTCCAGCAAAGAAACCTCCTTACATGACGCATTGCACATCAACAAAGAACCCGGGCCACGGTACCGGGGAAGAGGGCGATCGCTTAAGTGCGGCTGGCTGGTCCTTCAATGGACACTCTCGAAAGTACCTTCATGTATTTCTCCTCGGAGTGCTTGTGAAAAAATTGAAATGTTTCGCTCGAGCTGTAAAGACACACATATATTCTACTTCCACTTTGCCGCTATTTATCATTTCTCAACCGGTAATCAATCATGTCTTGTACTTTCGTTAACGTGTCAGAACCGTGCATCATCGACCTATCAAGGGACGATGAAGACATTGTTCGCGACTTCGTTACACAAATCCGC
Organism: Chlamydomonas sp. ICE-L; assembly: GCA_013435795.1. NCBI lineage: Eukaryota > Viridiplantae > Chlorophyta > Chlorophyceae > Chlamydomonadales > Chlamydomonadaceae > Chlamydomonas > Chlamydomonas sp. ICE-L. The sequence continues at coordinate 4,623,602 of JACBWV010000338.1, read as the reverse complement.
AACTGCGTTCTGAACGCACTTGAGCCGTGCATTGTATCCTTGGTATCGTCTGATGATGAGTCCGACGACGAGGCCCAGGCCATGTCCGAGTCCGAGTCCGAGTCCGGCAACGAGGCCCAGGCCATGTCCGAGTCCGAGTCCGAGTCCGAGTCCGAGTCAGGCAACGAGGCCCAGGCCATGTCCGAGTCTGACGACGAGTCCGACGACGAGGCCCATGCCATGCCCGAGCCCGAGCCCGAGCCCGAGGCCCAGTCCGAGCCCGAGGCCCAGCCCGAGCCCGAGGCCCAGTCCGAGCCCGAGGCCCAGCCCGAGCCCGAGGCCGATATATATCAGCCGGCCCACACGTTTGAAGACGTATCCGGGGTACTGGAGAGGACCGGGATCTTAGAAAAGTTCCTCGCAATAGGGCCTACCCGGGCGAACATGTCCACCAGCTGGTGGAAGTACTGGTTGTCTGACGACGCCATCGACACCTGGTTAAATGCCGGTTGGAAGAGGAGTGAACAGAGGATGATGGCCATGCGGCTGCATCCCGACAAGGCCAACTCCTTACGCGATGCGCGCATGACCGAGGCTGATCACAAGTGGATGGACGATCTGTCCAAGAATCTGAATGCTGCATTCGACGAGTTGAGGCCCGAGCTTCCCTGTGAGATGTACGACATTATCTACTTGCTCAATACTGAGTTCAGGCTTCCCTCCACGCCGACTTTGGCTTAGATTGCTGCGTATAATTTTATTATTTCGAAATGCGGACTTCATGTGTGCGTTGTTCAGTAAATATCCCGATCTTTGTTTGTGTTTTATCAGGATGGCAACATTGTGTACTGGGCGTCTTTGTTGATTTTTTGAAGAGCGTCATGAACATATAAATCCGAAAGCATCTTTTACCTTATGACGAAGTCCAGAAAGAGACGCGAATGGATCTATTTTTAACGACGCCTTTAAAAACTCTACGACCATATCCGATTTTGTAGTTTTATTACGTTTGTACACCTTTCTTGTGGGGTTGGAGATCCACCTCGAGACTGTCATGTGGCTTACATTCGCAAGTATAGCCACTCTCCTCAAACTTTTCAGCAAGGTGTACATGTGTACAACAATCGACCGTCGGTCCAAGTTGTACATTGAGGATTGATTCAATATACTGTAACATTATTGACCGGTCTGAGTGTAACTTGTAGCGAATGCTGCGTTGCATCCCTCAACTTCACAAACGCATTTCCTTGATGACATCTGTATCCGGTACTGCGAATGAATACTAAGAAGTGTCTGTGAGGTGTGCCGGCAATTATAAGAGTGGAGCCGTTTTCGCGCATGCATGTCACGATGCTCTTCGTTCATTCGTGAAGAAGTCCCACTCTATTTTTGGGGGGCCTTGGGTCCCAGATGGACGAGGATTCTTCGACAGCCGCCGCCGCGACGCGTGTGTGAGGATGATCCAGTTTCAGGCAACGTTGCGCATTTGTGCTTGATAATACGAAGCATTAGACGCCCATCGATAAACGTGTCCTTGATTCCTGCAGCAATCGAAAACCCATAGTTCGGATGTGCTGAATTTGATTGCTTGTAAGCATTCGTTCAAGTTCATGAGACATACTCTGCCACAGTTGATTCAACTCACGATCGACTTGCATGTTTGTGTCCTCTCGAATGCCAGCGATCTCGGCATCCAGGCGTGCTACACGCTCTTCCAACTGCTCGTGGCGTGACTCCAGCTGATGGTGGCGCTCCCTGCTTGTTAACTGTTCAACATCCAACGCAACCCGCATCTCTTGCATGGCCTTCCACAGGGTTTGCAACTCCTTGGCTTGGTCCATCTCTACAAATTGCAGCAAAACATATTTCGAATAAGGAAACGCGTTTAAGCATCCTCAACCGGACGGGGACCGTTACTCTTGCTACCCCTCGCAGCTATAGTGTTGCTGTCATGTACCGATGTGATACTGATCTACCTTCAGCAGTTTTACTGCACATTAGGCATGTTTGTACCCATAATGTGGCTTGAGACGCTCACTAAATCCACATTCGTCAACTGATACTAAAATGATTATTGATGCGCACAATGTTAGCCATCAGTTTGACTTTTCAGGGTACTTTGAACATGTAAATTCAGTGTCTTTAGATGCCTTGAATGTTTTGTGTCAGTCACCTGAAGACAATATCTGTATTGACAAGATCGGTTACAAATCTTGAATTGGTCAACTTTTCAGAATCCCCAAAATACAAGGTGTCCCAATATCAAATGTCCCTAGCTGTATGTTCAACAAAAGTTCTTGGCCGAGACAGTTTTTGAGGACAACTGTATACATTTGTTTGAGGATTCACATTACTATTATCCGCAGTGGTATGTGCACCCAACGAAAGCGGCACGGGACAGACCAGAATATACCTCTGACTTACGCCTATCGTACTCTTCCTTAGAAATGATCGTCGTCGTAGGAGATACAACTGATGATGATGCGGGGTCGGTTTCCATCCAACGCATATCGTAGGCAGGTTCGGTCACAGGAACTGGAGACTCGAGTTCCTCAGTGCGTGTCTCGCCGGTAGTTGCATCCACCACAGAATACGTGTTAGTGGTCACGGTAGTGTAGACAGGGGACCCGTCTGAATCGAGAACGATGTTACCGTAGTCGTCATTCTGTATCTCTTGTACTTCTACGAGTGGCTGTGAGAAATCGCAATCCATAGTGAGTTTTGCGACCGTATAGTTGCGTAGTACACCATCAGGTATGCCCCCTCCATCCTCCAGCTGGAGAGCCGCATAGCCTGGCAGACTGCTGGTGGTGACGTAATCGCCTGCACTGATCATTGTTCCGCTCTCGTCGCATACCCAGATGCATCCTTCGCCAATCGAGTTGATTTGGACACGCACATCACCCTGTTCGACGAGCGTTTTGAGTTCTGTTCCTGTGATGGCTGCAGATGGGCCGTAGGGATGGTCCTGGGAGAGCGAGATCACACCGAATGCGCGGGGGTCTCTTGGTGCTTTCGAAAGAGACACGAGGGGTAGGGCTTGGTTGATGGTCATTGCGCGTCTCCGACCTCTTAATAGGCCGGAGGCGTACGCGTTTCGGTCTGTGACGACCACAAGTCCCTCGTGGTCGCGGAGACGTGCGGGAGCGAGCGCGTCCACAAAGCAGCGATGCTGGCCAGTGAAGTTAACGAACAGGTTCTGGACCGTCTCTGTATCGACTGTGAACGATGACACGGGCACTAAGGAAGTTGTGGTACTATTATTTCCTAGCTGACCATAGTTGTTGTTTCCCCCTTGCGTGCACACGTCCTGTCGAGTCCAGGGCAAGTGTGTGGATTTTGCCGCCCGAAATGGCCACGATCGTCTTACCGATAAGGGATCCGAAGATCGATATATCGATCGGCACATTTGATTGTGTGGTACTATTGTTTCCTGTCTGACCACTGGAGTTGTTTCCCAATGCGTGCACACGTCCTGTCGAGTCCAGGGCGAGTGTGTGGTAGTTGCAGCCCGCAATGGCCACAATTGTCTTACCGTTAAGAGACCCTTGTGTCGATATATCGATCGCTACATTTGATTGTGTGGTACTATTGTTTCCGAGCTGACCATCGTTGTTGAGTCCCCATGCGTGCACACGTCCTGTCGAGTCCAGGGCGAGCAAGTGGTAGTAGCCTCCCGCAATGGCCACAATCGTCTTCCCGATAAGGGATCCGACGCTCGATATATCGATCGGCACTAATGAATTTGGGGTACTATTATTTCCTATCTGGCCGTAGATGTTCCATCCCCATGCGTGCACATGTCCTGTAGAGTCCATGGCTAGCGTGTGGTGGCCGCCGCCTGCAATGGCCACGATCGTCTTCCCGATAAGGGATCCGAAGATCGATACATCGATCGGTACAGTTGAACTTGACTTACTATTATTTCCGAACTGACCATAGTTGTTGTATCCCCATGCGTACACACGTCCTGTCGAGTCCACGGCAAGTGTGTGGATGCCGCCGCCTGCAATGGCCACGATCGTCGTACCGATAAGGGATCCGAAGATCGATATATCGATCGGGACTGATGAACTTGTGGTACTATTATTTCCGAGCTGACCATATTTGTTGTTTCCCCATGCGTGCACACGTCCTGTCGAGTCCAGGGCGAGTGTATGGTAGGTGCCGCCCGAAATGGCCACGATCGTCTTACCGTTAAGAGACCCTTGTGTCGATATGTTTTGTAATGTGGACGTCGCACTCGTGGATGTCGTTCCATTTCCTAATTGGCCATTATTGTTGTATCCACATGCGATAACATCACCTGTCGGTGATATCACAATGGAGAAATTATTTAAGTTAGAGTTTATGGGTAAGACACTCCTCCTTCCCCACGTCTTCCGTATTCCCAATGACAAGATGCGCGGTGGCACACCCTCATACCCCAGCGCACTCTCCGACATGGGCGGCATCTCCACGTGTGTAGAAATACCCCCTGTCACGAGTGCACGCACATCGTATGCCGCATCACCATCACCGATGACCTCCACGAGTTGTGGCACCCATGCAGCTCCAGACGAAATGATTGTTTGTCCATTTCCACGCTCGCCAAATGTAATGATATGATCACTCGGCACATGCAGTGCCGTGTGCTTGATGCCACAAGCTGCACTTAGAGGCGTGGCAGGTGTCGGCATATCCGTAACTGCACCAAAGGTCGTGACGCCCACGCTGCTCCCGAATCCAGATGACCGACCCAGTTGTCCAACATCGTTCAGACCCGCCGTGTACACGCGTCCCGCCTCGCTGCAGATAACGACCGTATGATCTCCTCCAAGCGCGACATGTGTCTCCTTGGCAAACTCGAAGACAGAGACGTCTACGATAGTGGGTGTGTCCTTTTTGGATGTCGTCGTATCACCCAATCCCAATTTTCCAAGCAGACTCGACCCCCACATGCGCAAGGTGCCTGTGCCATCGATCGAGGCAGCGTGAGCTGTTCCGGCAGCGATCTGTTTGGAGCCTGCCGAACCTGAAAGATCGTTCACGAGTCTAGGTATGAACGAGGATGTGGGAACAACGCTCATTCCGACACCCAGCTGTCCGCTAGCATTGTTGCCGAATGTCATGACCGTATCATCTGCATTGCGTATGATAGTGAAACCGTCGCCGCATGCGACCTCGACAGCATTCGTGATTCCAACGACCTTGGTGGGAACGCTCACTACGGCACCACTCGTGTCCGTTCCACATTGGCCGTGTGTGTTATTGCCCCAGCACCAGACCTCTCCGCTTTGCAGAGCGATCGCGCTGTGTGTGACGCTCTCGGCGGAACTGATTATGGCAGTACTGAAACTGCCCACGCCCACACTGACGGGGCTGTATCTGTCAATCGCAGTATTATCGCCTATCTGTCGGTAGTCATTTGTACCCACCGCATTCAGAGAGCTGGAGCTGGAGCCTATGTTTGTGATCAACTTGTGGGATCCCATACCTGTCGATAGGACGCGGGAATGGTAGTCGCGTGCAGTCTTGTCGATGGATATGGGCACTAATGAACTTGTGGTACTATTGTTTCCGAACTGACCGTATCCGTTTTGTCCCCATGCGTGCACACATCCGGTTGAGTCCAGGACGAGCATGTGGTTGTAGCCGCACGAAATGGCCACGATCGTCTTCCCGATAAGGGATCCGAAGATTGATATATCGATCAGTACAGTTGATTCTGTGGTACTATTATTTCCGAGCTGGCCACTGGAGTTGAATCCCCATGCGTGCACACGTCCTGTCGAGTCCAGGGCGAGCGTTTGGTAGTTGCCGCACGCAATGGCCACGATCGTCTTCCCGATAAGGGATCCGAAGCTGGATCCGCCGCTCAATATATCGATCGGCACTGATGAATTTGTGACACTATTATTTCCTAGCTGGCCGTTACGGTTTCTTCCCCATACGTGCACACATCCTGTCGAGTCCAGGGCGAGTGTGTGGGTGCTGCCACCCGCAATGGCCACGATCGTCTTACTGATAAGGGATCCGAAGATCGATATATCGATCGGCACTGATGAATTTGAACCACTATTATTTCCTATCTGGCCGTAGATGTTCCATCCCCATGCGTGCACACATCCTGTCGAGTCCAGGGCGATCGTGTGGTTGTAGCCGCACGAAATGGCCACGATCGTCTTCCTGATAAGGGATCCGAAACTTGATACATCGATCGGCACATTTGATTGTGTGGTACTAGTATTTCCTACCTGACCATAGTTGTTGAGTCCCCATGCGTGCACACGTCCTGTCGAGTCCAAGGCGAGCGTGTGGGCGTATCCGCACGCAATGGCCACGATCGTCTTACCGATAAGGGATCCGAAACTTGATACATCGATCGGCACTGATGAATTTGTGGTACTATTATTTCCGAGTTGATAGTTGGCGTTGTTTCCCCATGCGTGCACACGTCCTGTCGAGTCCATGGCGATCGAGTGGTACAAGCCGCACGCAATGGATACGATCCTTCTTCCTGCATTCATCAGACGTGAAACTGGTCTGAACGTGCTTTTGCTGATTGTTGTTTCATCTCCGAGCTGACCATAACTATTCTCACCTGTGACGAACAACACTCCGTCAGCATCAACGTATGCAGAGTAATTTCAACTCCCCTCCCACAACTTTTTTTGGAACGTCCCATCGTGAATGCGGTTCGGGAACCACCGTGTATCGACATTCGGAGTATTATCGCCTACCTGTCCATACTCGTTATCACCGAACGCGATCAGTGCGTTGTTTCCGGTAAAATTGAATGTCAAATGATCCTGTGTAGTCGAGATCACAGTATGGTTCCGTCCGCACGCGAGATCGTACCCTACATATCCCACGAGCTGTGTAGGCGTCAACGATTCTGTGGTGGTCTGTCCCAATCCCAGCTGTCCCTTATCATTGGCACCAAACACGACGATGGTATTGTCCTCCTTGATCAGTGCCGAATGGTTTAATCCTGCCGCTATCTCGACAGGGAGACCGTTGCTAGAGCCTGCGCCTCCACCTGCTAGCACCTCCACCACGGACGTCACTGCCGACGTCTTATTCCCCTGTCCCAATTGTCCGCTATCATTACGTCCGACACCCAGCACCTGTCCATCATATCTCGTGAAGAGTGTATGTCCGTGTCCGCATGCAACATTCACGACATTCGATAGCGAGTGGATGACGCCAAGCGTATTGGCCTGCGGAACGAGTGAAGGAGATGCACCGCATTGTCCCTGATTGTTCTTACCACAAAGGTATGCGCTACCGTTTGTGAGCAGGACAGCCGAGTGGTGTCCGCCGGTGGAGATGGCGAGTGCTGGAACATTGCTGTCCGGCATGAGCATGGGTACGATATTGGAATTGATCAAGACATTGGCAGAGGATGCGCCTCTTCCCAGCTGTCCGTTTTCATCGCTTCCTGCACCCACCACGTCTCCGTTCGAGGTCATGTACAATGAGTGCGTATATCCTGCAGCGACATCGATCGCATTTGAAACGCCAGGTACACCTGTCAGCAAAGTTTGAGGTCGTCACAGTCGAGCCTATGCCCAGCTGTCCGTTGTTGTTAATCCCGGAAGAGACAGCTGTGCCGTCAGTGCGAACGCAGAGGGTGAAGCGTTCGCCGCACGCTACCAACGCTGCATTAGTGATGCCTGGCACTTTGGTGGGTACTGCAATATTTGAAGTGTGTCCTAAACCCAGTTGTCCGTAGTCGTTTCGACCGCATACGAACAGCTCGCCATTGCATACATATGCTGAGTGATCTTGCGCCGCGCCCGTGAATAGATATGTGGATTCGTTATTTTCCAGATAGATGCCTGGGGGAACGACGTAATTGGTCAAGTAGCTCCACGAGTATCCGTCGATGTTAATTCCATTACCAGAAGACGTGTTTGCCGCTTGGTTGGATGCTGAGACTGCAATGGAGTATATTTCAGACACCCTGATCATAGTATTTAATTTGTATTCACATTTTTTTGTACTGTTCGCCCAGTGTTGGTAAGAAAAATATTACAGTTTTTCTGTCCGACAGATGTTTGGAGCCTGACGAACTATTATCCGCAATGGTATGTGCAGCCAACGAAAGCGGCACGGGACAGACCAGAATGTCCCTCTGACTTACGCCTATCGTACTCTTCCTTATAAATTATCGTCGTCGTAGGAGATACAACTGATGATGATGGGGGTTCGGTTGCCATCCAACGCATATCGTAGGCAGGTTCGGTCACAGGAACTGGAGACTCGAGCACCACCGTCCTCCAAGGAGTGCATTCCAAAAAAGAAGGGTGCACGGTTCGAGGCTGTTTGTAAACCGTGACCTGAATGCAGCCATTAACATCCACAATTGCTTTACAATGTACCCCACCCGCCCCGGAATTCTTGCGAGGCCCAAGAAATATTGCAAACTGGAAGTTAAGGTAGGCCGCATGATTGATTACAAGCTGACAGGTTCTTTACAGAACGTAGTGTCGAGCGAAGTGTAGAAGATAAACACATACAAGAGGACTTTGGGAGGACTTGGGATTATGATGTAACATAATTCACTTGTCCGAGTGTAATTCATGCGGATTGATTGTGTGCGACTCAATTTGATTATAAATGACAGTTTGATCCGTGTGTCATGTGGACGAGAATCTTTTTCACGTGCATGCTTGGTGATTTGCGGAATACGTCTTGCGAACTCCACCAGCACACATCTGCACACCCCTGCACTGGAAGAAGCCAAAAAGCAACGACCTGCAAGTTCGATTATAATGTGTCCCCCTTTATTTCGTGGCGGGATTCTTCTTGGTGGCCGTGGGCTTGGTGGCAGTCTTCTTCTTGGTGGCCGTGGGCTTGGTGGCAGTCTTCTTCTTGGTGACCGTGGGCTTCTTGGCACCGCCACCGCCCTGCGATACAGCCAAGACGCCGCCACTTGTTATAAATGTTGGGTTTTGAGCATTCTTGGGACCACTTTTTGGTATTCTGGCGATCGCTTTGTTGTAATCTGTAAATGGTGATGACGACATTGTGCGTTGAGATTATTCATATAATTTCAAATTATTTTTTTCAAGGCGTGTTTTTGCTCGCCCGCTTTCCGAAAGCTCAATCACATGTACAGGAACACACTGACCGACGTTGTATCAATTAAACAGAAAATGAGTTTGCGAAATCCGTCCAATACATTCGACAGTGTTCCTCCGTTTGCGTGTGTGTGCTTGCATGCATGCATACATTCGACAGTGTTCCGCCGTTTGCGTGCGTGATCCTGTGTTGTAAATCCTATCTATCTATCCTCCGTTCGCCTATCACTCTTCTTCACGTGCGTGTGTTTGCATGATCAATGAATCAATCCATTAGTGTTTCTCATGCATGTGAACTGTGGGCTCCCCTCCGGTCGCCCACCCGCTTGGTTCCTCGCGGACTTCCCTTGGTGGGGGCTCCCCTCCGGTCGCCCCCGGTCGCTCCGCTAGGGGGAGGTGAAAGGGGCTCCGCCGCTTGTTTAATAATAAATAAAAACTTCATTCGAGGACGTGTGGACGACGAGACGAGGAGTGACGAGAATCCGCCGCCGTACGGACGGGGGGGAGCGCAAGCTGCCGTGGCATATTGTGTGAGGATGCTGCAGAAGATCTTCGGCAAACTGTTGCTCTCCCATTGGAGTACCCTCAGCTCGTAGCAGCGCTTGGATGACAACATCCGTCCAAATGTGGGTTAAAACCCATTAGGTTAAAACCCATTAGGTTAAAACCCTAAACTGGATGCATCTGATAAAAATTTGAATATCCATTCCGAAACCTGGCAATCCATCAATATTCCCAATGAGGTTCTCTGCCGACTACATACCTGAAGATGTCCTGGAGATCATTCTCTACAATGCGATTAAATCGCAGGAAATTGCTGGCAATTGCTGCTTCTTCAAAGAAGTGGTGCTCGTTTGCAGAACGTGGAGCTGCGTCGCGCCCCGGTGTGTCCACGAGTTGGATATCTCGGAAAGCGGATTAAGCGACCTCAGAACTCTGCCCGGACTAACCGCTTTGACGACCCTTCAATTCTCTGGCAACAGAGTGGTCGACCTGACACCGCTGTCCGTACTAACCACTCTGACGGCCCTTCAATTCTGTGGCAACATAGTGGTCGACCTGACACCGCTGTCCGGACTAACCGCTCTGACGGCCCTTCAATTCTCTGGCAACAGCGTGGAAGACCTGACACCGCTGTTCGGACTAACCGCTCTCAAGGGCCTTAACGTCTCTTTCAACAGAGTGGTCGACCTGACACCGCTTTCCGGAGTAACCGCTCTCACGGACCTTAACGTCTCTTTCAACAGAGTGGTCGACCTGACACCGCTGTCCGGAGTAACTGCTCTGACGTTCCTTCAATTCTCTGGCAACAGAGTGGTCGACCTGGCACCGCTGTCCGGACTAACCGCTCTGATGGACATTCAATTCTCTGGCAACAGAGTGGTATACCTAACACCGCTGTCCGGACTAACCGCTATCACACGCCTTAACGTCTCTGGCAACATAGTGGTAGACCTGACACATCTGTCCGTACTAACCGCTCTCAATGGCCTTAACGTCTCTGGCAACAGAGTGGTCGACCTGACATCGCTGTCCGTACTAACCGCTCTCAAGGGCCTTAACGTCTGTCGCAACAGAGTGGTCGACCTGACACCGCTGTCCGTACTAACCGCTCTGACGGGCCTTGACGTCTCTTCCAACAGAGTGGTCGGCCTGACACCGCTGTCCGGACTAACCTCTATCACGCGCCTTAACGTCTCTCGCAACAGAGTGGTTGACCTGACACCGCTGTCCGTACTAACCGCTCTCAAGAGCCTTAACGTCTCTTTCAACACTGCGAGACTGCACAACCTGTGATATCCCCTGAACAATTGTATACAGTTGTTCTCAAATAATTTTGGGACACTCTGTATAATTTGAATGATATCCCCTGAAACCAGATACAGGTCCGTGGTTCACTACAAATATTTTTTGAGGAGTCTGAGGAAGGTTTGTAATATATACAACGTGTCCAAGACCTCACTACACAGATGGGTCAATGCTGATCAGGCTGGTAAAAGTAAGATATTCCCTATTGAGAACAAGAATGCCATTATTTTGGAATGGATCAAGAATATAAGAATCTCTACAACTAAATGGATATCATCCCCAGAATGCAACACCCGCGTGGGAGGACAAGGCAACATCCCGAGTTCAAACTCAGCGAAGACCTTCTAAACCGCAATAGGGGCAAACACATTTGGAAATGTGGCCTGCTAGAAATGGCAGAATTACAACCATACCGATGCATGAAATGCAACCTGACAATTGCAGAGCTGCAGCAACTTGGCAACACTGGAGTTTGCTCATCGGACCTTCATACAGCTAGGGACATTTGAAAGTGGGACACCCTGTTTTTTTAAACGTTGATCAACAATCGGTGATACAAACAATCTATATGTGATTGCTCCAAAAGCTAAGAATACTAAACAATCGATGTGATTGCTCCAAAAGCACAGAAGACCGTTGTTGGCTTTGGCAACTGGTCCAACCAGGGCTATGGCATCAGTCGTTCGTGCTCTGGGCCTGTGAAAGAGATCAGGAAGTAATGGGCGTTCCTGCTTCCCGGCCGATTTCCATTCTTATGTTCACTTTTAAGGGGTATTCTAATTTTTTACAAGTTCAATCTTATGATTAAAAACATAAGATTTCGGTCAATATCTTCAAATTTGACGAAATATGCTCAATTCGAGCTCATAAGAATGGATATAGCGAATCTTATGAGCATGAAACTGCCCTATTGTGTAACAACTTAGAAACACCAATTTTACATCTTATTTTTTTTTATGTAAGGGAAATGTGTAAAACTGGCAGTTATTGACCGGAATATAGAATTTAGCATTCACGGCTTATGAAAATACACGTAAGAGTGGTTTATGAATAATATCATTAATGTGCCAAACGTCATTCTCTCCCTCCTCCCCCTACCCCCCCCCCCCCCCCCCTTTGTAGACGGTGCATTGCCTAGGCAAGACGAAGAGCCTCAACTGCTGGTTTTAAATAAGTGGTGAGGAGTTTGGCTATGTAATAAACACAGTCGTCGCACTTAATGAATGGCTACCAATGCTTTATCATGACGTGCCACCAATGTAGTCACCACAGTTTGCGCACACTGCTGGATAGGGTCGTAGGAGGAATCATTGACTTCTTCCTAAGGTCGCTGATGTCAGCTTGCTTGCTTTGCAACATGCCTAAATGTAAGAATATCAAAGGGAACTTTAATTTAAAACTTCCGGTCGCCTCTTAGCAAAACACTGATTTCCCGAAATCGGCCACAAGGGATGTCATTGCAGCATTGAACGCATCCGTCAACTTTGCCGTGGGTGTTGTCATGCACCTTTCTGCTATGTGTGTATGTGTGTGTGTGTGGGGGGGGGGGGGGGGGTACTTTTTTATTTTTAAGACTCACCATGCCTCATCACTGTGACCCAAGACTACGTATATCGTTATATATAATGTTAACCAAGCGGTAGGCAAGATGACAAAAGTAGAAAAAGAGATTGGAGTTGTCGCGACGGTTTTCGATCACATATTCCCCAAATGTGACACCCATAGTATGTACTTGAGGAGGTATTTCGATCACGAGACTCACCATAACCTTTTCGTTGGTCCCTACAGTTCGTATGTAGTTAGATTTTTTTTAACAAAGCTATAACCAGGAGGACAAGATTAGAAAACACGATTGGAGATGTCGCGCCGTTTTTAGCTGAGCTGCCCCCCCAGGGGCGGGTTACATCTAGAGCAGGTACTTGGGCAAGGACTTCAGTTCAGACATTTGCCACACATTTTTGGATGGCCCCAAGAGTTATTATATGTTTAGATATGGCTCAAACCAACCTGTATCCATGAGGAAAGGGTCAGAAAGCAAGTTTCAATTAATGTATAGTTGGTTGGCTGAGCTGCTCCCCTAGGGGTTACACCTAGAGCACGTACTTGGGCAAGGACTTCAGTTCAGACATTTGCCACACATTTTTGGATGGCCCCAAGAGTTGGTATATGTTTAGATATGGCTCAAACCAACCTGTAGCCACAAGGAACGAGTCAGAAATTAAGTTTGAATTAATTTATAGTTGGTTGGGTGATATGAGCCCCTTTGGTTACACCTAGAGCAGGTACTTGGGCAAGGACTTCATTTCAGACATTTGCCACACATTTTTGGATGGCCCCAAGAGTTGGTAAATGTTTAGATATGGCTCAAACCAACCTATAGCCACGAGGAACGAGTCAGAAATTAAGTTTGAATTAATTTATAGTTGGTTGGGTGATATGAGCCCCTTTGGTTACACCTAGAGCAGGTACTTGGGCATGGACTTCAGTTCAGACATTTGCCACACATTTTTGGAGTGCCCTAATAGTTGGTAAATGGTTAGTTATGGCTCAAACCAACCTGCAGCCAAGAGGAATGGGAGATAGACAGTAAGGTCGCGGATTCTACTGATCAATGAATCCGGTACCGCACCAGCCATCCAGCTCACATGCAACCACAATTTCTTTGTACGAGGCCGAAGGATAGCGACGAAATTAATTCACATCGCATCCCAATTCACCATTTCGCATCTCAGGCCCCTCCTATTAATAGAAACACACGCGTTAACCATCTAAGCCATAATATTTACCAGCAGGGAGCAGCACAACGTAGAACCGTAGTCGTCCGTGGACTTAATATGGCAACAACATCGCAACATACGCAAGCTGGGCGCATAGCGCAGCAGCAGGAGCAGCTTCGCGCAGTGCCATAGAACCAGCCTGGGCGAACAGCGCAGCCAGGACGAAAAGCGCAGCATGAGGAGCTTACTAGACCTCCCGTAGTCCCACAGAAGCAGCCTGTGCGCACATGCAAGAGGAGCAACCTGCTAGGCATCCTGCAGCGCAACCTAAGGGTGGTATAGCACCTAAAGTTATATTCGCTTCGCGTTGTGACAGCATCGGTGACAGTACCATGAGCCCGAAGGGTCTGACACCTATGCCTGCGTCGAATATCAAAGAATCGTTGGCTCCTCTTGTCATAAAGTGGTCGGATAAAAAACCTCCTGGAGGACCTAATGAAGCACCAGGCATTAAACGCAGTTTCTCTGAGCTAGTGGGAAAGAGATCTCCTGCGCTGACCTGGATCTAGGCACTCAAACTGCGGCACTCAGGACGTGGAGCGCGAACTCCGCGAAAGGAAATTGGGGATCCCGATGGGCACGTCCGTGACAGCTTTGCGTGGTATGACGCCAAGTAACGGCCTGAAGGTCTATCTCCCACCAAGTGATGCTGACAATAGCGTGTTTGGGTGCCACGATATTAGCGGCTGCTCCATCGGTCCCCGGCAGGTTGGGTACAGCAGGAGATGTGTCGACGAATACCGATACCTCGTGCGAGAGTACGGCAACAAAGGGAACTGGGTGATGTGCTTGCACACTGTAGATGGCTCAGGCATGCTGGCGGCATTGCTTGAGGGTAGGAGCGTCGTCGGTTTGGAGTCAGTCCCACAGAGGCTTGGGGTCGCTACATGGCGTTTGAAGAAGTTTCATGCCACGGAGAAAGTCTTGCTCAAACATCACGCCGCCATGCAAGAGGCTGGTGATGACGCTAGAGCTAAGAATCTGGTGCACAAGCTCGTTGAAGATGACATGGAAGAGCTGAGTAGCCTCATGCCTGCAAAGCCTAGTGATGACATGCTAGGCCGAGTGTGGGACGAGCTGAAAGGCTTGCGTAAAGATCACAGCGGATCAAAGCTCTTTCCAACTATGACAGATGAGGAATTCAAGACCATTGGGGGCAGGATAGTTGAGAGGTGCACCGACATCGCCACAGCACAGGCATTCATCGACGAACCATCGGCCCTCTTGATCACCATTGGATACATGATGAAGCAGATGAAGAGCATGGCTGAGGGGGAATGAGGTTGTAAAGCGGGCACGTGAATAATGGGATTAAGACGTTGTGAGGTTAGGAAGTAGGGTGATGTGTTCAGGTGCTAGGATAATGTTTTGTCGTGGTGGTGTAGTGCGGGGAGGTCTCGTAGAGTGCTGCAGCACCAATGTGGACCTACCCAAATGTGTGTCCTCCACCACCACCGTGAATGGGGCTGTGAGGCAGTGAGGTTGGAAGTATATGAGTTATAAGGTAATGAGTTTTGAGGTTATGATTTACGGTTTTGAGATTGCGAGGTTATGAGTTATGAGTTACAAGGTAATGAGTTATGAGGTAATGAGTTAAGAGTTCTGAGATTGCGAGGTTACGAGTTACGAATGATGAGTTACAAGGTAATGACTTATGAGGTTTTGATGTAAGAGTTCAGAGATTGCGAGGTTATTAGTTACGATTTATGAGTTATGAGGTTATGAGTTATGAGTTATGAGTTATGTAACAAGATTCAATAATTGTCGAGGAATTGTCTCTTTCTCCAAAAACTAGAAAACAATCTTATGTTTAAAAACATAAGATGATTCTAAGATAGAGAAGGAATTGTCTCTTTGTCGAAAAACTAGAAAACAATCTTATGTTAAAAAACATAAGAAGATTCGGAGAAATCCAGCAAAAACTCACAAATCAAGAAATTTGCCTAAACGGTCTTTTGATTTGAATCATAAGATTCCACAAATTTAGAAGCATCCACAAAATCGGCCGGGAAGCAGGAACGCCCATTAAGTGCCTTTCGCGTCGTCAGAATGTCCTGTTCAAAAACGTCGACGAACGCAACACTTATTGTACCTGCCACGGCTGCTTCCAGAAGCTCGTCAACATGAAGGGAGACAGCGTCGTCTGGCGCAGAGTTCACAAAGAGCCCCCCGCCCTCATCGACGGGGCTACTACAACAACAACAACAACGTTTGAGAAGCAGAAGACGGTGGTGAAGAACGTCAAGGTCCACAAAGTACTCGATGGTGTTCACACGTCATGGCACGGCAGCAGTTCACGTGGTTGGACTGCCTTGTCACGTAAACATGGCAGGGTGGAAACAATGACGACTCCGACGAAGGTGACCACGAAGCCGGCAAATTGCTCGTTGTCCTGTTGTCTGCGGTTGATGATGTCGGCGGGGAGTGATGGCGCTGGGATGGCCTCGCCGCGATACATGAAATCACTGACCATGTCAGTCAGCTTTTCTTTGGCAGCTGCAAAAGCCTCCTCCATTGTGCCGCCCGCACCAATCGCACAGTCAACATCAGGCACGAACACCTCGTGACATGAATATCCATCCTCAGGTCGGAAACAAGTGTTGTATACACCCCAGAATTCATATGAATCGAGGTATACTTGCGGCGCTGACATGGTTCACGTTTACTTATCTTGTTCGCCGTTAGCTTAGCCTTCCCATAGTAGTCATTGCTTATGTGCTTAGCATGCTGCGAGCTGTCGACGAAGACATGTTGCGGAACAGATCTTTTCCCGTAAACGAAATGCCCTTGTTGATTCTTGCCGAGCAGCTCCATTCCAAGCGATTCACAATACGCCATCAACTTTTTGTATTGACTACATCTGGCGGACCTGGAGGATTTGGCATCTGCCCCCGGATTGAGGACTTTGCACAGCATACCGAGCAAGTCCCTCAGGCAGATTGCCAAGAAACCGCTGGACATTTGACACGTCAACCGCATTGGTAGTGCCGTTGGCGCATGCCAGACCTGTGCTTGCGTCGAACAACTCTCGGATCCCATCATCGGTACAATCGCGGGCATGCGCGTTGTTGATAGCACTGAAGAGTTCCATGCGAGAACAGGCTAATGCTCGGATGACCGACATCTTCCTCCTTTCCAGAAGCAACATTCATCGAGCCTCCATCAGCATCCATCAAAAACATCATCAAGAACGGACAATCATCGAGCCTCCATCAGCATCCATCGAAAACATCATCAAGAACGGACAATCATCGAGCCTCCATCAGCATCCATCGAAAACATCATCAAGAACGGACAATCATGGGCTAAAGTGAAAGATGCATGATCGAAGACCAGTGGCCAGCAAACGCCAACATACATCTCGAATCCCCGGTGTCTCCCTGGTCATGTTCTCTACAGTGGCCATCATCAGGAGTTTCTGGTGTACTCAGGTGAATGTATATAAGGGGGAAATCGTGTGTTTACTGTACTCAGGGTCAAAATATCTGACGAAATGCGTTGGCGTCTCCCGCAGTATGATGATGATGATTATGATGAAGAGCCAGATCATCAATTTTGCCGCCATGAACATGAGCTGCCAACCGACTCGCCCTCTTCAGCATCCCGCAACAAGGCACTTCTGTTGTATGTGGATTATACTTATGTTCCTACGGATCACATTCAGAGGACTTTATGGGTGCACAAGCGTGAAGCATGAACCATTTTGGGCAAGAATGTGGATGGGTTGGACATACCGGGTCACCACAACACGTGGGTTAGCTTGTTGCGCCTGCTCGACTTTCATGTCGATGCGCTGCGGGGGCACTTGAAGAAGGCGGAGCTGATGGATGTGTTGGATGATCACGTGACACACTCACACGATGACTCGGTGCTCGTGATCGTCTTGTGTGGTCATGGATCCTCCGGCCAACTCGTCCTGACCAACGGGGCGAAGGTGTCACTGGAGGAGGTGTCACATGCGACAATGCATTACAGAGGAACAGTGTTGTCTTTCATGTTGTTTTGCGGTGCGCGGCCTTCCGAGGGCCTCAACCCACTGAGAGGGATCAAGAACAACAACCAACTTCGACGGTGCATGTTCATCTTTGCAACCGATGACGCTGTCTTGAACTCGCAAACACTGAATGCATTTGTGAAAGCGATCGGCAGCATCATGGATACCGGTGAATGTTGTTACTCTGGGATTGAGGACGCCATTCGCAACCACATGCGTGTGTTCAACGGATCCGCCTTGCATCTGGTGGGGGCAAACAACGAGATGCGAGGTTCTTTGTTTCGACCGTCATCAGTCATACAGAGAGAGGTGAGCTTGGCTTGTGCCCCTGCTTCTGCATGTGAGACACCGGGATGCACTATAGGGTAAAACTTACGCAAATTCGTGTTTCGTGCAGGAGCTTTTTGCGGAGCGCTTCGAAGCTTCGAAGCAGTCCTAAGACCTACAGTCGACGGAACAGTAAAATGAAACATATATCAGATGGCCGTTAGAAAATTGGCGTTAATAATGGTAGCTGACTTGGGTATTATCATCCTACTTACCTGCGGACAGCTGCTTGTAAAGCAGCATATGCGTGAGCATATTAAATGGAAACAGCACGCAGTCTGCGGGCTAAATCCAATAACCGCTCTCTCTTCTCATTATATCTCAACTGTAATGATGAATCTCAACTGAATCCCGTGGTGCCCGAGCTGGTGCTCGTCAATCAGTACTTTGCAGTCACGGACGCCGACGCCGACGTCGTTCTGCTGAAGGATATCAACGCCTTCGCCCGGGATTTCAAAATGAACAAAAAGACTCTGCAAACAAGACTCGAGAAAATGGGGGCGATGCTGGACACGAACTGCAGCGTCGCCGGCGTGAGGGGGGGGCGGGGGTTCAAGAAACTGCGCTTCTTCACCCCCGATGCCAAAACATAAACGCAAGAGCGTTACCGTTAGTATTAGCCATCCATCTAATTTATCCAGCTATCCATCTATCCCACCAGCTTGATCGTTCGATGTATTTTGCGACAGCCTCCGCCTCCTTGAGGTCTGCCTCGCGGACACCTGTCTGTCTTGATCGATGTATTTGCGCGAGGACGACGATGGACGTGCCAACATTTTGAGGGGCCTTGGGTCCCAGATGGACGGACGATCGATCGATGGATAGGAGTGGACAAGCTACCGCCGTTTTCGCGTATGCATGTCACGATGCTCTTCGTTCATTCGCGAAGTCCCGCTCTATTTTTGGGGGGCCTTGGGTCCCAGATGGACGGACGATCGATCGATGGATGGGAGTGGACAAGCTACCGCCGTTTTCGCGTATGCATGTCACGATGCTCTTCGTTCATTCGCGAAGTCCCACTCTATTTTTGGGGGGCCTCGGGTCCCAGATGGACGGACGATCGATCGATGGATAGGAGTGGACAAGCTACCGCCGTTTTTGCGTATGCATGTCACGATGCTCTTCGTTCATTCGCGAAGTCCCACTCTATTTTTGGGGGGGCTTGGGTCCCAGATGGACGGACGATCGATCGATGGATAGGAGTGGACAAGCTACCGCCGTTTTCGCGTATGCATGTCACGATGCTCTTCGTTCATTCGCGAAGTCCCACTCTATTTTGGGGGGGCCTTGGGTCCCAGATGGACGGACGATCGTTCAATGTATTTTGCGACAGCCTCCGCCTTGGCTGCACTGCTGTCACCCCTCACGGCAACCCGTGCAGCCGTCGTCAGGTTCTCGTTTCCAACCCCGCTGGTGGCCCCCCCTTCACCACGGGCAAGTGCGCGCACCTTGCGTGCATGAAACAGACTCCCGCCAAGCGTGAGTCGTACCTCGCCACCAAGCGCGCTACGCTCGACGAGCTTTCAATTGAGCTTCGCTCCCTGTCCCTCGTCTTCCAGCAGCTTTAGTTAGTTATATACTCAGTTAGTAAAAACCCAAAACACCAAAAAAAGAAAAAAAGAAAAAAAGACTAACCTCTTTTTTGTCTCATTTTATTCCCGAGTGACCGTGCCGATAGTGTTCGGATCCCCCGTGTGTCCCTCGCTTTCCCTCTCTCTATCCGCGTGGGCTTGTGTATCCCCCCTGCTTGTGATGTGCTTACCGTGTGTCCCACACTTTCCCTCTCTCTATCCGCGCGTGCTTGTGTATCCCCCCTGCTTGTGATGTGCTTACCGTGTGTCCCACGCTTTCCCTCTCTCTACCTGCGCATGCTTGTGTATCCCCCTACTTGTCATGTGCTTACCGTGTGTTTCCTTCATCTTTGAGTGTACATGATCAATCAATGAATCCGTTGGTGTGTCTCATGCTTGATGTGAAGTGTGGGCTCCCCTCCGGTCGCCCACCCGCTCAGTTCCTCGCGGACTTCCCTTGGGGGCTCCCCTTCGGTCGCCCCCGGTCGCTCCGCTGGGGGGAGGTGAAAGGGGCTCCGCCGCTTGTTGAATACAAACTAAAGTCCGCTGTTTGCCGATGGACTATGACTACATTCATTCTCTACCGTTTGCGTGTGTCTTCATTCATTCAGTTTGTCAATGAATACATTCTACATTAATTCTCTATCGAGAGTGTTCCGCCGTTTGCGTGTGTCTTCTCATTAATGTACAAGCGGGAGTCAGTGAGAGAGACAAAGAGAGAGACAAAGGAGATACATAGATCATTTCATCATCGTTGTTACATCAATTTGACGAAACTAAATTACAGTCAGCTCTTTTCCACACGCTGAGCTTTCCGCAATCGAACCCTCAAGGACCGTACAGAATGCCCAGGTAGCTAGCTTTCCAATGAAGGAAGTGACGAGTCTGACTCCTTTTAAAGAGGAGGAACTAACTGCTCGTATTCGCAACTTTGGTCGGCTACCTTGTCAGCACTCTCATCGATCAGAGAGGTCAGCCAACCTCGAGTGTGCGATCAGACATCTGGGTTTGGGCAATCCCCATCAATGATGCTGTCTGGCGTGAGCCACACACTTCACTCGAGGCTCGATTCTGATGACGATGACGATGACGATGACGATGACGATGACGATGACGATGACGATGACGATGACGATGACGATGACGATGACGATGACGATGACGATGACGATGACGATGACGATGACGATGACGATGACGATGACGATGACGATGACGATGACGATGACGATGACGATGACGATGACGATGACGATGACGATGACGATGACGATGACGATGACGATGACGATGACGATGACGATGACGATGACGATGACGATGACGATGACGATGACGATGACGATGACGATGACGATGACGATGACGATGACGATGACGATGACGATGACGATGACGATGACGATGACGATGACGATGACGATGACGATGACGATGACGATGACGATGACGATGACGATGACGATGACGATGACGATGACGATGACGATGACGATGACGATGACGATGACGATGACGATGACGATGACGATGACGATGACGATGACGATGACGATGACGATGACGATGACGATGACGATGACGATGACGATGATTGAGGATCAATAACGTAGAATGAATAATGGATAAAGCATCATCATTCCTTGTCTCATCAACATCGAACCCTCAAGGACCGTATAGAATGCCCAGGTAGCTTTCCAATGAATGCTTGGAAGTGACGAGTCTGACGATTCCCCCTCCTTTTCAAGAGGAGGAAATGCTCGTATTCGCAAGCTTTGGTCGGCTACCTTGTCAGCAATCTCATCGATCAGAGAGGTCAGCCAACCTCGAGTGTGCGATCAGACATCTGGGTTTGGGCAATCCCCATCAATGATGCTGTCGGGCGTGAGCCACACACTTCACTCAAGGCTCGATTCTGTTGATAGTGTTACTGTTAATGATGATGATGATTGAGTACCGTAGAATATGAAGACGAATGAATAAGCATCATCATTGCTTGTCTCATCAACATCGAACCCTCAAGGACCGTACAGAATGCCCAGGTAGCTTTCCAATGAAGGAAGTGACGAGTCTGACGATTCCCCCTCTTTTTACAGAGGAGGAACTGCTCGTATTCGCAACTTTGGTCGGCTACCTTGTCAGCACTCTCATCGATCAGAGAGGTCAGCCAACCTCGAGTGAGCGATCAGACATCTGGGTTTTGGCAATTCCCATCAATGATGCTGTCGGGCGTGAGCCACACACTTCACTCGAGGCTCGATTCTGTTGTTGATAGTGTTACTGTTAATGATGATGATGACTGAGTACCGTAGAATAAGAAGACGAATGAATAAGCATCATCATTGCTTGTCTCATCAACATCGAACCCTCAAGGACCGTACAGAATGCCCAGGTAGCTTTCCAATGAAGGAAGTGACGAGTCTGACGATTCCCCCTCTTTTTACAGAGGAGGAACTGCTCGTATTCGCAACTTTGGTCGGCTACCTTGTCAGCACTCTCATCGATCAGAGAGGTCAGCCAAACTCGAGTGAGCGATCAGACATCTGGGTTTTGGCAACCCCCATCAATGATGCTGTCGGGCGTGAGCCACACACTTCACTCGAGGCTCGATTCTGTTGATAGTGTTACTGGTAATGATGATGATGATTGAGAAATAATGTCTTGAAATGGCTGTTCCCCTGTTTTATAGTGAGTCCGTGTGTGCTCCGGGTTTAGGGTTAAAATGCGTGTGCGAACGCCACTGCGGTACGGATGATGCGGTACGGACATCATCTGACGCGTGTCGGTGAGTAGTAGTATTCATTGGTCGAGGATGGATGTCCGTCGCGTGTCCGACGCGTGTCGGTGAGTAGTATTCATTGGTCGAGGATGGATGTCCGGCGCGTGTCAGTGAGGAGTAGTAGTCAGTGGTCGAGGATGGATGTCCGACGCGTGTCGGTGAGGAGTAGTATTCATTGGTCAAGGCCAACGCGTGTCCCAGATGGACGGACGATCGTTCGATGTATTTTGCGACAGCCTCCGCCTCCTTCAGGTCTGCCTCGCGGACACCTGTCTGTCATGATCGATGTAGTTTGCGACATCCATCTCCGTGTGCTGGCTGGCAGGTCATTCGTCTTGTGGACTCCCTCTGTATTTTGGGGGGCCTTGGGTCCCATATGGACGGACGATCGCTCGATCGCTCGATGTATTTTGCGACAGCCTCCGCCTCCTTGAGGTCTGCCTCGCGGACACCTGTCTGTCTTGATCGATGTATTTGCGCGAGGACGACAATGATGGACGTGCCGACATTTTGGGGGGCCTTGGGTCCCAGATGGACGGACGATCGATCGATCGATCGATGTATTTTGCGACAGCCTCCACCTCCTTCAGGTCTGCCTCGCGGACACCTGTCTGTCTTGATCGATGTAGTTTGCGACATCCATCTCTGTGTGCTGCTTGAGCCGACACATGTTTTCGCGCGCCCTCGAAGCACGCGTGTAAGCAGGTCATATCCGACACGTGTCCCCCATGCGCCTCTAACCACGAGTGTAAACAAGTCATATCTGACACGTGTCCCCCATGCGCCTCGAAGCTTCACACGAGTCCGCAGCTAAATTCCACTGCCCCACTCCGTGGGTCCCGCGATTCCCCTTTCATAATCCCGACATAGTTGTCAAGCATAAGTCTGCTTGAGACTACACGTGTGTTCCGCGCGCCTGGTATATATAAGGCGATTGTTTGTATGCCCATGCAGGGAATGGCGTCCTTGACTGATTTCACAAAAGAGCATCTTGAGGCGCTCTTAGATGGTGATGATTTGCCCCCGTGTTTGACGCGCAAAGTTATTCGGGAAAGATTGCAGCGAATGGTTGAAGAGCGTCATGAGACTGAACTGGCCGATGCTCATGAGCGAGCTCAGTATGCAGCGGCGTGTGGCACGAGCAGTTGTACAAGCTGCATTAGACCTGCTGCGTAATAACAACATGTGGGATCCGAATATTATCCTTACATATCTTGACAACCTAAGCACCGCATGTGATTGCGCGCAGGTGTCCCATCAACTCAACGGACACGTCTGTGTTGCGCAACGCCTTGCTTGCACTTCGCGCGAGCGGCATGACGATCTTCAACAGCGGGGATCAGGAGGCATTTGTAACCATATCAGCTTGGTGCAACATCGAAGTGCTACCACTCAGTGGCCATGCGGCTCTTGTGCAGGGCGGGGTGTGAATGCAAACCTGGGTTTGAATGATGTGGTCATGGAGTTGTATGTATTGATAGGCTTACGACTGGCTCTTGGTTGACAGCAGGAGCGAGAGCTTTTCAAGTAGTCGGTGCCATGTCCCGTTTTTCACAAAGGAACACAGATCAGCTGGAGTTTTTGGATGCGGTTGTATCATTCTACGTAGGGAGTATGAGATTTACCATGTGCTTCATGTACTCCAAGTATCTTTGTATGACGCTTGTTGCATCATCTTTTAGTTTGATCTCATGGAGCATCATTTTGGATGTCATAATGATTTGATGTGTGACTCTGATCCTGTGCTCCAAAGACATATGTACCATTGGGGGTTTGTGGGAGGTGCCGACAACCTCAAGCAGAACTACTATGTATCTAGACATGTAACCCTTCCCATGAGGATCATGAGGGTGCTCTTGCTGTTGTCCCCGGACGTCTTGTCAGTGAAGGCGAAGAACTTCTTCTCCTTGCGTTGCCCTGACAGGATCCCCGCAAAGAATGCGAGCACGACGTCACGCTCCGTGCTCAAACACCGGGTTGCAATTGCCGAATTTGGACCAACACCCTATTTCCTGCATCAGTTTTCATCAGAGCAGCCTCACAAGCAGAATCCAGCTGCGGAATACTTGGCTGAAACTCGCACGCCACACCCAACAGATGCTCCAGCAGCGGCGCAGTCAACCCGGACGGGTCGTCTTTTAATCTATCACACAACCTGGTCACGGCTGATTGCAGCATGTCTCTCGTAGCCTGGGGAATCTCCCCCAACAACCGCGTGACGCGGCCCTCCCACTGCATCGGAGTCACCGTCTCCAGCGCTCGTGCTGCGGACAGGGCGCCAACGTCCACGATGCTGCACATGATCTTAAGACGCTCCTCCATCGGCAGCGCCGCATAGGCAGAGCATATTCGAGACCCTACGGAGTCGTAGGTAGCCAGCCACGGGTGTAGGGGCAGCGCTCGACTAAGAAGCTTTATATCAGGGCTGTCAAACAACCAGGTCGCTGCATTATGTAGATGGGAGGCCCTTTTGGTAGTAGGGGTCGCAGTGTGTGCCACGTCGAGCAACAACAGATCTGCGTACAACTCTAGGAAGCGCGGGCTGATGTGACGCGACTGATCCGGGTGGCTGCATAGATTCATGCAGGCGTCTAAAGCATACGGGGAAAAGACATGCGGCATGTTGAGGATAATCTGCCGCGTCGTCTCTGAGCTTGTAGTTCTGGCAAGGGTCACCAAGTTGTACATCTCCAATAACGCGGCAATCACTTTGCCCCCAACATCTGTTTCCTCCGCTGTCGGCGCTCTGCCTCTGCGTATCGGCTCTGAAAGCAGCTGTATCACAAGGCCTGCCGACGTTGCAAGGTTTTCGACATCGTTTGTGCATCTCACGAGCCACTCGCCGCGCCTCAGCCGCCAAGATAGGGGGGCGATCTTAATGCGCAGGGCCAGCGACGCAAGCATCCTCTGAAACCACTTGCTAGCAGCAGCTTTGCCAAGAATCTTCGCCGCATTCAACGGTACGGTGAGCTCTAACCCTGTTAGATCCATCCCCTTAAGCTCCTCCGCTGAATTCCACTGAGAGTTGGGGCTCGAGCAGTTGAATGTGGGATGGATGGGATGAGGCCGATCGCTTACGTGCGGCAGGTCACGCCATGCAGGGGAGGGTGGGGGCCATTTGCGTTTGCGGACACTGACTTTGTATGTCGCCATTGGTTAGGTGTTGTGCGCAGTGGTATGGGCGATAAGCTTGACCTGGACGTCGGTGGCTGGGCACTACTACGCCAAGCGCCGGTCCCTTTAATCTGAGTGAGTGAGTGATGGACGAGTCGTCGACATGTGTTTCGCCGTTTGCGTGTGTATTCATACGCTACAAACGCTACGCCTTTTTTTTCATTTATAAAAAAAGAGAGAGAAGAAGAATGCCTAGGTGTCTAGCTTCTGATGTCTGCTTGAGCCCTTGCGGCTTCTTTGTGGACGCTCCGCATGGAGTGGGCCTGTCGCGTTTGTATGGCTCTCAGCAATAGACGTATCTCGTGCAACAACAGGCTTTCTTGTACTGGCTTCAGTTCCGAGCGGATGTTAGTCGCTCACACTCAATGATGCGTCGAATATTTTGTATGATGTTAGTGTTTGCTTCGTCTATGCATCGTTTGCATCCCACGGACTCAAGGAACTGCAGGATTCCTTCATGCTCGCAGGCGAATCCAAAGTTTGCACAACTCGAGTTACATGTGACACCTTGCGCGTGCAACCACAACAACATTTCAAGGTCCCCATTGCCTGCAGCAATCATGGTAGCATGCTCAGAACACTTAAAGTTTGTGTTGTCATACAACCATTTTACAATATGTAGGTGACCAGTAAATGCCGCCCAATCGGCCGCTGCACTAGTGCCGCCTAATCCATTGTAGTGTAGTAGTAGACACATATATAAATAATTGCTTTACACTGATGAGTGGCACCCCAAATATGCATGGCAGTCGAATCAAGCAGGGCTCAGCTTGACACCCCAAGGTCTTCTTCACTTTTTTTTATTAAACACATCCATTAACACGTCCATTAAACACGTCCATGATGAGTTTTATCAACCAATTGAGCATGATGGGTACCCATGTAGTGGGGGGAAACAGTTCATCCCATGCAGCCCCGTGCAACCACACTCCATCTCATGCAACCCCACATGGGATCAGACAGTGAGTCAGCAGCTCAATTTCACTGCCCCGCTCCGCGGGACCCGCGATCCCCCCCCTCCCATAGTGTTGTCGAGCAGAAGCCTGCTTGAGACTATGCGGTTTCTTTGGAGGACCGGACCACATTCGTCGGAATGCAGTTGCGCAAGACACAATGCGCGGCTTTAATCAATCGAAGACAAGTGTTCCGAGTGAGAATCGAAAAACGAGTGTGAACAACGCAAAGTCTGTACAGATTACAGCCATACAAACGCGAATCTCTCTCTGTCGAACTACGACTCATTCAATGCGCCGAACAAACCAGAATTCGCCCCCGTACAGAAAGTTTTGGATAGATCCGAATTAGATTTGTGTTAGATGTACATCGGATTTGTTCCTCTCCATTGGATGACCCTGACCACATTGAATACAGATTTGTCTAGCAGAGCCCTGCTTGGCATGTGATCACCATTTCCGACTACTTTACCGTGTGTTTCCTTCATGTATGAGTGCTCCCCCAAGAGTCTCTACATCGTTCCGCCGTGGTTGATATAAGTGTAGTCTGCTGGACAATGAATAGTCCGCCGTTTGATTTGTCACTTCGCTTCCCCTCCCAAGCGTTGCAGTGAGAAAGAAGCCCAAGCGTTACAGTGAGAGTCTAATGCTTGACAGTTATAAGCCCATGCGTTACAGTGATAAGCCCAAGCGTTACAGTGATAAGCCCAAGCGTTACAGTGAGAGTCTAATGCTTGACAGTGATAAGCACAAGCGTTACAGTGAGAGTCTAATGCTTGACAGTTACGCAGTAGTGTGTCTCATGCTTGATGTGAACTGTGGGCTCCCCTCCGGTCGCCCACCCGCTCGGTTCCTCGCGGACTCCTTTGTGGGGGCTCCTCTCCGGTCGCCCCCGGTCGCTCCGCTGTGGGGAGGTTAAAGGGGCTCCGCCGCTTGTTGACTACAAACTAAAGTCCTTCAGGTTGCGTTTGCGTTTGCGTTTGCGTTTGCGTTTGTGTTTGCGTTTGCGTTTGCGTTTGACAATAAATACATTCATTATCGAGAGTGTTCCCCCGTTTGCGTGTGTCCTCCGATGAACAATGACTACATTCATTCTCTACCGTTTGTCCGCCGTTTGCGTGTGGATCAATCATCATTAATGTACACTCGACAAGCGGGAGTCAGTGAGACAGACAAAGAGAGAGACAAAGGAGATCATCGTTGTTACACCAACTTGACGAAACTAAATTACAGTCGGCTCTTTTCCACACGCAGAGCTTTCTGCAATCGAACCCTCAAGGACCGTACATAATGCCCAGGTAGCTAGCTTTCCAATGAAGGAAGTGACGAGTCTGACGATTCCCCCTCTTTTTATAGAGGAGGAACTGCTCGTATTCGCAACTTTGGTCGGCTACCTTGTCAGCACTCTCATCGATCAGAGAGGTCAGCCAACCTCGAGTGTGCGATCAGACATCTGGGTTTTGGCAATTCCCATCAATGATGCTGTCGGGCGTGAGCCACACACTTCACTTGAGGCTCGATTCTGTTGATAGTGTTACTGATAATGATGATGATGATGATGATGATGATGATTGAGTACCGTAGAATAAGAAGACGAATGAATAAGCATCATCATTGCTTGTCTCATCAACATCGAACCCTCAAGGACCGTATAGAATGCCCAGATAGCTTTCCAATGAAGGAAGTGACGAGTCTGACGATTCCCCAGAGGAGGAACTGCTCGTATTCGCAACTTTGGTCGGCTACCTTGTCAGCACTCTCATCGATCAGAGAGGTCAGCCAACCTCGAGTGAGCGATCAGACATCTGGGTTTTGGCAATTCCCATCAATGATGCTGTCGGGCGTGAGCCACACACTTCACTCGAGGCTCGATTCTGTTGTTGATAGTGTTACTGCTAATGATGATGATGATTGAGAAAGTATGTCTTGAAATGGCTGTTCCCCTGTTTTATAGTGAGTCCGTGTGTGCTCCGGGTTTAGGGTTAAAATGCGTGTGCGAACGCCACTGCGGTACGGATGATGTCCGTCACGTGTCCGGCGCGTGTCGGTGAGCAGTATTCAGTGGTCGAGGATGCATGTCCAACGCGTGTCGGTGAGTCCAGTCAGTGGTCGAGGATGGATGTCCGTCCAAAGCGTGTCCCAGATGGACGGACGATCGTTCGATGTATTTTGCGACAGCCTCCGCCTCCTTCAGGTCTGCCTCGCGGACACCTGTCTGGCTTGATCGATGTAGTTTGCGACATCCATCTCCGTGTGCTGGCTGGCAGGTCATTCGTCTTGTGGACTCCCTCTGTATTTTGGGGGGCCTTGGGTCCCAGATGGACGGACGATCGTTCGATGTATTTTGCGACAGCCTCCGCCTCCTTGAGGTCTGCCTCGCGGTAACCTGTCTGTCTTGATCGATGTATTTGCGCGAGGACGACGATGATGGACGTGCTGCCATTTTGGGGGGCCTTGGGTCCCAGATGGACGGACGATCGTTCGATGTGTTTTGCGACAGCCTCCGCCTCCTTCAGATCTGCCTCGCGGTAACCTGTCTGTCTTGATCGATGTATTTGCGCGAAGGACGACGATGGACATGCTGCCATTTTGGGGGGCCTTGGGTCCCATATGGACGTACGATCGTTCGATGGATGTATTTTGCGACAGCCTCCGCCTCCTTCAGGTCTGCCTCGCGGTAGCCTGTCTGTCTTGATCGATGTATTTGCGCGAAGGACGACGATGGACGTGCTGCCATTTTGGGGGGCCTTGGGTCCCAGATGGACGGACGATCGTTCGATGTATTTTGCGACAGCCTCCGCCTCCTTCAGGACTGCCTCGCGGTAACCTGTCTGTCTTGATCGATGTATTTGCGCGAAGGACGACGATGGACGTGCTGCCATCTTGGGGGGCCTTGGGTCCCAGATGGACGGACTATCTATCGATAGGAGTGGACAAGCTACCGCCGTTTTTGCGCGTGCATGTCACGATGCTGTTCGTTCATTCGTGAACTCCCTCTGTATTTTGGGGGGCCTTGGGTCCCAGATGGACGGACGATTGATCGATAGGAGTCGACAAGCTACCGCCGTGACATCCCCCTTCTTCTCTCACGCTTTCCGCCTGTTTGTCACAGTCCACATGTAGAGACCGGCTACATCTCTACTATGAATACATTCGACCGTTTGCGTTTGTGTGGCATACTTGACAGGTCATGGTCATGCGTGTGCGTGTGCATGCATTGATGCATTCGGTCGATGGATGTGTCAAAGAGTGTCCTTCGATCCTGTATGTATATATTCATTCAACTTGACGTGTGTTTTCCATGTGGACGTGGATGACTTGTAGATACAATCGGTCTGTCTGTCTGTCTATGTATTCATTGGATGTATCTCTCGCGTGTGTGTGTGAGAATGTCAACACCGTTCCTACATGCTTGTCCGTCCATCAAAGAAACATGAAGAGCATATATCTTGTTACATCATCATAATCTTCAGTCAACTACAGTGAACTAATGCCCTTGACACCCCTTTATCGATTCTTGCCCGCAAAGAACATCATTGAACATTGACCAGCTTGGTGTTGAAGACTGACTGACAAGACCTCATATCTCGTCCACAATATCATACTTCCACTCGGTCATCGAGACCGGAAGGTAGTCGAAGATGCTGTAGCGCCCCGGTCGACTAAAGTGCTCCATGACTATCAGCTTGAAATCACTCCGGTAGAGTGGACAGTAGATTAAAGCAGCGGAACAGACGCACCAATCTATACACGGAGACAAGGATAACGTTACAGACACAGGAGACCCATAAAGGGGCACCTGTGGTGAAAGGAGGCGGTAGACAGGAACCTAACAGGGTACAGATCAGACCGGAGACGTAGGTGACAGGAAGCTGCCACTGAGTCATCTCAAGATGACTCAGTCCCACGGGAAGCTGGCTCAGGAGAGCCGATAGTTCTAAGGGAGTACATAAGTAGTCACCAAGTCATAAAACGCGTGAGAGCACCGCTATACATGCTGATACTCCACCTATGACACAGGTGACATACAATAGTACTACTCCACCTATGGCACTGGTGACATAGAACTATATGTAACAAATTAAAAAAAAAAAAAATCAAAGAACTCCGAAAAATAAAAATCGAGAGAAACTTCAAATGAAACCCGAAGGGTGTAAGGGAAGGTATGAAGCAAGGCAAAGAACCAAAATTTGCCAAGTGGATATAAGAGGACAACTAAATATCAAAGTCGGGTAACAACGGTATAGAAAACCCGATCCGGGAATAGGAACCTAATGCCAATCAATGATAACTTAAAGAAACTCTAAATGTAACCAAAAATTCCAGAATACATGTAACCAAAATTCTAGAATACATGTAACCAAAAAATTGGTTTAAGGAGAAGCAGTCATTCCAAACATGCGAATGAAACGCCAGAACACCATAGGATCAAGGGGCTTGGTGAAGGGGTCAGCACAGTTGTCCTTAGTGTTAACATAGGCAACATCCACCTGGCCATCCTCCACCAGCTCCTGGATATAGTGATGGATGACATCAATGTGCTTGTTGCGAGGGAGCAGCTGACAGTCATTGGCCCAGCTCAAGGACCCCAAGTTGTCACCCTGAATGGTGACCAGGTCACAAGGCAGCCCTAGATCAATTCTCAACTTTTTCAACCATTGCACCTCCCTGGCAGTCTGAGACAGGGCCTGATACTCAGCCTCACTGGAGCTAACAGCAACAGTGGGTTGCCTTTTGCTCATCCAGTTCACAAGGCAGCCTCCAGCAAGCACAGCATAGCCAGTCTGAGATCTCCTGTCAGACCCATCATCAGCAAAGGATGAGTCACTAAAGACAGTAAAAGATAAACCAGGGCTGTGAGTGTAAGTGAGGCCCAGATGGGAATGTTCTCTCAAATACAAAAGCAAGCGCTTGGCTGCAGCCCACAGGGGGGCAGTGGGTTGAGCAGAAAACCTGGACAGGTAGCTAACAGCAAAAGAAATATCAGGCCTTGTGCAGGTAGCCAGGTACAGCAAAGCCCCCACAAGAGAGAGGTACTGGCTATTAGAGGCCAGAGGTTCTCCAGGAGGATCAGTGACAGTGCACTTGGACATGGGAACTGAAAACTTGGGCTTGGTAGCAGCAGTGAGACCAAACTGCTCCACCAGCTCAACAATGTAGGAGTGCTGGGAGAGGTCGATCTTAACACACCTGCCGTCAGAATCAAGTGTACAAGTCATGTCCAATGAAAGGAACTGGACAGGTACAC
Organism: Chlamydomonas sp. ICE-L; assembly: GCA_013435795.1. NCBI lineage: Eukaryota > Viridiplantae > Chlorophyta > Chlorophyceae > Chlamydomonadales > Chlamydomonadaceae > Chlamydomonas > Chlamydomonas sp. ICE-L. The sequence continues at coordinate 4,591,923 of JACBWV010000338.1, read as the reverse complement.
CCATTTCCTTGACTTCCCACCCAGCTGCTTCCATAGCCTTGATCAGCAAGGCATACCTATGCAGCTCACTAAAAGCACAGATAAAGTCATCCACATAGGTCAGGACATAGCTCCACCCACCAGTAGAATCCCTCCTGAAATACAGAGCAGGTTCAGCTTTGCACATGGTAAAACCGTGGGCAACCAAAACCTGCTTTACATCTTTGCTCCAAGCCCTGGGTGCCTGCTTCAAACCATAAAGATATTTAATTAGCTTGCACACAAGGGGAACATTGTCAGGACCAAGTTCATGAAAGCCCTCAGGCTGGTAACAGAACAGGTTTAGGCTCCAGCTTGGCATTCAAGAATGCAGTCTTGATGTCCAGCTGCCTCACAAACATTTTTCTATGAGTGATGGCAGCAAGGAGCACACGAAGACCTGCTTTAGAGGAGACGGGGGCATATACATCATGGTAGTCCAGCCCGTGACGTTGCAGAAAACCACGAACTACAAAACGAGCTTTAAAACGCAAAGAACCATCAGCCCCATGTTTCTTGACAAATAACCATCTGCCAGATAGAATCCTCTGCCTAGGAGGCTGTGGAGTGAGGACCCAAGTGCCATGAGCATGGAGGGAGGCCATTTCATCCTTCATAGCCTGCAGCCAGAGATCTCTGTCAGGGTTGGTAGGTAACATTGCAGCTTTATAAGAGAGTTCAGTAGAGGTAGAAATAAAAGCCCCCACGTACAAGCAGTGTACTTGTACATGGGCAGCGGGGATATCAGCAGTATCAGCAGTAACCGGTAATAAAGCCCCCAGCGCAGCACTCATGCGTGGTTGAACAAGGCCGGCCTCCTTTGCCTCTAAATCGTCGAAGCCTGGGTACACTGGAACACCCCAGCCATACGCAGTATCTGACCCGGACCAGTGTTCGAGGTCATCACTCACATCATCTGTGACGGCCACATCGTCGCAATGCCTGGTCCGGTATAAACCACCAGGTATAGCAGGGGGTGAAGTGATCAACAACTCCCGCGAGCTATCCGAATAGGTGGACGGGGGGTGGCGACTAGTGGGCAGTGGACCTGTACTAGGTTCCACTATGACCCGAGGCTGTCCTAATCCTACGACTTCACCGACGAAACGTGGCGCAGAGGAAGGCCCGGCGACCCCCTGAGATTCGAATAAATTAGAGCTTGAAGGAACATCAGACTCCCCCTGGCCCAATGCCGCCGCACGCGATACAGCACCATCATTACCTGGCCTGGGACGCATCGTCATCCCATGACCAGTAAAGCGGTCAACAATCGGGGTTGGTAAAGGGCCCAGGACATTGTCAGTAGTATCAAGCCCTTTACCGATGATAGCGGCAGGGGTGCGAGAAAAATACTGAGATCCATCATAGGGAAAGAGCCCAGGGATACAGTTATAGCTAAACTGTTCATAGAAGAGCACATCACGACTCTCTACCACCTGGCGCAACTTCGGAACCCAAACAAAATAACCCTTACTCACCAGAGAATACCCAACCAGTCTACCAGATAACGCCCTTTCGTCTAGCTTATTGCGTTTCTTCCCATTCACTAAGGTAACATAGCATGGGCACCCGAACACGCGCAATAACGATACATCAGGTAGAACCCCAAAGAACAACTCATAAGGAGTCTTGTCACCCTGATTAGGCAGCCGGTTGCGTAGGTAACACGCGGCGAGGAAGGCATAGGGCCAGAAGGACTTAGTGAGCTTAGACTCCAAGTGAATGCTCCTAGCTACGTTCTGAAGGACCCCATTGTACCGTTCCACAGTCGCATTCTGCTGAGCAGTGTAAGCCATGGACAATTCATGCACAGCACCAACCGATTCTAACCAATCCTCGAACCACTTCACTATAAATTCCTTAGCCCTGTCAGACCTAAGACACTTGAAAACAAATCCATGCAGCTGAGTCATCCATCTGAGGATGGTAGTTTGAACTGCTAAGGGAGCTTCATCCCTGGTTCTCAAGCACAAGACCTCAGCATAGCCAGAGTATTGGTCAGTGAGACACAGAACATAAAACTCCCCACGCAAGCCCCTAATATTAAATGGCCCCATGATGTCCAAGTGAAGGCGTTGTAATGGGGCACGGATCCTAGTTTTGCTTTCTTTAGGAAAAGGGATACGTTTTCCCTTTGCCTTCTGACAAGCATCACATGGGATCTTAGACAGTCTTTGCACCTGTTGGAGAGTGAGGGGTAAGTTCTGAACCAAACCCTTCCTTACAAGGTTGTGCATGGCATCATAGCCAGGGTGACCCAGCCGCCTATGCCACAACCATTCAGGAGTGGTAGGGATCACAACTCCACCATCCTCATCAACATCAAGAGCAAAAGCTGGATAATCTTCAGCACCATACAAACGGCCACGAGGGGTGTGACAAGGCCTACATGCAAACTTGTACACACCATCACTGGAGGCAGGGAAAGACCACAGAACAGAAGAGCCCTGTGTGGCAGTACAACTAAGACTATCAAAAGAAATCTTGCAGTTGTGAGCATGGGCAACAGCATTTACTGACATGAGGTTCACCGGACATTGTGGGATGTAGAGAACATTGGTTAAAGTGATTGGTGTTGGTAACCAATCACTACATAACACAATAGAACCCTGACCCACAGACCGTTGAAACACACCATCACCAAATTTAACTGCTGGCCCAGTCTCAGAAGCATGAAACACAGTGAACAAAGACATATCACCTGTGATTGACATCCCAGCTCCAGAATCAACATGCTAGACACCCTCAGACAGGCTCGGGCTGCAGACATTTGAAAATTTCGCAGTGCAAGAGAAAAGGACAGAGCGTACCTCCTATTTCTTGTCCAAAGCATACCCATCAATCTGAGCCTGCAAGGAGGCCAGCTGCCGCGGAGTAAGCACACCTGGAAGGGCCAAGGCCATGGGCACCGGATTGGTAACCGGTGCACCAGGCTTGGTCTTACGCAGGTGCGGATGCTTCGTGAAACAGCGATCCTCCGAGTGGGTCGTCTTGCTGAGGCATGGGCCCCAAGTGCAATCCAGACGTCGCTTGTTGGAACCAGAACCCTGAGAACCAGATCCCTGCCCACGCTGAAACGCAGCATTGGCAGGAACCTGGGTAGCGTCCCGGGACCAACCAGGATGCCTGGAGTCGGACCTGGGGAGAGCAATGTTCAAATTGTCGAGAGACCGATATGCCTCCAGACAAGACCAGTAATCTACAGTCTGTCTGTTAGCCAACATCATACCGTACTGGATCCGCAGCGATTCAAATCGGATCAAACGGATCCCATTCACAATGGTTTCCATGGCGTGGCGCTGAGTGACAGGATGTCCAGCACTGCGGAGGTCAGTGCACAGACTGCGAACCATGCGAAAGAAATCATCGACACGGTCAGAAGGGCCCATGTGTGCATTATGAAGTTCGATACGCATGAGAGGGACTCTAGAGGCAAGGGCATCAGACTGCGTCTTCCGGATATTCAAAAGGATATCCCGAGGGGTGGCAAAGTCCTGGTATACCTTGACCATATCGTCCTCCATGTTCGCGAGCATCATAGTTAAACACATGAACTCCTGACGTTCGAGAGGCAGTGCACTGAACCCCAACAGTGCAGGATCAAACCGAGACTCACCATGAATGAGGGTATTAGACCCAGCTCCAATCGCAGAAGGGACAGGAGCCAAGGACCTACGAATGTCCATGAAATACTCCGCAGCAAGACCAGCGTCAAGAGCGCGCTGGTCATCTATGTTCCTAATCACAGGAATGGACCTCGCAACACTCATAAGCAGCTCGAAATCTGGGCTAACAGGACACAGAGGGACAGGCACTCGCACAAACTGATAACCAAGCTTCTCGTGATCACTACGCCTCGTACCACCAAAGGAAACACCATGATCTGGGGGATACAGAATCCCAGAAGTGACTGGACCAAGAAAAGAACGACACCTGGCACCAAGCTCAGAGAAAGCCATCACTCGGCGATGCCTCAGCTTCACACTAACATTTGCCATTGTAGCCTGCATATCCATCCGACCGTACAAAGAGCGGTTCAAGGACTCACCATCCCGTCGATCCTGGTTGATCAGGCGGTAGTCCCGCAAGTTCAAAGTCGGAGGAGATCCACCAGTGAGCAGATGCTCCCAAGATTCGCATGACCGCGTATATAGCATAGGAGGAGGGCCAGGGGCAGGAGGCAGCTCCACCGGCGGAGGCGGAGGGGGTTCCAGGGAGGCACCAGCAGCAGAGGTGCGTGCAGAGGAAACAGCAGCCTCGCGAGAGCGAGTGTGGTAGCCAGGGAGGCCACGCTCCATGGGGGCAGATGCAGAGGAAAAAGAAGCAAAGCCCTTCAAGAAAGTGGGCTTAGCCACCTCCGGGTAAGCCGGGGGAACAGGCTCAAAGGGAGGCGCCGACGAAGGCTGAGGCTGATACACAGGCGAAAGCTCTCGATTAGGCATCTGCTGATCAGCAGGCTCATACACCGGCGAAACAGCGGAAGTCTCAAAGACACGAGTGGCAGCAGCAGATGGGGTCACGCCACCGAAGTCAGCACTCGTAGCACTCTTCAAGTCCTCCTCATCATCAGTAGTAGTAGAGTAGTCTTCATCATAATTGAAAGGGACGAAAGGAGGCTGCGGGTCTGATGCACAACGGATGATCTGTGTCTGTACACAACACAGCTTCATCAGGACATCCTCAACATCAGAGAAAAGGCGTCGAACATTGAGAGAAGGAACCGTAAAGTTGGAGGATTGACCGGGGGGGGTTACTTCCTTGATGGCGGAAGGATCCTCCTCTCCGGCAGCAGAGGCCGCTGGCGCACAGTCGTCTAGCCAATCCAGAGGAACCTTCACCCCCGTTGGGAGGATTCGGTCGCATCCATTGCTCACAATGACACTGCGGATCCCACGAGCCCATGAAACACCATTAAGTTTGGTAAGTTTCACAAAGCCGGCAGGAGGCCCTCGCGGAAGTTGCATTATCAAAGCAGTGGTAGTGATGAGGAGCCCAGTAACCTATCAGCTTGAAATCACTCCGGTAGAGTGGACAGTAGATTAAAGCAGCGGAACAGACGCACCAATCTATACACGGAGACAAGGATAACGTTACAGACACAGGAGACCCATAAAGGGGCACCTGTGGTGAAAGGAGGCGGTAGACAGGAACCTAACAGGGTACAGATCAGACCGGAGACGTAGGTGACAGGAAGCTGCCACTGAGTCATCTCAAGATGACTCAGTCCCACGGGAAGCTGGCTCAGGAGAGCCGATAGTTCTAAGGGAGTACATAAGTAGTCACCAAGTCATAAAACGCGTGAGAGCACCGCTATACATGCTGATAATGACCAGCTACTGGCGCCAGTAGCTGGAAGTTCTTGACATGTTCCGCCGCCAACATAACATCGATTGTTTAATAAACGTTATATGGTTCGTCTTTCAGCTTTGAACGCACTATTTTTGCAAGATCTTTGATGGCGATGTTTCTGTTTCTTTGGTATTCGCACTGTTTTGCCGTGTCCCTTGCTCCATACGTGGGTCCATTAGGATCAAACTGCATGATTTCCCTGAATTCTGCGAGGAGCCTTCCTAATATGACCCCGTCGTTTTCTTCTTTGCTGTCTCCGACGAGGATCTCCTTTTTTCTTTGATCTGTCTGTACCGCCTCTTGGACAGCATGGACGTCCCCTTTTTCATGGGGGGGGGGCATCAGAAGAAGCAGTCGCAGTCGCAGTAGCAAACGATCCCTTGTCTTCAGCCTTTGTGCACATTCTGGTAGTAGTAGTAGTAGTAGTAGTAGAAGTAAGTCTGTAAAGTGTGCTGTCAATGAATAAGAGTTTTGCTATTGTTTATACTTCATTATATTACAGGCTGTGTCATGCTGCCCCCACTTGCTTGTTCACTGTACCCCACAATCACCCACATACCCGTGTGTGCGGCCGCCCTATTACTCTTCTTCACGTGAGAGAGAGAGAGGGGGGTAATCACCCACATACCCGTTTGGGTGGCCTTCAAAATCCATCGCTGTGCGTGTTCTGATGGACGAGAAAGAGGAGGCGACGAGGAGGACAACGATGGACGAGTGTCCGCCGTGTGCCGCGCATGCATGCCCCTGTTCATCTTGTGGACTCCATCTGTATTTTGGGGGGCCTTCGGTCCCAGATGGACGATCGATCGATCGATGTATTTTGCGACAGCCTCCGCCTCCTTGAGGTCTGCCTCGCGGTAACCTGTCTGTCTTGATCGATGTAGTTTGCGACATCCATCTCCGTGTGCTGGCTGGCAGGTCATTCGTCTTGTGGACTCCATCTGTATTTTGGGGGGCCTTGGGTCCCAGATGGACAGACGATCGTTGGATGTATTTTGCGACAGCCTCCGTCTCCTTGAGGTCTGCCTCGCGGACAACTGTCTGTCTTGATCGATGTATTTGCGCGAGGACGACGATGATGGACGTGCCGACATTTTGGGGGGCCTTGGGTCCCAGATGGACGGAGGACCGTTCGATGTGTTTTGCGACAGCCTCCGCCTCCTTGAGGTCTGCCTCGCGGACACCTGTCTGTCTTGATCGATGTATTTGCGCGAGGACGACGACGATGGACGTGCCGACATTTTGGGGGCCTTGGGTCCCAGATGGACGGACGATCGTTCGATGTATTTTACGACAGCCTCCGCCTCCTTGAGGTCTGCCTCGCGGACACCTGTCTGTCTTGATCGATGTATTTGCGAGAGGACGACGATGATGGACGTGCCGACATTTTGGGGGACCTTGGGTCCCAGATGGACGGACGATCGTTCGATGTATTTTGCGACAGCCTCCGCCTTCTTGAGGTCTGCCTCGCGGACACCTGTCTGTCTTGATCGATGTATTTGCGCGAGGACGACGATGATGGACGTGCCGACATTTTGGGGGGCCTTGGGTCCCAGATGGACGGACGATCGTTCGATGTATTTTACGACAGCCTCCGCCTCCTTGAGGTCTGCCTCGCGGACACCTGTCTGTTTTGATCGATGTAATTGGGCGAGGACGACGATGATGGACGTGCCGACATTTTGGGGGGCCTTGGGTCCCAGATGGACGGACGATCGTTCGATGTATTTTGCGACAGCCTCCGCCTCCTTGAGGTCTGCCTCGCGGTAACCTGTCTGTCTTGATCGATGTAGTTTGCGACATCCATCTCCGTGTGCTGGCTGGCAGTTCATTCGTCTTGTGGACTCCATCTGTATTTTGGGGGGCCTTGGGTCCCAGATGGACGGACGATCGTTCGATGTATTTTGCGACAGCCTCCGCCTCCTTGAGGTCTGCCTCGCGGACACCTGTCTGTCTTGATCGATGTATGTTCACGACAAGCTTCATGGAGAGCACGCATGTAGAGAAGATTCTACTGCTCCTAGAAAAAAGCAGGTGGGATTCCAGAGACACATGTTCTTCCATGCAGACAAATAAATAAATAAATAAATAGGCCATCTTGGTCTGTCAGTCAGTCAGTCGTCGTCTTTTGTATGTAATTTGCGCCATCCTCCGCCTCCTTGTGGTCTGTCATGGACGACGCTGAGACTATGCTGGTGATCCAATTCCGATACATGCGAGGCATCTGTTTTGGTGCCGTATTAGTTGTTCTTTTGTTCGACAAGAATGTGCACACGCCCAACACGCTTCATTATTATCATCATCATCATTTGGATCATCAGTATCCGACAATCGGCATGAACGACCCTCATAATCCTTCGATGTTGTTGTTGGTATCGTCCGCACTGCGTGTAGACCGTGTGCGAGCAGGGCGTATATTGCCTCGTCCCTGTGTTGTGTTTGCGAAGCTATCCATTCTTCGAGTCCCATGTGAAACCCAATAGGTAAAGATACGCTCAATGTCTTTGTACGTTTCATCTTGTTTTTGTTTTCTGTTTCCATGTATTCTACTCTTCTTCTTTTATATCCCCTGCTCTTCCGTGCATGATGGACGAGTCTCCTCCGTTTTGCGTGTGCCATGCGTTCTGTCTCTTGTGTGCGTTCGCCTATCACTCTTCTTTACGTGCGTGCGTGTGTTTGCATGATCAATGAATCAATCCAGTAGTGTGTCTCATGCTTGATGTGAACTGTGGGCTCCCCTTCGTCCGTCGCTTGTTCCGCGCCTACGATCACTAGGCTACTTCTGCTTGAGGCGTATTTCACGTGTTTTGTGCATTTTGATAAACATTTTTAGTGATAGCTTCCTCACTGTAACATTATTGACAGTCTCCGTGATACCCCCCCATCAATTACTGTTCTCCGTACAAGTTTATTTTCGGTGCGAGTCCGCAATTGAATTCCCCTGCCCCCTCCGTGTGTCCCGCGATTCCTCTTTCATAACCCCGACAATGTTGTCAAGCCTAAGTCTGCTTGAGACGACACCTCGGAAACGCCCAAGTGTTCCAGTGATAAGCTCAAGCGTTACAGTGCACTCCGATGACTTTCAGTGAGAAAGAAGCCCAAGCGTTCCAGTGAGAAAGAAGCTCAAGCGTTACAGTGATAAGCCCAAGTGTTACAGTGAATCTTTTACAAACAACATACACATTGTGTAAGACTTGACAGTTACGCAGTAGTGTGTCTAATGCTTGATGTGAACTGTGGGCTCCCCTCCGGTCGCCCACCCGCTCGGTTCCTTGCGGAATCCTTTGTGGGGGCTCCCCTCCGGTCGCCCCCGGTCGCTCCGCTGTGGGGAGGTGAATACAATCCGTTGTTTGCCGATGGACTATGGCTGTACATGGACACCTCGTGGCCTGAGAGGGTAGCGCCGGCGTTCAGGTCCGTGCGCAGAAGACAAAGCTTCACGATCTCCAGCATCCGTGGAGGTACTTGCATCTCTGCTGTGTCCTGAGCTGCAGCGCCCCTTTCGTGGCGTGCCGTTGCACCCCGATCTTCTGAAGATCGAGTTGATAGATGAGACACTTACTATCTGCTATGGGGTTTGTGTCCCCATTCGACACTAAGACAGTAATACCGAACCTGATGACGGTGTTCGAAGCAAAGCTCAAGGGAACACAGATGTTCCGAGAATACACAAACACCGCTCTGCTGTTCACGAGGAATGTCTGAATAGCCGAGCGGTGTTTTTGTATTCTCGGAACATCTGTGTTCCCTTGAGCTTTGCTTCGGACACCGTCATCAGGTTCGGTATTACTGTCTTAGTGTCGAATGGGGACACAAACCCCATAGCAGATAGTAAGTGTCTCATCTATCAACTCGATCTTCAGAAGATCGGGGTGCAACGGCACGCCACGAAAGGGGCGCTGCAGCTCAGGGCACAGCAGAGATGCAAGTACCTCCACGGAACGTGGGGTATTGCGCATCAAGACGTTCGCTCCTTCTCGCGCTCAACAACTGCAAAGGTCGTGTGGCACGTCCTCGGTGCCGCAATCAATACTGTCGACGCCACCTGTCCACACGTACTGGAAGACGACACCGGCCATCTCCCGAAAGACGGCACCTGAATCACCCGCGTCAAGTTGGTAGTACTCGTATCCAACGTCGAGACGGGGCTTGACTCGAGGGTACTCTCCGCGAAGGTACCGGAGCAGGGCAGTCTCAGCCTCCACACAAGCACGCGGATTAAGTACGTGGATTGCGAATATCATCTTTGAGTTCTTCGGGCCCTGAGAAAGTCGCTGAACAAAGGGCTTCGACGTCCTGCCCACCTTGACGACGATCTCATCCTTCTGAATGAACTTGTGCTCAACCAACGCGTACACGGCATTGGTTGTAATGTGCGCCATGATCGCTATCGATCTGCTCATATGCTATATCCCAATGCTCGCGTTTACACCATTATTATAAGCACGACAGCTCGTCGTGGTCAGGCTCGAAGACATACGCGACAGGCGACGCTACGTCAACCAGGTGGCTGTACATGGACAGCTCGTGACCTGAAAGGGCAGCGGCTGCGTTCGCGTTGCTCGGCGTCAGATCAGTTCGCAGAAGACGAAGTTTCACGAGCTCGAGCATACGGCAGACACTCTCAGGGCACAGGCGGTAGTTCCTCTCCTCATTGGTGCGTTTGCCCTTGACCTGCACCCGCTTGGTCTCGCTCACCATATCCAGACCCACGGCGTTCAAGATCATCTTAACCGCCTTGGACACCTTGCGCAGGTCCCACCCGTCGCGAACGCCGCACGAGGCCTGGCTGAACAGCCGAGCGGTATTTTTGTAGTCGCTGAACATCTGCGTGCCCTTGAGCTTGGTGTCGAATGCCGTCATCAGGGTCGAGATGACGGTCGTAGTGTCGAATGGGGACGAAAACCCCAGAGCAGCGAGTGTCTCCTCGACGAGAACGATCTTCAGCAACCCTGAGTGCTCAGTCGTGTGCACGTCTGCGCCTCGCACCGGGCGCAAGATCGGGCACAGCAGGCGCGACAGGAGCCTCGCCTTCGGAGAGCCGACAGCACCAGGCTCGTTCTCCATCAGGAACTCCTCGTCGACGCGGTCGATTCCCCATGCAGAGCAGTAGCGGCTCAGGTACAGAAGGAACTTGTCGTCCTCGCTCGCGTCGTTGGCCATCACCCGCTGCTCGATAGTATCCATGAGATCCTTGCGCCGCATGGCTGTGGGCACATCATCGCTGAGGATGTCGGTGCCGGCGACGGCGACAGGGACGGCTAGAGTGTCAGGGACAGGGACGGCTACTGTGCCAGGGACAGGGACGGCTACAGGGACAGGGACAGGGACGGCTACAGGGACAGCTCCGGTGAGCGCATCCATCTGCTCCTGAGCCTTGAGGACGCGCATCAGGAACTCGCTTGTCGCCTCCACGTCGCCCTCAGCCGGCGCGTGCACGTGGGCGGCACTGACCGCAGCGTAGCTGGTGCCGAGGTCCATGCGGTGACCTGCATGCTCCAGAAGGTCGGCGAAGCAGGACACGTAGTCGAAGCTGGCGTTGTATATCTCCGCTAGAAAGTAGCTTTCGACAGTCATCTTCAGTGTCGGTGGAGCCACGGTCGCAAACAACGGGGCGAGATCCCCACCCGAGAGCTCCTGCAGTGTGTGGTCGTCTCCACCGTCAATCGCGGGGACGTGCTTGACCTCTAAGCAGGTGGCGAAACCCTCCATCCACCTGCGTCAGTTTTTAAGCAGTGGTCCCCAAAGTCATACTTAATTATATAGCAAAGCGTGTTTTAGAAGTGTGACTTTGGGTACCACCTCTCTATCCCGTGGGGTACGTGCTTGACTCTAAAGCAGGTTGCGAAACATTCCATCCACCTTATATTTAATTATAGCAAAGCGTGTTTTAGAAGTATGACTTTACCCGCCACCTCTCTATCGCACCTGAGCCACTGGTAGAGGTCGACGTGCGTCAAGTGTTGTCGGGTTGCCTCTCGTGCCACCCTCATGTTCTTGGCGACGAGTGTCCTGACGTCTGTGTCGACCAGGTGGCGCACGCGTCCTGTCATCTGCAACGCGCCCATCGGCGCCGCGGACCCGGGGCACAGGTATAGGTACATCCTATCAAAATGCTCGGTGCTGAAGTCGACGCCCGCCGATATGGCCGGCGTGTACACGACGATCCGTTTGCTGCTCCAGAGTGCGTCGACGTCTATGAGCTTCGCCTTGACTGCGTCGGCTGTCTTGGACGTGTGCAGCAGGCAGAGTCTGGCCGCGTCCTTCGGGTCGTCGAATGTGTCAAGTGCGGCCTTGTGCACCTGCATCGCGCGCTCCTGGCTGAGCGAGACGACGACGACGTTCCTTCCTGCGATGATGTCGTCTCGGATCTGCGCGCTCCATGTCGCCTCGTCCTTCGATATGGCGAATGTGCGCGCGTTCTCTGTGCTCCTGTAGTCGTTGACGACGAGCAGGTTGCGCAAGCCGGCCTGCTTGAGGAATTCTTTCGTGACGCTGCCCCATGTCGCGTCCATTGTGACGACGCCGGTTGTCGTCGCGTTGAGCGTGTTCGCAAGCCCCTGCAGCTCAGCCAAGGGTGTGGCGACGGTTGGCGACATGAAGTGTCTCAGCAGTGACTCGACCTGGTCGAGCACAACTATGTCAAAGCCCGATGTGAGGTATCGCATGCACGTGTGCTCTGCTAGCCTGTGTAGCGACTCGATCTGGCAGATGACTCGCGGTGTCTTGTCCCTTCGCCTGAGGTCCTACGCGGTGACGTCGGCGTCTAGGTATGATACAAATCCCTTGCGCGCCAGTTTTCTCTTGTGCTCTAGCGCGAGCGACTGCCTGTATGTGACGACGAGCACGGTCTTGTCCTCGCCCACGCGTTCTAGGAGTACGTCTAGCATGGTGGACTTTCCTGACCCCATCGGGCTGCGCACTGAGAGCGTGTTGACGTCCTTTCCCTCTGTGTCTAGCCACACATCGACCGCCTGCTGCATCTCTAGGCATGCGTCGATGTCTATGTACCTACTGTTGACGTGCACTGCTCCCGCGTCCCACGCGTTGCCTGCGGGTTCCGCGAGTCTTCCGATGCACGCGGGCGCGTGGTTGTCGCAGGTGGCGGAGAAGCACTTGACGATGCAGTTTCCTGCTGTGTCTACGAAGCATCGCATGTTCTGCTCTCCGTTGTGTATGTTTCCTGTGTAGCACGGTTCACTCCGGTCACTGTAGTTGAACCTGACGCCTACGCTCGGGCGAATGCGTCCTCTGCGGGTCGTCTGTCGTGGAATGCTGACGGGTGCATGTTGCGTCTGAGTAGGTCGAGCATGCGCACGATGACGTCTGCGCGTCGGACGTGCGGTTCCTTCTCTACGGCCTTTGCGATGATGGTTCCCGCCGCTCTGACTGCGTCTGCGACTGTTTGCGTGCGCGGTCGTGCCGGCCATGCGATCCCGTTCTTCTTGACGTATCTCGGTATGTGCTCTGGAACCTGTATGATTGCGGCATCCTCTGGCACGTGTGAGATGACTGTCCTGAGTGGTGTGTCTGGGTCATCCTTGTGGTGCTGCTTGAGCGGTACGAGGACCAAGTCCGCGTCCTTGTTGAACTTGCACGACCCGAGCATGCGCATCTCCCTGTCCCTTGTGTATACGCCTATGTCTACGAGCTTCCCGACTCCGTTTGGGTCTAGCTGCTGCAGTCTCATTGCGAGGTGTGCTGCGCCTGTGGTGTCTGCCTGGTGGTTGCTGCTGTACACGTGGAGCGGCGTTCCTTCTCTCTTCGTGTCGGTGATGAGGTGCAGGCTGAGCTTCTTGGCGTTTGGGCTGACGAGCCATATGAGGTCATTGTCGACGTCGATCTGGATTCCGTAGTCGTTGCTGAATATCATCTTGATTGCATCCTCTGTGTGTGCGACCAGCGCGGCTACGTCTGGGAAGGGCACCTGGTCGTTTGGAAGTGGTGGACCATCGATGTCAAGGTACGGCTTGCATGGCTTTCCGAACGGTATGATCTCGAACGCGTGTCTCGCGTGTCCCTTGAGTCTTTGCAGCGCCTCGTTTGCGTCTGTCCATTCCTTGTAGCATCCGAACTGTCTCCATCCACTGAACGGGTCCTGCAGCTGCATCTGCGTGCGTGCGTGCATGATCGTCGCATCTGCCTGCATGCTCGCCTTTGCGCCTGCGCCCCTGTGCCAGTTTGCTCCCAGCCCCATGATGGGTGGGCATGGCGCTAAGTTGGCCTTGGGTTGTTTTGTTGCGTCCGTCGGCATCGTTTCAACCTTGTTCAGTCGGATAATCCAATTGCGTGGTTGAAATGGTGATTCGTGTGGATAACCCTTTGGTCTGGTACATCTACATTTTGCTTACTCTCATCCTGTTTACACCATAAACATGTCAGATCCTGCAAACGAGTCCGCAGCTCAATTCCGTGCTTGACCTCCAGGCAAGCAGATTGCGAAACCTTCCATCCACCTGCGTCAGTTTTTAAGCAGTGGTCCCCAAAGTCATACTTAATTATATAGCAAAGCGTGTTTTAGAAGTGTGACTTTGGGTACCACTTTTACAATTTCACAATTCACCCCGTGGGTCAAGCAGACGTCTGCTTGAGACTACACGTGTGTTCCGCGCGCCTCAAAGCACGTGTGTAAACAGGTCAGATCCGACACGTGTGTTTCCTCGCGCCCATGAAAGACGAGTGTAAACAGGTCAGATCCGACACGTGTTTTCGCGCGCCCATGAAAGACGAGTGTAAGCAGGTCAGATCCGACACGTGTGTTCAGCGCGCCCATGAAAGACGAGTGTAAACAAGTCAGATCCGACACGTGTTTCCGCGAGTCAGCAGCTGAATTCCACTGCCCCACTCCGTGGGTCCCGCGATTCCCCTTTCATAATCCCGACATAGTTGTCAAGCAGAAGTCTGCTTGAGACTATACGTGTTCCCCATGCGCCTCGAAACACGAGTGTAAACAAGTCAGAGCTTCATGACCCCTTTAATCTGAGTGAGTTTTAACTATATGTTACGTAATTGGAAGTTGAAACGCTATCTTGCTCATGGAGCAAGCGCACCTGGGCAACTGCACGTGTTCAGATCCGTCGCTCCATCCTCTTTGGAGAGCGTCGTCTCCTCGAGGGGATTCTTCTACCCCCGGTTAGACAAGGGTGGCTTCTATGCTGGTGGGCGCTACGGCATGTACTTCGACACCAACATAGACATGGCCATCTCACGCCTAACGGAGCCACAAGTCTTCTTCATGTGTTCAGTCCCTGCGGCAACTGCTTCGCGGCACTTCACACATGAAAACCGCATTGAGCTTATGAGGCAGAACATCGTTGCAGACACGATTGTAGATGGCGTGGGCTTCAAGTTTCCGGAGTATGTGAAGTGTCTCGATCCCGACACATTGTTCATGCCCGACATGCTGATCATGCTTTGCCCGAAAGTGATGACTATTCCACTCTAGTTGTTGTTGTTGTTGTTGACATCAAGTGTTGTGATACGGTTCTCATCCAAGTGTTGGCAACATATATCACTTGACAAGCATGAGGTTGATTGCTTGAAATTTTTCATGTCATAGCACGCATGGTTCTTTCTCATCAGCACACCATACATCGGAAATCCCTTGTGAATGTAAGCCTCGTATACTAGCCCCACGATACTTGTTGTCTTATCCAAGTCGTTGTGCGTTGTTGGGTTGTCTATGGTTACAATGGACCCTACAGTGTACGTGGGATTCTGGTAAGGTAAGTAATCCATGTCTGAAGATCGTGTTTTGAAATGTACAATATAAAACCCTAAACAATTATGAGCATAGCAAACGCGAAGGAGTGCTCCGACTCGAAAATAGTTGCCGCTTACTGATTTCATTGGGATAACAACTCTGAAAACCCTGTTTAAATGTTGCTGGAAGCAGGGACTAGTTTAGCTCAAGATCTGTAGGGCCGTGAGACCAGACAGTGGGGTTAAGTCGATAGTATAGTGATAGTATTAGGCCACATTTGTGGCCGTACACTAGACGTTTCATTTTTACTGTTCCGTCGAGTGTAGGCATTATTATGCTCGTGTGTGTCAGAATGTAGGATTCCCCCTCATGTTGTAACTTGGCACCGTTTGTAGCAAATGCGTGATTCTTCCACTCAATATAACCCACCTGCCGTTCCTGCACCATGTTGCAAAACATTCGCAGTTGGCCTTAGTTGCATCGTACTTGATGCTCTGCATATACAGGTCCTGTGTCGCCCACATCGCGATAGAGCGTGTCTGAGACTTCCATGCATTGTTGTCGCCATCATACTGCAACACTGCAGTTGCATCGATCGAAACTTTCGGTGGCTCACTGCTTGATGTGACTCCAGCCATCTTGATCAACTCGTTGTTAGCTGCCTCCAGAGTTAAGGCCACAAATTCTTCCAACTCTACCACGCTTATGTTTCCTTTCGGGTGCATTTGCATTTGAGTCAGTAGCTGAATTCCACTGCCCCACTCCGTGGGGCCCGCGATTCCCCCTTCAGAAAACCAATAGAGTTGTCGAGCAGAAGTCTGCTTGCGACAGTCTAACCTTCAGGAATCCTTTGCATATGTTGGTGACATCCATCCCATCAATTCACGTTGCGAGTCAGTCGCTGAATTCCACTGCCCCACTCCGTGGGGCCCGCGATCCCCCTTCAGAAAACCAATAGAGTTGTCAAGCAGAAGCCTGCTTGATACCGCATAGCCTTCGGGAAGGCTTTGAATATGTTGGTGGCATCAATCCCATGTATTCACGGTGCGAGTCAGCAGCTCAATTCCACTGCCCCACTCCGTGGGGCCCGCGATCCCCCTTCAGAAAACCAACAGAGTTGTCAAGCAGAAGCCTGCTTGAGACCACATAGCCTTCGGGAAGGCTTTGAATATGTTGGTGGCATCAATCCCATGTATTCACGGTGCGAGTCAGCAGCTCAATTCCACTGCCCCACTCCGTGGGGCCCGCGATCCCCCTTCAGAAAACCAACAGAGTTGTCAAGCAGAAGCCTGCTTGAGACCGCATAGCCTTCGGGAAGGCTTTGAATATGTTGGTGGCATCAATCCCATGTATTCACGGTGCGAGTCAGCAGCTCAATTCCACTGCCCCACTCCGTGGGGCCCGCGATCCCCCTTCAGAAAACCAACAGAGTTGTCAAGCAGATGTCTGCTTGCGACCATGCGCGTTCTTTGGAGGACCACCGGAAGGCAGTGAATGCCGATGCGTAAGACACAATGCGACACGTGTTCCGCACGCGCCTCAAAAAACGAGTGTAAACAACTCAGATCTGTACAGATACACGCGAATCTATCTTTCTAACTGCGACAAAATTCTCTGCGCCGAACAAACCAGAATTCGCCCCTGTACAGAACGTTTCGGATAAGATCCGACATCAGATCTGTGTCAGATAGATATCAGATTGGTGGTAGATTCGCGTCGGTATCACACCATGCGAGCCCCCCCTCGCGGTGCAATGCGAAAAAATAAATCCAGGCCAAAATTTCAGGCCAAATTATATGGTAGGATGGACCCATGCTGGCGTGCACTCCCTAAGGACATCATTTTTTCCCACATCCTTCCAGAATGTGATATTGATACGAGGCTGGCATTTAAAATCCCTCCTTCGAAGATGTGCTCGCAACGATACAAATCATCTGACTTCGTAGAGACCTTGCGACACAGATATGGGCCAGACCGGATACAACAAATATGGGTGTTCAGTATGTATTGATCCCAATGCACACAATTGCCGGTTGGTATGACAACAGCGATGCAGAAATCAGGCATGCAATGGTTAATTTAGGCATCTATTATGATTTTGCTGTGTACCGTTGGAACAAGGTATACAAGGATTCCATTCAAATCACGGTGAACTGTATAGATTACAGAGATGCCAATAAATATCCCATATCAGATACAGTTGCTCAACTATGGATTAACCCCCGTTGCCTCTGATGTCAAAACACATAATTGTATTCCCATTGTCTGTGAAGGTGCGCGTTCCCTTGACTTGAGCAATCATGAAGCCAGGTGCGATGAGCATCTCCTTCTCGTTCTCATAGTCAGCATCAGTCCCGACTGCCAATGCGCGCACCGTGTCATCTGCAATGACAATTTTGCAGATGGTTGCCTTGCCATCTGTAAGGTGCTTTTTAGCCCATGCCTCGGCACCATCTACAGTTGCTGATACTGGCATCCACCTTGTAGCATTGTGCGTGGGTACAGTCTGATTGGGCTTGACGGCGCGCCACACGACCATGCCCTTGGGCAAATGGGGGCAGCTCTGCAGGGTTGTCCAAATGGTGGCAACGTCCAAAGCAACATCCATGTCGATTTCAACGTCCAACATTTCTTTCAACGATTGGTTCATGCCCATGTTGCAGCCTTGCCAACGCTCTAGCGCATTTCTCAACTTGTCTGGTTGAGATTTCAGATTATCCTCTCGCCATTTGACAGCATCCATATCTGAGCAGTGCATGGGTTGCAGGGACAGCCATGGGTTTTGCAGGACAGCCATGATCAGCAAGCGGTCTACAAACACAGGTATGAACATTCATGCTTTCCTGACTGACTGCTTGTAATTGATGAGAGAGCACCCATTGAGTTTTCAAGTGGCTAAAGACTAAAAAGATGTCATCCCTGCTCCAATCATGCAGTCCCTCCTCCAAATCATGAAGTCCCGCTCATCCCGTGTGCCCCCATACCCATTCCAGTCAATGCCAGCCTATAGCACTCAAAGGCAGCCTCGCGCAACTGTCTTTTGCAATCCGCACTGCAATGCCATTCCCAAACACTCTCCCTCTCAAGTAAGCCTTTGATTCCCCGTACGCACCTCTTGCAGCTGGACGAGAGCGCGAAGCAATCGCCCGTCGGTCGCGCGTAATGTCCGGGATCTGCGGCAGGCAGCCCAGGCAGGCAAAACTTTGGCAATGCATATCTTTGTCGAATGGTCATGGAATTGGACGAACGAAGAAGCAAATTCCCCCGATTCGACCCTGAAGAATCCGTCGCACCTGTCAGATAGCGAAGAATCGCAAAGCCCGCGCTGTTTTAGGATGCAGATGCGCTGCTCACCGACGCCTTGGTGCTTTGAGTGGAGAGCAAAGGTAGCTTGCTCGTAGCAGAGCTCTGGGCCATGTACTGTAGTGTACCGCCGCTCCTACACGCACGCTGTCAAGGCGTGGACCGAAGGCGTCGACCGAACCAAGGCGCAAGGCGTCGACCGAACCAGACCTCGGTACGCCCATGCAGATCTAGTCGCCCCATGCAGATCTAGTCGCCCATGCAGATCTAGTCGCCCCATGCAGATCTAGTCGCCCATGCAGATCCAGTCGCCCCATGCAGATCTAGTCGCCCCATGCAGATCTAGTTGCCCATGCAGATCTAGTCGCCCATGCAGATCTAGTTGCCCATGCAGATCTAGTCGCCCATGCAGATCTAGTCGCCCCATGCAGATCTAGTCGCCCCATGCAGATCTAGTTGCCCACGCAGATCTAGTCGCCCCATGCAGCTCTAGTCAGACAGTGAGTCAGCAGCTCGATCCCTCTGCACCGCTCCGCGGTGCCCGCCCTCCCCCTCCAGAAAATCACAGTAGTGTCAAGCTGGGTCCTGCTTGAGACATACGGCTTCTTTGGAGAACCGGACCACAGTGGTCGGAATACGGTTGCGTAAGACACAATGCGGCTTTAATCAATCGACGACAAGTGTTCCGAGTGCGCCTCGAAAAACGAGTGTACACAGATCCGTACAGCCATACAAACGCGAATCTCTCTCTGCCGAACTGCGACACATGCAATGCGCCGAACAAACCAGAATTCGCCCCCGTACAGACAGTTTCGGATAGATCCGTATTAGATTTATGTTAGATCTACATCAGATTGATATTAGATACGCGTCGGTATCACACCGTGCGCGACACCCCATGCGGTGAGATGAGAAAAAATAAATTCAGGCCAAAATTTCTAAGGAAGTTCACATGTAGTCACCAAGTCATAAAACGCGTGAGAGCATCGCAAGTCATGCTGATACTCCACCTATGACACAGGTGACATAAAATACTACTACTCCACCTATGGCACTGGGGACATAGAACTATATGGAACAGATTAAAAAAAAAATCAAAGAACTCCGAATTTCGAAAGAACTTCAAATGAAACCCAAAGGGTGAAAGGAAGGAATGAAACAAGGCAAAACCAAAAGTTGCCAAGCTAGAAAAGGATGAAACCGAAAATCAAAGATGGGTAACAACGGTATAGAAAACCCGATCCGGGAATAGGAACCTAATGCCAAACAATGATAACCAAAGAAACCGATGTAACCAGAAGGGAAAAAATGACCCTAAGGAGAAGCGGTCATTCCAAACATTCGGACAAACCGCCAGAACACAGCAGGACCAAGGGGCTTGGTGAAGGGGTCAGCACAGTTGTCCCTAGTGTTAACATAGGCAACATCCAGTTGGCCATCCTCCACCAGCTCCTTGATGTAGTGATGAATAACATCAATGTGCTTGCTACGAGGCAGGAGCTGCCCGTCATTTGCCCAACTCAGAGACCCCAAGTTGTCACCTTGAATGGTAACCAAGCCACAAGTCAGTCCCAGATCCACCCTCAACTTCTTCAACCATTGCACCTCCCTGGCAGTCTGAGACAGGGCCTGATACTCAGCCTCACTAGAGCTAATGGCAATAGTGGGCTGCCTCTTGCTTATCCAATTCACTATGCACCCCCCAGCAAGCACAGCATAGCCAGTCTGAGACCTCCTGTCAGACCCATCATCAGCAAAGGATGAGTCACTAAAGACAGTAAAAGAGAACTCAGGGCTGTGGGTGTAAGTGAGTCCCAGGTGGGAATGTGACCTCAAATACAAGAGCAAACGCTTGGCTGCCCCCCAGAGGGGGACGGTAGGGTGAGCAGAAAACCTGGACAGGTAGCTCACAGCAACAGAAATATCAGGCCTGGTGCAAGTAGCCAGGTATAGCAAAGCACCCACAAGAGATAGGTACTGGCTATTAGACAGTGACAGTGACAGTGCACTTGGCCATGGGGGCAGATAACTTGGGCTTAGCAGCTGCAGTAAGACCAAACTGCTCCACCAGATCAACAATGTAGGAGTGCTGGGAGAGGTTGATCTGAACACACCTGCCGTTAGAGTCAAGTGTAACGTTCATGTCCAATGAGAGGAACTGAACTGGTACACCCATCTCCTTGACCTCCCAGCCAGCTTTCTCCATAGCCTTGATCAGCAAAGCATACAAAGCCAGCACACTAAAATCACAGATAAAATCATCAACATAGGTCAGGACATAGCTCCACACACCAAAAGAATCCTTCCTAAAATACAGAGCAGGTTCTGCCTTGCACATAGTAAACCCATGTGCAACCAAAACCCGCTTGACATCCATACTCCAAGCCCTGGGCGCCTGCTTCAAACCATAAAGGGACTTGATCAGTTTGCACACAAGGGGAACACCGTTAGGACCAAGTACCTTAAAGCCCTTAGCATTCAGAAATGCAGTCTTGATATCCAACTGCCGAACAAACATTTTTCTATGAGTGATGGCAGCAAGGAGGACCCTCAGACCTGCTTTAGAAGAGACGGGGGCATATACATCATGAAAGTCCAGCCCAGGACGTTGCAGAAAACCCCGGACCACAAAACTCGCCTTAAAGCGCACAGGACCATCAACCCCAACCTTCTTCACAAATAACCACCTGCCAGACAGGATCCTCTGCTTAGGAGGCTGTGGAGTGAGTGCCCAAGTACCACTGGCATGCAAGAACGCCATCTCATCCTTCATAGCAAGCAGCCACTGATCCCTGTCAGGGTTGGAAGGAAGCATGGCAGCTTTATAGGTTAGTTCAGATGAGGTAGAAATATATGCCCCCACGTACAAGCAGTTTACTTGTACATGAGCAGCACTTGTATCAGCAGTATCAGCAGTATCTAGTAGTACAGCCCCCAGTGCAGAACTACTGCCTGGTTGAAGTGGGTCGGCCTTCTTTGCGTCTAAATCACTGAAGCCTGGGTCGACCGGTACACCCCAGCCATACGCAGTATCAGAGCCGGACCAGTGTTCAAGGTCATCACTCACACTCTCGGTGACGGCCACATCGTTACAATGCCTTGTCCGGTGTAAACCACCAGGGACGGCAGGAGGCGAAGGGATCAACAACGCCCGCGAGCCATCCGAACAGGTGGACGGGGGGTGGCAACTAGTGGACAGTGGACCTATATCAGGCTCCACTATGACCTGAGGCTGTCCTAATCCTAGAGCTTCGCCGACGGAATGTGGCGCAGAGGAGGGCCTGGCGACCCCCTGAGATTCGGGTAAATTACTGTCTGAAGGAACTTCGGAATCCCACCCGCCCAGTACCTTCACACGCAATGCAGCACCATCAGCCCCCGACCTGGGACGCAAAGTCATCCCATGACCAGGGCAGCGGTCGACAATTGGGGTTGGTAAAGGATGTAAGGCATTAACCGCAGAATCAGGCATGTGTCCGTTGATGGCAGCATGGATGCGTGAAACATACGGTGACCCGTCATAAGGGGATAGCCCATGTATGCAGTTATAGCGGAACTGCTCATAGAAGAGTACATCACGACTCTCTACTACCTGGCGCAACTTAGGAACCCAAACAAAATAACCCTTACTCACCAGAGAATACCCAACCAGTCTACCAGATAACGCCCTTTCGTCTAGCTTGTTGCGTTTCTTCCCATTGACTAAGGTAACATAGCAAGGGCAACCAAACACACGCAACAACGACACATCAGGTAGAACCCCAAAGAACAACTCGTTGGAGTCTTGTCACCCTGATAGGGCAGCCGGTTACGTAGGTAACAAGCAGCTAGGAAGGCATAGGGCCAGAAAGACTTAGCTAGCTTAGACTCCAAGTGGATACTCCTAGCTATGTTCTGCAAGACCCCATTGTACCTCTCCACAGTTGCATTCTGCTGAGCAGTGTATGCCATAGATAATTCATGCACAACACCAACCGATTCTAACCAATCCTCGAACCACTTTACTAAAAAATCCTTAGCCCTGTCAGATCTGAGACACTTGAAGACAAACCCATGCAGCTGAGTCATCCATCTGAGGATGGTAGTTTGAACTGCTAAGGGAGCTTCATCCTTGGTCCTCAAGCACAATAATTCAGCATAGCCAGAGTATTGATCCGTGAGACACAGAACATAAAACTCCCCACGCAAGCCCCTAACATGAAATGGTCCCATGATGTCCAAGTGAAGGCGTTGTAAAGGTGCACGGATCTTAGTTTTGCTTTCTTTAGGAAAAGGGATACGTTTTGCCTTAGCCTTCTGACAAGCATCACATGGGATCTTAGACAGTCTCTTCACTTGCCTGAGAGTGAGGGGTAAGTTGTTAACCAAACCATCCCTGACGAGCTTGTGCATGGCGTCATAGCCAGGGTGACCCAGCCGCCTATGCCACAGCCATTCAGGAGTGGTAGGGATAACAACTCCACCATCCTCATCAACATCAAGTGCAAAAACTGGGTAATGTACAGCACTCAACAAACGGCCACGAGGGGTGTGACAAGGCCTACAGGTAAACTTGTACACACCATCACTTGAGGCAGGGAAAGACCAGAGTATAGAAGAGCCCTGAGTGGCAGTACAACTAAGACTATCAAAAGAAATCTTGCAGTGATGAGCATGAGCCACAGCATTTACCGACAGGAGGTTCACCGGACAGTGAGGTATGTAGAGAACATCAGTTAAAGTGATTGATGTTGGTAACCAATCACTACATAACACAATGGATCCCTTACCCGCTGACCGTTGAACCACCCCATCACCAAATTTAACTGCTGGCCCATCCTCAGAAGCATGATACACAGTGAACAAAGACAGATCACCTGTGATAGACATTCCAACTCCAGAATCAACATGCCAGACACCCTCAGACAGGCTCGGGCTACAAACGTTGGAAAACTTCGAAGTGCAAGAGAATAGGACAGAGCTCACCTCCTATTTCTTGACTATAGCGAACCCATCAATCTGGGCCTGCAGGGAGGACAGCTGCTTCGGAGTAAGCGTACCTGGAAGGGCCAAGGCAATGGGCACTGGGGCAGTACCCGGTGCACCAGTCTTGGTCCTTCGCAGGTGCGGGTGCTTCGTAAAGGAGCGGTCCTCCGAGTGGCTAGTCTTGTGGGGACATGGGTCCCAAGTGCAATCCAGGCGTCTCTTGAGGGAACCGGAACCTTGAGAACCGGATCCCTGCCCACGCTGAAATGCAGCATTGGCAGGAACCTGGGGAGTGTCCCGGGACCAACCAGGATGCCTGGAGTCGGACTTGGGGAGAGATACATTCAAGATGTCTAAAGCCCTATATTCTGCAAGACAGGACCAATACTCAACAGGCTGATTGTTATACAACAACGTACCATACTTGATCCTCAGCGACTCAAAGCGGTTCAGACGGATACCCTGAACTATAGTTTCCATGGCGTGGCGCTGAGTCTGTGGATGCCCAGCACTGCGGAGGTCAGTGCAGAGGCCGCGAACCTTGCGAAAGAAGTCATCCACGCGGTCAGTAGGGCTCATGACTGAACCAAGAAGCTCGGTTCGCATGAGAGGGACTCTAGAGGCAAGGGCATCAGACTGCTTCCTCTGGATATCAATAAAGATATCCCGAGGTTTGGCAAAGTCCTGGTATACCTTGACCATATCATCCTCCATGTTCGCGAGCATCATGGTTAAGCACATGAACTCCTGACGGTCCAGGGGCAGGGCACTGAAACCCAACAGTGCAGGATCTACACGAGACTCACCATGAGAGGCCGAAGATCCAGCAGTAGGAGCAGGGGCCAGAGGAGCCAAAGACCTACGAATATCCAGAAAATACTCAGCAGCAAGATCAGCGTCATAAGCGCGCTGGTCATCTGACTTCCTAATCTCAGGCAGGGACCTCGCAAAACTCACTACCAGCTCGAAATCAGGGCTAACAGGACAGAAAGGGAGGGGTACTTTCACAAACTGGTAACCTCGCCTATCGTTATCCCTACACCTCACGCCACCAAAAGTCACACCATTACTAGGGGGATAGTTGATCCTTGAAGTGACCGGACCAAGGAAGGACCGACACTGGGAACCTAGCTCAGAGAACACCATTAATCGGCGATGACGCGACTTGACACTCACATTAGCCATAGTAGCCTGCATGTCCATCCGACCGTACAAAGTGCGGTTCATGGATTCACCATCCCGTTGAGCTTGGCGGATCAGACGGAAGTCCCGCAGCTGCAGATTCGGAGGAGGTCCTCCAGTGAGGAGATGCTCCCAAGACTCGCATGACCGCGAAGTCAACACAGGAGGGGGAGGGCCAGGGGCAGGAGGAAGCTCCACCAGCGGAGGCGGAGGGGGCTCCTGCGAGGCACCAGCAGCAGATGTGCGTGCAGAAGAAGCAGCAGCTTCTCGAGCACGAGTGTGGTAGCCAGGGAGGCCTCGCTCCAAGGGGTTAGCTCCGGAGGTGAAGGACGCAGAGCTCTTCAGCAAAGACGGCTTGGCCACCTCCGGGTGGACCGGTGGAAGAGGCGCAAGCAGAGGCGCAAGCAGAGGCGCAAGCAGAGGCGCAGACGAAAGCTCGGGCTTAAACACAGGCGAAGGCACAGGCGGAGGCGCCGTCTGATGAGCAGGCTCATAAGCCGGCGAAACTGTAGAAGTCTCAAAGACTCGAGTAGCATTGGCAGACGGAGTCACTCCACCGAAGTCAACGCTCGAAGCACTCTTCAAATCATCAGTATCAGAACGGTGAATATCCTCCTCCTCATCAGAAACTTCATCATCGCTGAAGCGGGCAGTAGGAGGCTTTGGGCCTGTTGCGTACCGAATGATCTGAGTCTGTACACAACATAGATTCATCAGAACATCCTCAACCTCAGGAGAGAGGCGTTGAACAATAGGAGAAGTAACCGCAAAGTTGGAGGATTGACCGGGGGGGGTTACTTCCACGATGGCGGAAGGATCCTCCTATCCGGCAGCAAAGGCCGCTGGCAAGCAATCGTCTAGCCAATCAGAAGGAACCTTGACCTCCGTTGGAAGGACATGGTCGCAGCCATTGCTAACAATGATGCTGCGGATCCCGCACGACCAGGAAACACCATTTTTATCAGTGAGTTTCACAAAACCGGCAGGAGGCCCTCGCGGAAGTAGCATTTGAAAAGCAGTGGTAGTAAATGAAGAACCCAGAACCTATCAGCTTTAATACACTCCGTAGAGTGGACAGAGATGAAAGCAGCGGAACAGACGCGCCAATCTATACACGGAGACGAGAATAACGTTACAAGCACAGGAGACCCACCAAGGGGCACCAGCGGTCAAGGGGCGGCAGCCTGTAACCTGATTCTAGAACCTAAGCCATGAATCTTAAGCCGGGAGCCGGCAGGACAGCACGTGTCAGTAGAACCGGTGACGCAGCCAACAGGAAGCTGTCACTACGGGAAGCTGGCACAGTACTGGCAGAGCCGATAGTTCTAAGGAAGTACATATGTAGTCACCAAGTCATAAAACGCGTGAGAGCACCGCAATTCATGCTGATAGGTTGCTCCAGAAAGTCTTAGTGCCATTTCCATTCATAAAGGTTCTGAATGTGGAATCTCAGAATTCCAAATTCCATACTTGATAACCGACAGGCGCCTCCGCCATATACCATGTATCAGCTGATACACTCCAAAGAGTGGAGAGATGCTTGCAGCGGTCAGACGCGCCAATCTATACACGGAGATGAGAATAACTTTACAATGAATGGGGAACCACATAGGATACCAGCGGAGGAAAGGGGCGCAAGCCTGGAACCTAATCAGGGTACAGGCTAGACAGCGCGTGTCAGAGGAACCGGTGACGCAGCCAACAGGAAGCTGTCACCGTGTCATGAAGGATGACACAGTCTATGGGAAGCTGACACAGTACAGACAGTAACATTGTCTGTACGGATAGTTCTAAGGGAGTACATAAGTAGTCACCAAGTCATAAAACGATTGAGAGAACCGCAATTGATGCTGATACCATGCATACAATTCCGAAGTAAAAAAAGGGAACGCCTCGAGGGGCGTGGGGACCCTCCCGTGCGCCGTAGTATATATACCGGCATATATACCACGCACACACACACGCCCCACACACACCACACAAACACAAAAACACACACCACCACACCACACCACACCTGTCAGCACCTTCCAGGCTGACATTGGCTTCTATAACTCGGATGACCCAATGGAGCTAGCGAACCTACCCCCCCCCCAAACACACACACCACACCTCCGCCCCACGTCCGCTCCAAATTATATATACCGGCATGAGGAGCGATGAGACAATCTGTCTCCGTGCGGCTTTTCCAAATCATGCATGCATATGGTTGAGACGCTGAGTGGCCTCACACAGATCAGGACGGGAATGCTACCATTGACAGGTTGACAGGGACCGCGAACACTAAAGCGCACCCGTAGCGGCATTATACAAACGGAAGTTTACGGAGATGAATGGTGGAATTGACATATATTAGGATAATAGATAATGATAACGCCTGGTGGGGCGTGGTGTTCAGGGAGCCCGTCGTATGCGGGTGGGGAGCGGTCTCCTACCTCAACTGGACAAGCTACCATCGCGGTTGACGACGACCTGCAACCTCTAAGAGCGACCGAAGGAGTTCGATTCTCGTTAGAAGCACCTGAGTCTGGGTCAGGGAATTTATACCGTACGATTTATCACGATATATCGTACGGTAATAGACCACGATATTACCGTGTTTTTCTATCCCCCTCAGTATTGGTCCATTTGACTTGATTTTAAGTGTATGGACGCGTAAACGGTATTTCCTGTTATATCCCCTTGGTCTTATACTGATTTTTCCAACAAAGGGTATGCAAATACCGTACGGTATATCACGATATATCGTACGGTAATTGAAAATACCGTACAGTATTGACAGCCCTATAAATATGATATATGCAATTGCCTTTCCAATCAGCACTCTATGCCCAATACCTGAACCCGCAACTCATTATAGCTAGGGATCGGCGTGTCATATGATGTTGGCCAAAGGTGAGTATGATATCATAAGATATCATACAAATTGCATCATATTTTATTGTATATAAATGGTAGCTTAGGCTTAGACAGACTGCCGGCATCATATGATATCACATGATATCATAATGCCGTTCCCAAATTATAGCTCACATAACCTACTCCTAGCATCTAAATGCATTAGGGTTTAGGGTTTAGGGTAGTAACCCTAATCATGGTAACCCTAACCATTCAATATGTGTAGCACCAACCCACCTTGCACCTACTACCATACAAATGCATAGATCTCAAGCCATAGTAAAACCCCAATCCAGTCGCATTGCCTTTATCAAGTAGTGATATCGCCTGGTGGGGCGTGGTATTAAGGGAGCCTCGTCTTACAGCGGTAGGGAACGGGCTGCTACTTTACCTGGACAAAGCTACCATGGCGGTTGACAGCGACCACAAACGCTAAGGCGCACACGTTGGGATTCAAACCCGGCACCTTAGTTGTTTTAGGAGCTCTGCCACTGAGCCATTCGTGGAACGGGCATCATTGTCTTTATCACCATTATGGCTTCCAGTTGGAGTAGTTATATATTGGCCCCTAATTGCAGGATTTGCAGGATCGTGGGATCTTAGCTTTTGACGATTTCAAGTACATAGCTAATTTCTGAAACTGACCAGACTCATCAGACTAACTAGGAAATCTCGTAACAACAGAGTTGTTCAACTTATCAGACTTATCAGGCAATCTCAATGGAGCAGACATGTAACAAACCGTTACATACCATTTTTGCCCCTAATAGCATCAAGTAGTAGACCGTGGATGATCGGGGCATGTTAATGTAAGATTGTTACAACGGCATAGGCTCGATGGAGGAGAAGATGCTATTAAGCGCAACAGGCGCAATCATATAGAAAAGAGATGTGTACTGCAGGGTACTGCAGTCACGTGCATGCCACAGCTAGCCTGTGGCCTGGCGGCAGGCAACACGGTACCAGGAGGGAAAGGTACCTGTAACGGTACAGAACCCTTCACGGGTACTCTGGCCGTCCAGCAAGGCATACAGGTACACCGTACCCGTAAGCCACGTGACGAACGCACATGATACAGTACCATACCCATGTACTGCCTCATCTCTCACAACGCACTCGTTGCGCATATAGACACGAGCTACTCGGAACGAACCCTTCTACTACTCACACGAAGACGTTATATCCAAGCTACTCGACATCCCATACCTAGGTAACACCCTTACTGTTCTGCTAGCTTACACATATCGATATACATATAAACATACATCACGAAGCCCGTTACTCTAGCCTAACCCCTCAAGCTGCTAGGAGCATCGTGAGCTGTTACACTGGTAGCGGAGCTGGTTTCGTTCCTTAGGGACCTCACGCATACACATACGCACGCATACGATTTTTTCTTCGAATTTATCGCACCCGCTAGGACATCCTGTCAGCTTTTCTGGCATTTGCTGCTCTTCTTTTGGCTGTCTGCCCTTCCCTGTGGCTACGAGTACACGTAGCGCCTGTCCTGTTCTCGCAGTGCTCTGTCCTGTCAGGTTCGCCCCGCCCTAGGCCGCCTGCGACCTGTCTTGCATGGGCATCTTTTCCTAGCCTGCCATGACCCTGTATGGCCTACGTCCTCGATCCTCGCATTCCCGTCCTGGCCTTTTGGTCATAGCGTCTAATGCTCTATTCACGAGCAGTAAACTCGCGGCGGAATCAATAGCGCAGCATCGGCTCAAATTGCCACCTCAGCCGTACTTGCTTTAATTAGGGTACTTCACGAGTCTGTCCTGTGGCTCTCCTTGCTTGCTGCATCTTCTATTGGTGCTGTCCACCTGCTGTCTTCATTGCTCATCCTGTCGCGCAATTCGATTCGTCGGTGTTATCCCTTGCTTGCCCTGTGGTCCGTGCCTTCGCAGTGCTTATCTCCCTCATCGTATTCTGGACGAACGCGTCATTAACAGTTACGCTTGAGGCATTTTCAGCTCCTCACGCTCGCAAAATTTGCTAGTCCCTGGTGCAGGTGATATTTTGGGCTTTCTTAAGAGTTGCGAGTAATTCCCCCTCTCTCGCCCACCACTCATCCCTGTCCAGCCTACTTACTTTTGTCGTTGCCTGTGCAGAATGGTCCCCCACAAAGTCGCAACCCCGGGCACCGCCACCGCTGCTGAGCAGCCTACGACGTCAGTGGTCGACACCAATCCCGAAGGGATTGCGTCGTCCGACACTGAGCCCGACACTGAGCTCAATGCGACGCAGGACGAGTCCGCCTCTGCCGACGCGCGGCCCACAGTCGCAGTCGCGCGGCCCACAGTCGCGCGGCCCACAGTCGCGCGGCCCACAGTCGCAGATCCGACGCCGCTGCTGTGCAGCCTCCAACGTCGCTGTCGCTGTCGCTGTCGCGTGTCGCCTACAACGTCGCAATCCCGAGGGAATCGCGTCGTCCGACACCGACCCTGACACTGAGCTCCCGGCGACGCAGGATGGCTCTGCCTCCGTCGGAGAGCGGCCTTCCGTTTCCGTCGGCACGCTGCAACCTCTGGTCGCGAGCTTGGCCGGTGTGGCTGCATCCTCGGGTGCGCCAACCGCCACGCCCGACGCCGACGCCGACGACGTAGCCCACGCATCCTCCCAATTTGAGGGAGCATGTCATCGCTCAAATGTCTCTCAAACGTCGCTCAAATGTCGCTCATATGTCGTCGGCCACAGACCCCACTTAAAGCTGACGCCTGGACCTTCGGGCCTGAGTATGGCTTTCTGCCCCGACAGGACCAGGGAGCCTCCGACGTATGAGAATGATTTCTCAACGCGGGTCCGACGACCTGGCCATATTCCGAGCGACAGTTTCATCCACTTGACAGATTTCGCCAGGTCATGGCCCGCCATAGCCGCGCAATTCCACGCAAATGCTACTAAGCATTTCGCGACCCGTTGGCACGCCATATCACACGACAGAGGAACCGACTGTTGTGCCGATGCAGTCACCTGTGGCAGACATCCATAACGATCACGTCCGACCGCGTGGGTTAAATACCCCGACGCGCACGGATACTCCTGACCGACCGCCTCCCCACGCTACAGAGGACCGACGACACGTTTCGGAATTCGCAAAGCGGATCTCCGACTTCCCACAGAGTTGTGACTCCTTGACGAGAATAGGGTGGACAGGGGCACACGCGCAAAAGCCGCGACGATGGATCACTGTCAAATGAAAAAAAATCAATGTCAAATGTGTGGGTTCCAAAAACCTGAGGATGAAATGCATATGTTCGAGTGCCCTTTTTATAATGATATTCGCCTCCGCTACCAGAAGCTGTTTACAGATATTTATAGGCATGTCCATGAGGATACTGACTTAACCGTATGGAATGTGGAATTCTGCGATTCCACATTCAGAACCTTTATGAATGGAAATGGCACTAAGACTTTCTGGAGCAACCTAGCCGACTATCTTTCTACTTGTAGAAGAACAAGACAGGAAGCCCTGGACTGCTTAGTGGCACCGTAATTTATTATCCCTTTTTTTCTTTTCTTCTTGTGACTTCTCATTTGTTAGCTTCATACCTCCGCCACTGTAAGTGGTTGAGATCTGGGTCCGGCTCTAGGGGTTTTAATACCTACGCCACCAAAACGGTGGTTGGGAGGTTGGTTTGTTTGTCCTCGACACACCCCTGATGTAATGGGGTTTTTTGCTTTATGGGTGCTTTTTCTTTTTGTTTAAAGCACAGAGTCTCATACACCCTCGCGGTGTCAAGTAGACTTTAACATGTAATGTAATGTAATGTAATGTAATGTAATGTAATGTAATGTAATGTAATGTAATGTAATGTAATGTAATGTAATGTAATGTAATGTAATGTAATGTAATGTAATGTAATGTAATGTAATGTAATGTAATGTAATGTAATGTAATGTAATGTAATGTAATGCAATGCAATGTAATGTAATGTAATGTAATGTAATGTAATGTAATGTAATGTAATGTAATGTAATGTAATGTAATGTAATGTAATGTAATGTAATGTAATGTAATGTAATGTAATGTAATGTAATGTAATGTAATGGCGTAAGACGCTGTCCTCGAATTCCGGTTAGCATAATACCCTATTTCTCATCTGAATTTAGCGGTCCTCTACGCATCCCCTTGGACGAATCGTGGGCCTCGAGCATCACGATTGGGGTAGGATAGTATCGTGACGTGGGTCGAGACGCTATTAACGCTCAACATATATCGGAATTATCCCCACGTGTACCATCCCACGTGTTCGACATATTTCGTAATGAGATATTTCGGAAATATTTTCGGAAACGCACGTCGCTCTTACCCGACTACACAAAGTGGCATGCGCCAGCACACTCGCTCCCTGCAGGATTACTTCCATAAAATCAAGCCGGAGTTTCGCAGGGTCCCCGACCTGACGACCCTCAAGCGACTGAATTTCTTCGCATGGGCTTGTCCGACGCTCTCCGTGCTCTTACGCCCGCTAGAAACGGGAACGTTGTCGGACACGATGGAATATTGGTACCACTACCTGCAGTGGGGCGAGGCGAGACAGAACGCCGTCGCAACCGGCAATTCCTTCACGGACCAAAGCGACAGTCAGAAGAAAGGGGGATGAATAATCGAAGATCATGTTACCCCCCCTCCAACTTCGATTCTTTCTCTTCGCCGCGCATGAACCATCGACGCTGTCAAAGAGTTACACTCTAGTCGACAAAGAGCCCCAAGCTGAAGGAGGTCGGAGAGTTGAACTCTCATCCGACAATTGCCCATGCTTTCGGCCAACGGTAGTAGTACCCCGGCTGGCCCTTTCGGGAGACAGAACACAGGCCGAGGGGGTAGACGACGTAGCGGATCGCAACGACCGCAGACCTTCAAGCAGAGTGGATCGCCAGGATCGCAGGTCCTCAGGAGCAAGGTGCGAGTCGACGTAACGAAGGCAGTCTACTTCGGCCCCGATCCTAAGGAGCACATCCCCAGTTTGATGGGAACCCGTCGGAACCCGTCGGAAACACAACTGGTGGACGGAGGTACCGAACGCCGTTGTTTCCACCCGACTACATACACGAAGGATCGATAAAGCTATTCTCGATCTCACTGCACTTGTTTTACCGCAATCATCCAACCCTCTTCCACGATAAACCGAGCCCTAAAGTGTCCGTTAATATAAAATATTGGGCACGGGTCGGAGCGACACGTTCATACCGAGGTCTTCTATCAGCATGAATAGCGGTGCTCTCGCTTGTTTTATGTCTTGGTGACTCCTTGTGTACTCCCTTAGAACTATCGGTCCTGACAGTACTATGTCAGCTTCCTGTTGACTGCGTCATCGGTTCTTCTGACACGCGCTGTCTAGCCTGTACCCTGATCAGGTTCCAGGCTACCGCCCCCTTTCCTCCACTGGTGCCCCTTAATGGGTCTCCTGTGCTTGTAACTTATTCTCGTCTCCGCATTTATAGATTGGCGTGCTGCACACACAAAGTCCACTCTCCGGAGTGTTATCCAAGCTGATAGGTTATACGGCCCTTCATTTACTACCACTGCTTTGCGATGCAACTTCCGCGAGGACCTCCCGCCATTTTGAGAAACTCCATGACATGGATGGTCTTTCCTGGACGCGCGGGATGCGCAGTATCATTCTCAGCGATGGCTGCGACCAATCCTTCCAACGGAGGAACGGCTCCTCTTGATGATTGGCTAGACGTTTGTGCACCAGCTGCCTCTGCTAGCGGTCATGAGAGTCCTTCCGCCATCGTGGAAGTAACCCCCCCCGGTCATTCCTCCATCTTCTCTTCTTTTTCCTCCCCTGCCGTCTGTCGCCTCCTCCCGTCTGTCGTAGATGACTGTGACGTGCAGACTCAAGTCGGCGACTAGCCTGGACATCGGTGGAGATACCCCGTCTTCGTCTGCTCGCGTCATTGTCGTCGCTGACCTTTCTCCGGTGTTTGAGGCTCTGCCTGCATACCGGAGGTTGCCAAGCCGACCAAGCTCCCTGCTGATGTCTACGTCGTCTTTGCCCCCTTTGCTCTGCCCAGCCGACGGTCGGCTACTGGCATGAGCTTGCGCTCTAGTGGCTCTGTGCTACCTTCTTGAGAATTTTTTCGATCAAGCTGGCGGATCGCCGGCACTGCCGTAGGATTCGCCAGAGGAGGACGACCTACGCGTCTGGACCTGGAGATTCTGGAGGTGGTAGGAGGCAGGGGGGTATGGTCAGCACCACTACGGGTGCTGCTCCCTCTACCCCCCAACCGGGTGAGTCGAGCGATAGAGGGGGGGACTTGGGATTGACTGATCATCGACGGCGGGATATTAGGACCTTTACATGCCTCGGCTCTGCTCTTCGCATCCTAGCGATAAATGTTCGATTTCTGCCCTTGCGATTTGCGATTTTCTGCCATTGGTGCGATTTTCTGCACCAGGTGCGACTTGCTGCACTGTCATTCTCGTCTCCTTTTTCCCATACCTCAAATCTCGACTTCAACCTAACGCTTCCCCACCTTCTGTGATCCCAGGTCTCGCAGCGCCGGACTTCGCCCATGCTACAGGCCGGCGTCCTGGCCCTAGTCCAGCGGCCGTGGAGGATCTTTGGCATGATATCTTGGTAGATATTTTTCTCTCTTAGGCTCCTTGTGACCCCTGGGTGCGTTCCGTGGTTCGACAGAGGTTACTCCTTTGTCTTCCCGTGCCCCTGGTTCCCCCCTTAGGTGTATGCCTTAGCTACGTGAGTTTGAGTTCAAGTGTTTGAGTTCTGATAGGGCTTAGGAATTTTTAGTTAAGTGGTATAGAGGCATGGTTGATCTCGATTAGTTGGGGCATGCATGAGTTGTTGATGATGACACTGCTCAGCATGGTGCTAGTGTGTTATCTTTGCAATCGCGTGTTCATCTAGGGAGACAAGACTCCTTCGGAGCTTTTCTTTGGGGTTGCACCTGATGTGTCGTTGTTGCGTTTGTGTGGTTGCCCTTGCTATGTCATCTTAGTATTGGGCAGTCACGCAACAAGCTAGTTAGAAAGGCATTATTTGGTAGACTGGTTGGGTATTCCCTGGTGAGTAAGGGTTATTATATTTGGGTTTCCAATGTTGCGCCAGTTAGTAGTGAGTAGTGATGTACTCTCTATCTCCAGTTCAGTTCTAAACTGTCTTTCTGGGTTCTCCCATTAGTATGGGTCCCCGTGCCCGCTTGCATCCCTCCTGTCATCAAACGGTGATATGTTATGTGTTACCGGTAATTCCCTACGCCCTTTAACAACCCCAATTGTTGTTGGCTGGCCTGGCTGGGATGTATCATTGTTGCATTCTAGACCAGGGCCTGATCTTGCTGTATTGTGTGTGAAGTTTTAGGGCGGGTGGGAGTTGGATATCCAACTATAATCTTAGCCGAATCTCAGGGGGTCGCCAGGCCCTCCTCTGTGCCACGTTTTAGCGGTGAAGCTTTAGGATTTAGACAGCCTTCGATCATAGTGGTACCTGGATCAGGTCCATTGACTAATAGTCGCCAACCTCCGACCACCTCGGATGGCTCGCGGGTGTCGATAATTCCGACGCCTCCTGTCGTCCCTGGTGGATTACTCGGGTCAAGCCCATGTGATGATGTAGCCGTTGCCGAATGGGTAAGTGATGATCTTGAACACTGGTCTAGCTTGATACTGCGTATGGCTGGGGTGTTACAGTCAACCCAGGATTCATTGTTTTAGGTGCTGCTGGTTCTCATGCGTAGGTTAACATGGCCCTATGTGTGAGTGCCTATTCCTCAGCACCTCCTAGACTGACTTATAGGGTAGTCTAGATTGGTGGAGCGTTACGACGCTTTGTTTAGGCAGCTTCCTTTCAGCTGTCTTTCTTGGTTTTGGTGGAAGGTGGTACTTAATTCAGACCACCGTTATAGCGTCTTGATGGTTTCTGACTCTTAGTTCCATAGGCAGATGGTTCGTTCGGTGGAGCTCATCATAGATTAGCTATTTCTTTTTACTCCACACTGTTTTTAGGTCACCAGCCCCTCATGTGATTGGAACTTTTTGTGGAGTGTAGTAGTTGTTTCCCTTCGGATTTTACTGTGAATTGGTGGGCTGGGTAATCTTGCAGTTGTACTTGCAGATGTACCGCCGCTCACCTCTTTCTTGTTTTCCGAGTATATTTCAAGCGCCCTTTCAGTCCATCCTTTGCAGTAAATTCTTTGCAGTCCTTTTTATGCGTTTACTATTTTTCAGGTGGACAATAGGTTTTATGTACTATGGTTGTACATCTACCCTTCTATTGTTCATTGAACTGTGTTTCCTTTGTTGGTTACAAGTTTCTTGGAAATTTTAACTTCGCATCCTTTGGATTTTTTTAGTTGCTGCAAGTTTGCTTTGCTTTAGTTAGGCGCTTGGTTTGTCTTGAGTGCATGAGTTCTTTGCGGTGCGATACCCACCTCTTAGAATGTTTTTCGTTAGTGCCGTAGCTGGGGATTTATGATAATTAACTTTCATAAATCTTCTTACTTCCATCTTTGAGTGAGAAACCAGTTCATCATGGTTTTTTCATCCCAACCTAGTCATGAATTCTATGCTAAGAATAGTTTTTAAGGTAGTGGATTTTTCCATCGATTTTTTTTTTCCATCGTAGTCTTTAGTGTCCTCTTGTCTGCGTCCTTTAGGCTTTGATTCTCTCGTGTGCTGCTCTCACACGATATTTCAATCCGTCTCTTTGGTTATCATTGATTGGCGTTAGGTTCCTATTCCCGGATCGGGTTTTCTATACCGTTGTTCCCCAACTTTGATATACTAATTTTTCAGTCTTCTCTTTAGGTTAAGTTCTCGGTTCTTTCAGTCACCGTTGTTCCCCTTCCTTTGGTATTGGGATTGATTTCTGTTTGGCCTCCCTGTGTTTTTCTGGTTTGGTGCCTACTATTCTGGATGAATAGTATTTTTGCGCTTACAATGGATGGTTACATTTCCATTTTGGTCTCAGCTCAGCTCGGTATGACCCAAGTTTTTTGCTGCTACATTTTCGGAGTACTACAGTGGTTTTTGGTTCATCCTTTCTCATCCTTTTATTTTAGACAAGGCTTTCTTCTGGTTTCCTGTTTTTCCGCCGTTCCTTAATAATTTTTGTTTCCTACCAGTTTATGGTTCTATGTCCCCAGTGCCATAGGTGGAGTACTAGTATTGTATGTCACCTGCGTCATAGGTGGAGTATCAGCATGAATAGCGGTGCTCTCGCTTGTTTTATGTCTTGGTGACTCCTTGTGTACTCCCTTAGAACTATCGGTCCTGACAGTACTATGTCAGCTTCCTGTTGACTGCGTCATCGGTTCTTCTGACACGCGCTGTCTAGCCTGTACCCTGATCAGGTTCCAGGCTACCGCCCCCTTTCCTCCACTGGTGCCCCTTAATGGGTCTCCTGTGCTTGTAACTTATTCTCGTCTCCGCATTTATAGATTGGCGTGCTGCACACACAAAGTCCACTCTCCGGAGTGTTATCCAAGCTGATATCTTCCCTATACAGAAGGCCGACACGTGGTTGGTACCGGTAACGTTCTCCATTATAAGCAGTCGGACGAGGCACAACAAAGCACCAGAGCAATACTTGACGGGTATTACGAAAAAATGCTCTACGGCGGCGACGGGGTCTACCCGTGCAGTCGAGATACATTTATTTGCACATTGGGCGCCCCCTCTGATTCTTTTTTCATAGCTGATCCATGGAGTGGCTCGACAGAAATTCTGATCGGTGCTCCATCAAGGGCGCTAAAGTAATAGCGCTCATACAAACGAGTCGCCCATTGCTGCGCTCGAGTAGTCGCATGCCAGCCGGCCCTCTGTTAGGGATGAAACACAGGCTGATGTGGTCGAACAACCTGCAGATGCCAATTCGATTACATGACAGGTCCTTCTCCCCAGACTACACGACATTTCAGTCCAACGAGGCACAGGGTCGCTGCAGACATATTCCCATCAGTCCTGCAAAGTACCAGACCTCACTGTCCGCGAGCGATATAATATTTTGCACGGGACTTATTGATGATATATCCGAGCACTAGACGTCCGAGCGATATAATATTTGACGGTCGGAAAATGGGTGCATTGTTCGATTCGATGGTCGACGTATTCCGCTATCTGCAGCTGGACATGTCCCAAAATACGCAGCAGCAACGACGGGCAACAGAGCGGGGGCTACACGTACACAGGTCAACGACTCGATCCAAGAAGATCGGCAGACACTAGGTACCCTTCTTCCGACACGGCCATTTATGCTTCGCTGGCGTTACGATCTATGGACGAGACCGACAATACCGGATTCTCGTCCGACAACAAGCCTAAAGTTGGACGCACGCCACGAGTAGCCCTTTGATGCGCTCGAGTAGTCGCATTATGGCTGGCCCCTTCGGGGAATAACACAGGCCAAGGAGATGGAGAGGACCACGTCGTACGCAGCAGATCGCAGACCTGCAAGCAGAGTAGATCGCCAGGGTCGCAGGTCCTTAGCTTGCAAGGTGCTGATCACGCTCTCAACGACGCGACCAAGGCAGTATACTTTGGCCCCGCACCATAGGAGCATATCCCCAGATCCGGTTGAAACCCGTCGATTACTAAACTGGTGGTCGGAGGCATTGGATCCCAAAGTTCGCGAGAAACAAATCGCTGCCAGACGGTCAACGAAGTGCATCCGTCGCAATCACGCACAACGAAAAACGAACACTTCCCCCGTGCTCACTACGCGAGCCAATCGGGTATACGAAGTCAACTCCGCGACAGCCCCCGATATGCTTTTCAACGCCCGATCTGGCGCGAAGCAATTGCTCACATTGGCAGATTCGGACGCGACGGGTTGCCTTATATATGGAAAGGCAAACGGCTGATGATCTTGGTTTGCACATCTACCCTTGGGAAAACGAACGCGACGGATTCACTTGCTCTAACAACGGGATTATCAAAATCGTGGCATGGGCAGAATCGCTCCTCATGCCCGAACTATTATCGGAATCACCTGACTACACGAAGGTGGCTTGCGCCAAGATACTCGATCCTTGCAGAATTATTCCCACGCCATCAAGTCGGAATTTCGCAAAGTCCCTGATCTCACCGATCGCGAGAAGTTAAACTTCTGTCGCACAAGACTCTCCGACGATCTCCGCGCCGGAGCGCACTCTAGGCGCGAGTCGGGCACGGTATTCGAGACGATGGAGGACTTGTTCCACTATCTGCAATTGGACGAGGCGAGAAAAGTCGTCGCTGCTCGTGGCAAGTCCTTGATGGACAAGCGCGATCGCCATCAGAGGGGAGGTTACGCTAATCATAAGTCGAAGTCTCCGTTCAAGAGGCCCGCGGATGCTAGCTACCCGGGTAAGGACTTTACATTAAATCGCGTCCAATTTACCAAATCCCCCCCCTCCGATTCTGACACTGATTCTTTCTCTTCGCAGGGCCTAAAGACCACCGACGACGGCGGGGAGATGAACTCTCGCCCGGCCAAGAGCCCCAAACTGGAGGCCAACGGTAGTCGCAACCCGGCCGCTGGCCGAGGAGGTGGAGGACGTAGTGCGACGCAACCTACGCACACCGCCAAGCTGGGTGGATCGCCAAGGTCGCAGGTCCTCAGTTTGCAAGGTGCTGCTCGCACGCTCGAGAACGGCCACGCTCCCTATCCACATACAACAAATGTTGGCAAAGCGTTTGTCCATGTCGTCGACAAACTTCATGGAGGATTAGATTTATTCCTCGGATCCGACTGGATGCGCGACGAAAGGGCCGTCCTCGACTACGATCGCATGACAATGTCGTTCAAACGAAACGGCTGCTGTTTAACCCCTATTAACAGGCAGCGGGACGAAACGGCTCATTCCTTCTTCACCATGGCACTATCGGGCAAGTCAACCGATGACCCAGTCATTACGGGTCGCAATGCAGCGAAGCTTTTAAAGGCTGGCGCTAACCACGTCATGGTCAACGTCCGCGAATCGCGAGCGGACTTACCGGCGTCAAATGTCACAGCCGATGAAAGAGCGATATTGCTCACGAAATTATTGCCGTCCGACGGACCGTTACCTGGTCCGCCAGTGGCTAGCATGGATTTCGAAAATTGGATCCACGACAACATCCTTGACCACGACGATAAAACGCTCATCTGGGCCAGCGATCTGCGCGCCCTCCTATGGAAATATCGCAGAGTCTTCAACAATTTGCCGATGGGGCCTCCTAACAATCGCGTCATACCTCACATCATCACAACGCAAGACAATGCTTACGCCCCGTATCGCAGAAATCGTCGCATGGGTCCTGCCGAGACCTTTGCTATGTGAAGAATACATCTCCGACCTTTTACAACAAGGCTTCATTGCCCCGAGCTCGTCCCCGTACGATCGCC
The DNA here is from genome assembly GCA_013435795.1 of Chlamydomonas sp. ICE-L. Lineage (NCBI taxonomy): Eukaryota > Viridiplantae > Chlorophyta > Chlorophyceae > Chlamydomonadales > Chlamydomonadaceae > Chlamydomonas > Chlamydomonas sp. ICE-L. Next base: position 4,552,176 of record JACBWV010000338.1, on the reverse strand, counting down.
AATTATGATCATAGCAAAACCGGATGGAACGGGATACCGTATTTTCGCAAGTTTATCCAAGGCTATTCGTCCCTCGCTGCCCCTCTTCAGACCTTGGCTAACATCAAGGGTGAGCTCGGCACCTTGTTCAAGAATGAACATCTCGTGGCATTCGAAGGCCTCAAAGAAGCCTTGCTTTCCGCCCCCGTCCTCGCACTTCCGGATTTCAGCAAGACTTTCGAAGTCATTACTAATCCATCGTTACTTGGTACAGGCGCGGTGCTCTTACAAGATAAACACCCCATCGCCTTCGCCAGCAAAAAGTATATCCCAGCGGAGCTGAATTATACTACGACAGAACACGAAATGCTAGCGATCGTCCACGCGTTGACCGAGTGGCGGTGCTACCTCGAAGGTTCCCACATGACGTTGGTAACCGACCACAATCCTCTCACGTACTTCGATACCAAGGCGGTCCTTTCGCGACGCATGGGTCGATGGCAGGAGGACCTTGCGCCCTTTAGCTGTACTTGGGAGTATCGCGCTGGTCGCAATGATATGGCTGACCCGGTCAGTCGCAAACCCAACCTCTCCGCCCCCGCCGACGTCGCGGTCGCGCACCAGCTGTTGGTGTTCTCTCTCTTGGTCAGCGAATGCCGTCCTCGATCGAAGAAGCAACGCCCTGTTGCGGTCGGTCCCACAGTCATTGATATCCTACCCCGCCCTCCAACGGTCCTGCCCGCACCTTCGGTTCCGGTCAAGGACACGCGACGACGCAGACGCCCTTTGCCCTTGGCGTCGACTCCCTCCTCTTTCTCCATCATGGATCGAATTTTGGCTGGAAACAAAACGGACCCACACTTCACGCCGGGCTGCAAGCGCCTCCGTGATACATTTTCCATAAACGGGTACTGGTTCAAGAAAAACAAGTACGGCCGCGAATTTGTATGTGTCCCACTTGACGCGGCACTTCGCCTGGATATTATCCGCGAAGCTCACGATCCGGTTTACATTGGCCATTGCGGTCGCACCAAAACGTTGGAACTGGTCACACGCACTTTTACTTGGGCCAAAGTCACGGCAGATGTGACTGCCTTCGTCCAGCAGTGCCATTAGTGCCAAACGAACATACCCGGAAACGCAAAGCCAAACGGTACCATGGTTCCCGTGGAAATTCCAGACAAATTCTGGGAGTGCGTCTCCACGGACCTTAATACGGCGCTTCCGCCAACATCGTCGGGCTATGATGCCATCGCTGTGTTCGTCGACAAGCTGTCCAAGATGGTTCATGTCGAACCTTGTCATACGACGATTAACGTAGAGGAATTCGCTTCCCTATACCTCAATCGTGTCATCCGATATCATGGTATCCCAAAGAAACTCCTCAGTGATCGCGACGCGCGATTCACAGGCCATTTCGGCGTGGCTCTCCATCGTTTGATGGGCACGCGACGAGCGGTTTCGACAGCGTTCCATCCACAAACTGACGGTCAGACGGACTGCATGAACCGATTCATCGAAGACATGATTCGCCACTGCGTGGGGCCGTACCATGACGATTGGGATAAATCCTTGGCATTAGTGGAGTTTGCGATCAACAATTCCTACCAAGAGTCCATTCAGAACACGCACCCCCTTTCGGGCGTACCTTGGCTACGACCCTACGACGCCTCTCAAGGCGGAAGTCGAATTGAAATGTCCGGCTGCCAACGATTGGTGGGCTGATCACATTGAATGTCAAGATCAATGCAAGGCATGCATGCAAGCCGCTCAAGATCGGCAGAAAGCCCGTTACGATAAACGACGAACGGAGGTTTTCTTCAACCTTGGTGATAAATTTCTCTTGTCCACCCGCAATATGAAGTTCAAAGCAACGGGTAAACCAAAATGTACACCTCGTTTTGTTGGTCCGTATACGATTACTGAATGCATTGGTCCACGCGACGAGCAGACTGGAGTCGTCCGGTAAGTCACGGCGTTCCGCTTAGCCTTGCCTAAGATGATGCGCATCCACCCCGTGTTTCACATGGGTTTGATCAAGCATTGGCGCTCTGATGGCGTTGTCCATGTTGGACAACCGCTCGATTTCGACTCCGACGGCGCTCCGATTTGGAATATCCAATGCATCATGCGCGAAAAGTCGCGTGTCATAGGCACATCCAGCAAACGACGTCTCGAATACTTGGTCCGATGGCAAGACTTCGGTATTGAGCAAGACACTTGGGAACTCGCCATGGCGGTCAAGAAAAGTGCCCCTCACGTCGTCGATGCATGGCAATCCCGTGTTACGCCCGTTATGTCCCGACGTACGTCGAAAAAACGGGCCCATCACCCAACCATCGCACTCGACGCATACGACACGGCGGTCAGATTGCTTTAATTATAAAGCTATCTTTCTCGGAGTGCTCAAAAGGGATGTTAAATGGTTCTCTCCGAAACCAACTTGTTTCATCAAGTATATTTTGAGCACGGCACATACGACGACGACTGGTATTCTCATCCCATCTCTCTTCCGATCAGATGCGGGATCCGCATCTCTTCTGGAGGGGGGGGGTCGGAGTGTAACGGTACAGAACCCTTCACGGGTACTCTGGCCGTCCAGCAAGGCATATGGGTACACCGTACCCGTAAGCTACGTGACGAACGCACATGATACAGTACCATACCCATGTACTGCCTCATCTCTCACAACGCACTCGTTGCGCATATAGACACGAGCTACTCGGAACGAACCCTTCTACTACTCACACGAAGACGTTATATCCAAGCTACTCGACATCCCATACGTACCTAGGTAACATCCTTACTGTTCTGCTAGCTTACACATATCGACATACATATAAACATACATCACGAAGCCCGTTACTCTAGCCTAACCCCTCAAGCTGCTAGGAGCATCGTGAGCTGTTACAGTACCGGTGTGCATTATGCCGACTCAGAGACTGATATATAAATCAGTCAATAACATCCCCCCCAATTCAAGGTATTCTTGAGCTCAAGAATTCCTGGAATTAACTGAGGGGCATAAGGAAATAAAACTATTAAAGCTAGGGAGACTTTGGGGAATTTCTAGTGGCTGAAAGGGATAAATCACTTTAGCAGGAGTCACAGAGAAATGTCAGTCTACTGGGGGTAGCTGGCTAGGGTAGGAAACTGCAGATAGGCTGCAGGCTATGTAGCAAGGAGGCTGCTGGGAAGCTGAAAGGAAATTACAGATAGGCTGCAGGCTAGGGCAGATAGGCTGCTTGGGAGATCGTACTAAATGCTGCAAAAGTGCTGCAGGCTACATGGCAGAGAGGCTGCAGAGGGGCTGTTAAGGGAATCCAGGCTTGGTTAAAGCTTGTGGAGATAACCTTGGTTACGAGAGTTGCATAATTCGAGACTAGAGGATTTGTCTTTGACAGGATGTCTGGACTAGTCCCCCCATAATTTGGGTGAGCTACATAGGGTGAACCTAAATTAAAGCACAGACATCAGGAAGAGACTAGGATAATCTTACATTTAAAAGGGTGCGGCCTGTGAAAGTACATGGGGCAGTACAGGTGGCAGGTCATCTAATCAATTCTAGAACGTCAAGTCTAATACAACAGATTGGGAGCAATGTTTGTGGCTGCTTAGGTGCCTGGCTTGCTGGGGAAACCATCAAGGTCAAGCTGGAGACAGATCTGGGCAAAGAACTCATCAAACGATTTGGGGGCCAGACTGGGGGGGGGCAAGGATGTTGATAAAGGTGAAGTCCATGGGGCTCCAGTTCATGCTAAGATGGTTGACACACAGCACTTTTTCCTCCAGGGTGGGCACAGCTCCTGGGGTCCATGATCATCTTTGGTCGGAATGATAGTGCATAAGCATGTGCACTGGTCATGGCAGCCTGAAGGCAACTGGCCCACTGTAGAGTAGGTCTGGCTGTGGTGGAGACAGTAGGGTAGGCTTGCACCATTTGTTGGAGCCTGCCATTGTGCTTGATGATGGTGCTATAGGCATCAGATGGCACCTTGTGCATTGACCTGTGTGGGAACTGTTCCTTTTCAGAAGTCAGCAGGGTTGGGAACCTGCTGGTGAAAGCTGTGATGAGTTGGGGAAGTGGAGGCCTGGGCTGTATGTTGAAGGCTGGTGAAGCAGGCCTGCTGTTCAGGTGGTGTAGGGTGCATCCAAATCTTGTGAGGTTAAGCCTGGAGTTATTGGAGAAGTGGATGTGGTTGATATTCTGGTTGGCTTCTCCTAGTGGTAGTCCAATGTCTGGTGACCTGTTGTCCAGTATCCACTGGTCCCATGTAGTTGCTGTGTCCAGATCAGATGGCTTGAGTGGTCCGTCCCCATCTATGGGGCCATCATATTCTTCATAGTTGGTCCTGATCTGATCACTGAGGAGTTCCATCTCTGCTCTAGCTTGTTGTAGGGTTAGGGTGTCCAGGTGTTGTGGAAGAGATGGAGTGGTATCTGGAGGGTCATCCACTCCCAATCCAGGGTCATCATGCTGTTTGTAGGCCTCCTGAGGGATGAGCTCTGGCATGCCATCACTGTCAGTATCACTGTCAGATTATTCAAAGTTATCTGCAGTGGGGGGGGTATTGTGATGGCAGAAAGGAGGGGATGATCCTGGAGGTCTTGGTCTACCTCCACATGAGTGGGTGGGTACTGCCCTATCTCAAGGTCAGTGTGGGGTGCAGATGAAGTAGAAGTAGAGGGGGGATCCTGGCAGTCTTGATCAGCTCTACTGGGGGAAGTCTCATGAGTGGGTGGGTACTGCCCTGTCTCAGAGCCAGTGTGAGTTGATGGAGTCTTGGTAACCATCATGATGTAGGCAATGGGAGGACCCACAGAGGAATTACTGGTAGTGACTGGGGAGGTTTGAGTGAGGTAGAGTCCATGCCTTTTGGGGCATGATGGTAGCAGTTTGGTACCAGATGGTCTTGAAATGGAGAGAGTGGCTTTGGTCTTGGACATGTGTACTTGGAGGTCTGGGCACAGGTTGGTGGCTGCATTAATGCTAATGATGTTGGGCATGTTGCAGTCAGCAAGGAGTACACTGTTCAGGATGATCTGAGTTCTGCCATGGCCCTGGATCTTGGCCTTCCCTATCTGCTTGCAGAAGATAGGTGGAGAGTCTTGATCTGCCAGCTGCAGCCTAATAGGCTGTTGAAGGTCCTGAATGTCATGCAGGTAGGAGATGTTACTTGTTGCATGAAAGTGTGCTGCAGTATCTATGATCCATTCTGTCTGCAGTGCTGCCTGGAAATCTTCTCCATCATCTTCTATATATAGTGCATTCATCATCAGCACTTATATGTCCAAAGAATGCTGTATCAGCCAGGGGGTCACGTGGCAAGGAAAATGAAACAGACTTGCCTCTGGTTGGTGTAGCAAATCTCATGGGTTGGAGGTTGTCTTCATCTAGTGCCAGGGACAGGAAGTTGTGCTCCTCACCCTCACTGTCAGAGTCGGAGGTTGAGGTGGACTGATCACCATCAGCAACATGGGCATGGCGTCCCCTGCTTTGGTATCTCCTGGGGCGTTGCTGTCTCCTGTCACTGGTCTTCTTGTGAGTCTTCTTGTCGTCAGAGTCCTTTTCATCTCCTGATCTCTGCTTGGTAAGTGACTTAGGTCCGTGGTCAGCTTCATCTGAGTCAGCTGGCTTGAAGGCCAGGTCAGTGTCCTCACTGGTGCAATCTCTGGAGCTATGGCCTATTCCTCCACAGTTCCAGCAGGTCATCTTCCTGTAGGAGCTACTCCTGTCTCTGATAGGGAGGTTCCTACTGTTGAAAGGTCTCCTGGCTCTGTATGCTGCAGCAGCCATTTCAGCCTCTTCTGGGGATGGTGCAGGGTCAACTTGTTTCACTAGGCACCATTTGAAGATGGCACTTTGGAGTGCAGCAAAGGTGGTGATTGCTGTGGGGTTGAATTGGTTGATATACCCATCATACTCAGGGCGGGAGTTCAGTCCTTTGACAATAAGGTTGAGAAAGGTGCTGGCAGAAACGGTGTGGGTACCTTGAATCTTGGGGATTTGGGAATACATGTCAGCTGCCCTAGAGAGGTATGTCTGCAGGGATTCAGTGGTAGTCATACGTACAGCAAGTAGGGCAGTCAAGGTGGTGTGCTCTAGCCTGCTGCCTTCTTCAGAGTATAGGGAGTCCAGAAACCTGAAGGCTCTAGTGGCCATATGATCTGTGTTAGCATGAATGGCCGCCTGGATTGCGTCTGACACCCGATCTATGATCATCTTGAAGGCCTTGTTGTTCTTCCAGGTGGAGATCCTGGTGGGGACACCACGAGCCGGAACAGCTGGATCAGCACCCGCAACAACAGGGTAAGTAATGTCTTCAGCAGGGTAACCATCAGAGTCAGCAGGCTCGCCAGCAACCACCGCCTGATGGCAGTCGAATGCGATGGCAATGGTGTCCCTATCGGACTTGAGGTCGAGGAGTATATGCACCCTGGCGCAGCGCCAGGTGTAGAGGTTGTTACCAGTGAAAATACGGGGAGGTTGCATGGTGAGGTCTTCTGTGTGGGAGTCTTGGCGTTGTAGGTCGGAGTGTTGGGATAGGGGGAGTTACGAGGGCGGGGCAGGGGAAGGGGGGATGGAGTGCTTGTGGGAATCGGCGATCCAAAGGGATCCAGCGGATTACCGGGGGGTGAACTTTGCCAAGCGGCAATATTCGACGACAGGAGCGGTCGTGAACAAATTGATCGTCTGAGATCAATACAGCGCTGTGTGGGTCTCGGTGAGGGCGTCGTCCTATACTCACTTCATAGATTTCGGTGACTAGTGGTCGCTCTTGCTTGCTCCAGTCGTAGGACGCAGTGGCAGATCCAAGGATTCTTGGTAGGAAGCGGCAGGCGGAGCAGCGGGAAGTAGGATCCGCACATGCAGTCCAGGTGCTTAGTTAAAACTCGGGCCTTCGACTAGTCAGAGGGGAACTGATTCCGAACGCGGAAATCAGCGGCTGTTCTTCGTTAGCATCTAAAGATGGCGCACATAACCTGTTAATGTAAGATTGTTACAACGGCATAGGCTCGATGGAGGAGAAGATGCTATTAAGTGCAACAGGCGCAATCATGTAGAAAAGAGATGTGTACTGCAGGGTACTGCAGTCACGTGCATGCCACAGCTAGCCTGTGGCCTGGCGGCAGGCAACACGGTACCAGGAGGGAAAGGTACCGGTGTGCATTATGCCGACTCAGAGACTGATATATAAATCAGTCAATAACAGGGCATGGGCAGGAGAAGGGAACTTAACTTCGTATTGGTGAAAAATGAAGCTAAGTTGATGTTGAAAATGTTATGTTTGTCCCCCACTTGGATTGTCTGCACGAACGATATGTGTTTCATGACAGGGCTAGTATTTTCAAATCTGAAAGTGGTTTTTTCCTAGCTTTCCTGTTTTAGGCCTCCTCCAAGGACCACGTCCATATAGCTATTTCTGGGCGGCCCAAGTTGGGGGTGGCCGGGGACAGGGGGGGCAGAGGGGAAGTGGGGATTGGGGAACCATACATCATTTTTACAGCATACTTGCTTAATGACGTGCTGAACACCCATACAATCAGGTGAAATCGCTTGATTGCTTGAATAACAAGTCAGTTTGTCAGAAGCTTGGTCATCATCTAGTGTCATAGCAGATTAGAAGCGTAGGGACCAGGGTACTTCAAATTGGCAAATTGGCCAGCGCTTCAGCACACTTGAAAACAAAAAAACTGTGCTTTGTAGTGCAAAAAGCGCAAAAATTGCTTGCAGCGCCCACAAGGGGTTGCAAAAAACTGCGCTTAAAGCGCAGAGGGGGTCAAAAAGTCAGAGCTCAAAAGCTCAAAAGCGCGCGCTTTGAATTACAATGGGCGTTCCTGCTTCCCAACGGATTTCCAATCTTACAATCACTTTTGGGGGGTCTTTTGATGCTTTCCAAATGCAATCTTACGATAAAATCGTAAGATTGTAGTCAATTTTGACAAAATATGCTCGAAATGAGCTTGAAAGACGGAGAAACGTACAGATTGCGAATGTTACAACGTTGAAATGCCATATTTTGTAACAAAAGGTGTTAACATCAATTTGTGTCTTACAATTATAATTGTAAGAAATAAAGGGAAAGCGGACGGTTATAAGTCGGCAGGCAGAATTCAGCTTTTACATCTTACAATAAAAATCGTAAGTATAATTCATTAGTAAAAAACGGCTATGTGTCAAACATCTTACTCCTCCTCCTCCCCCCCCTCCTCGTCCTCCTCTTCCTCCTCCTTCTCCTCCTCCATGTCCCCATCCCCATCTTCCTCCTCCTCCATCTCCTCCTCCTCAGCAATGTCTGCATTGTCTCCATCCGATTGCACAGCCTCTGCCCTGGTGTCCTTCTCAATGGATTGACAAGCTAGGAGCATGCTTGTGTGGTACTTTCTCTGGATCTTCATACCCTTGGTGGGTTCGCAGCTAAATTGAAATGCGTCAATGGGAATATCGCCCGTCCATGTTGCTTTTCTCCTAACCCCCACGGTAATAGGCACAAGCTTGTGGTCCATCCAATCTTCTGGCCAAGTTGGGTATTGTGTTTCAGTGTACACCAACTTCTGAGCCCCAGAGTACAAGGGCTTTAAATACACACATTCCACTTCTCCATTCACTGGTAGTGATTTGACCTCCACCACGTCCCATCCTCTCAATCCGCTAGAGTCATCCATTTGTACCTTGACCACAGCGACATGACCAACAACCAAATCAGTAGTGGGCTCGTAGGCTATTCTTCTATCCGGCTTCGTCCCTTGTGAAGAATATAAGTACAACACATCCTCCTCCTCTGGCCTTTCCATATTAGTCTCCAAAGTGTGTGCGACCTTCATAGTCTTGGCAATCTCGTTACTTGCAGGTAAAATGTCTGACACATCCATGGACAAGTCATCCAATGCTGCTATCAAGCGCTTGGCCATTGATTTCTCAGACTGTGTCAGAACACGACTGGTTGCTGACAACTCCGATGGGAAGTCGATAAAATGTTGGTCTTTCGGGTACTCCCCAGTCACAGCATCATCTGGTTGAGTGCTCCAATAACTCTTCTCAACGTTGAAGAAATCAGTCCACCACTTATTGCTGGCTTCCCAAGTTTCACGAAGCTTCTCGGCAATATGTTTGAAGGACTGGGCATGGGATGGGCCATCGGCTGCTGGTTCATCCATCGGCTGCTGGTCATCGGCTGCTGGTTCTAGAAGGTCCTCCGCTGCGTGTCGTACACGGACATCAGCTACGGGTCCTGCACGGTCGTCACCGGCGGTTTGTACAGGACCATCGGCCACGTGGCCTGCAAGGACGTCGCCACCGGGCTTCTCGTTATGAATAGTCTTCCCGACAGCCGCCCAGTTTGCCTCGATATTCTCGAGCTCTTCAATCTTGATCTTGGGGGCTTCCTTAAATACTGTACTGGTGTCCACCAGTGGGAAGCCTTGGAGGACGTAAATAGGTTCAGCGTCATTGTCCCACTGTCCTCTCCAAGATCCTGACTCGTCATACTCCTTGTAATAGACCCCTGCAATTGTTGGTGTGCAAACATGTATTGTATATTAGTGAATCATTTAGGACACCCATATTCCTCCCGACTATACTCGGGAGCATCCCTTGGATAATACATCCTAGGTCCTAGGTACTACTTCCTTTGTATCATTTAATTTCTATTGAAGACTGTACATGTAAATCAATGAGGACATGGCACACCCATATTCCTCCCGAGCATAATCGGGAGCATTGTGCAGACAGTACATACACGCACGGTAGCATTTAATTTGTAAATATCAGTATATCAAGTATTCTTACCGACTCTCCCGTTGGGACCTTTCGTTATCTTGAATGCGTGTAAACGGCGATTAACTCCTTTGACGGTGCTAGTGCCATGACCGAACAACTTGTAAACGTTGTCTAGGAGGACAGCGGAGAAGTCCCCTATAGAGGTCACGACGTCTTGCCTTGTGTAAGGGCCCATTCTCTTGAATAAGTTACCAACAATGCCCATCAGATGGTCCAGGGTGTACACTTCCATGTTCTTTAACCCTTGCGAGATCACAGAGTACTTTTGGTCAAGATTGCTATGTGTGTGTCCGGGAGGGAGGAAATGGACGTACACTTCCTCAAACCAGTTCATCTCAACCAACAAGGACAAGTATGCGAACATGAAAGCGTTCTTGTTGTCCTTTGCCGCATTGTCCATTTGCAAGAAGCAATACGGTGGAAGCTGCCCCTCTTCTTCAAGGACCCGGTTGAAGAAATGTTGGAAGCATGATATAGTCAGATTGATGGACTGCGAGTAGAATGGCAAAGCCCAATAACCAATGAAGCCTCTTCCCTGGGAGAATAATCCTGAGTTAACATAGAAGGAAACATGAAGTCAGAATATTAGCATTATTTTGTTAATTAATCATTTCAAGTTTTAAATATTGTGTATGCTCCCGATTATGATCGGGAGGACATGTCCTACATGCGCTGTATTTGTACTCACCCATGATGCGTGTCTTTAGAAGTTCACCTCCTGCGGTCTTCTTTGTATGTGAGAAGTGGCGTGACTGAGGAAGATTAGTCTTGAATTGAAAAATTATGAGGTACACATAAGTACAGATTTCGGAGTCGTAAGTACTAAGTTGTAATTTTGAACTGTTGAGTTGTGAGTTGTGAGATAAATAATTATGAGCAATGCGTTCAAGACTTTGTAAACAGCTTTCACCTTCCTCTTGACTGTCCTCTACAATTGATTTTGTATTCGAATACTTTCTCTCTCTCCAAACGAGCAAATCAATGTTACAATTGAAATTGAAGGGAATAGTCTCTTTCTCCGGAATACAACAAAACAATCTTACAAAATAAATTGTAAGATATTTTCGTAAAAGCCACCAAAAAAGCAAAATCAATTAATTTGCGAAAACGATCTTACAATATTTATCGTAAGATTTCAGTAAAATAAAAAATCCGTTGGGAAGCAGGAACGCCCATTTTACCCTGGTAGGGACATCCTAGCCAAGCTGTGAAGCTAGTAAGCTACTTGCTGTATCTGCCGCGCTTAGGTGCAGCACCATGCCAGGCCTCCAAAGCTTGGTCATGTGGGAAGTTGTGCAAGTTCCAGAAGCGTTGCAGATAGACCAGGCTACACACATTCAAGTGCTTCTCTAGCAGACTGCTGCGCTTGTCATTCCAGATCCACTTCATGATGGAGAACACCCTCTCATCTTCACACGAGCCATGTACTTGAACCAAGATCAACTGAGCAAGTTTAATAAACTCTGACATGGATGCACGAGATAACTCCCCCCCACGGCACAACTCTCGCCATAAAGTTATAGTGTCATCTGGGTCAACCGTGTCGTCCTCCTGCACTGCTGCCTCAACAACCACTTCAACCTCCTCTCCATCAGTGTTTCATTTTTTGATGACGCGTCGCCATTCCGTCGCCATTCCGTAGAATGCTACACCCTCCGGACCCCCCGATATCGGGACGCGCTGCCCCCCGACCCCCCCAGGCTCCGCGCTTCGCACTCCGCCATGCGATGGCTACGCAACTATCCTGAAATCAGGGTTGAGTAGCCCAAGTAGCTACTCAACCTGGACTACAGAAATCTGAAATAAAAAACACTGCTCTCCATCATCACTACTTCCATCATCATCAGAGGTAGTATTGGCAGCTGGCTTCGCAGTTGCATGTACATATATATAATATTAGTCGGACCGGCCGTCTCACCAGAAATTCGAATTTATTTGAAAAACCTGGAAAAACTAATATTATTGTGACACAGTGTAACACTATAATAATATTAGTTAATATTAGTTTTTCGAACACTAATATTAGTTGCCGTTCATATCAGTGATATGCAATGTAGTCAAAGACTTAACACCTATGCCTACAGAGGCCTCCTAAGGCTTCCCTGGGGGTGATGATGGGGCGGGGGTGGCAGGACTTGTAGCCTGCTGTGTCGGGCTGAATGGAGCCCGTAATGTGGTCACCCTCCTGAGGTCAATACTGGACAACACATGCTTCTAGCTCTGATGCACAATATAGTCAAAGACCAAACACGTCTGCCTACAAGGTCCTTCTAAGGCTTTCTGGGGGTGACGATGGGGCGGGGGTGGTAGGACTTGTAGCTTGCTGTGTCGGGCTGAATGGAGCCCGTAATGTGGTCACCCTCCTGAGGTCAATACTGGACAACACATGCTTCTAGCTCTGATGCACAATATAGTCAAAGACCAAACACGTCTGCCTACAAGGTCCTTTTAAGGCTTTCTGGGGGTGACGATGGGGCGGGGGTGGTAGGACTTGTAGCTTGCTGTGTCAGGCTGAATGGAAGGTGGTCACCCTCCTCATGTCCATACTGGATAGCACCTGCTTGCATCTCTGATACTCAATATAGTAAAATACCAAACACGTCTACCTAAATGGGCCCTCTAAGGCTTCCCTGGGGGTGATAATGGGGCGGGGGTGGCAGGACTTGTAGCCTGCTGTGTCAGGTGGAATGGAGCCCGGAAGGTGGTCACCCTCCTAAGGTCAATACTGGACAACACCTGCTTGCATATCTGATACTCAATATAGTAAAATACCAAACACCTCTACCTAAATGGGCCCTCTAAGGCTTCCCTGGGGGTGATGATGGGGCGGGCGTGGCAGGACTTGAAGCCTGCTGTGTCAGGCGGAATGGAGCCCGGAAGGTGGTCACCCTTCTGAGGTCAATACTGGACAACACCTGCTTGCGGCTCTGATCCAGAATAGGTGCGCTGCTTGTAAGTCTCTCGGACATTGCACGGCGGTGCTTCAGCTCTTTCTGTCGACCCATGAACGCGACAAGGATGCCCTCGACACCCTCCTGCATGTTGACAAGGGCAGTTTATTCGTACCACTTAAGATCCGGGTGGGCGAATGGGTGGGTGTACGGATGGGTGTATGGGTGGGTGAATGGGTGGGTGTACGGATGGGTGTATGGGTGGGTGAATGGGTGGGTGAATGGTTGGTGTCGGATGGGTGTACGGGTGGGTGAATACTGGGGGGGTGAATGGGGTGGGTGTGGGTGGGGGTGAATGGCGGTGGGTTGTATGGGTGGGTCAATGGGTGGGTGTACGGGATGGGTGTATGGGTGGGTTGGAATGGGTGTGGTGAGCTATGTTGTACGGAGGGTGTCATGGGTGGGTGACATGGATGTGGGGCATACGGATGGGTGATTGGGGGTCGCGGTGAATGGGAGGCGTGTAGGGTGGGTATGGGTGGCGGAATTGGAGTGGTTGTACAAACGGGGGGGGATGGTGGTGGCGAAATGGTAGTGGGTGTACGGAGGGTGTATGGATGGGTGAATGGGTGGGGTTGGTACGGATGGGGTTGAAGGGGGTTGATGGGTGGGTGTACGGATGGGTGTTTAGGGTGGGTGTAATGGTCCGGTAGGGTTTACGGCACTCGGGTTTGTATGAAGTGGGTGAATGAGGTTGGTGTTACGGATTGGTGTATGGGGCTATGCACGGGTGGGTGAGATGGGTGGGTGAATGGGTGGGTGTAGTGTATGGGTGGTGCATGGGTATGGGAGGAATGGGTGGGTGTATGGGTGGGTGTATGGGTAGTGCATGGGTGCTTGGGGTGTATGAGGTGGGTGTCATGGGTGGGTGAATGGGTGGGTGTACGAGTGGGTGTACCGGGTGGGGTATGGGTGGGTGTATGGCCGTGGGTGAATGGGTCGGTGAAGGGTGGGTGTCGGATGGGTGTAATGGGTGGGTGAGATGGGTGGGTTGTATGGGTGGGTGAATGGGTGGGTGAATGGGTGGGTTGTACGGACCAGATGGCGTGTATGGGTGGGGCTGTGAAATGGGTGGTGTATTGTTACGGATGGGTGATGGGTGGATGTTGAATGGGTGGTTTGCAGCGGGGTGGTGTGTGAATGGAGGGGGTTGAATGCGGTGGGTGTACGGATTGGTGGCTGGGTGGCGTGAATGGGGGGGTGCACGGATGGTGTATGGGTGGGCGATGATGGGTGGGTGTATGGGGGCGTGACTGGGTGGGTGTAAGGATGGGTGTATGCGGTGGGGAATGGGTGGCGTTGTACGGATGGGTGGTGTATGGGTGGGTGGCATGGTGCGCGGGTAAAATTGGGTGGGTGTATGGGTGGGTGAATGGGTGGGTGTACGGAGGGGGTATGGTGGGGACGAATGGGTGAGGTGATGGATGCGGTTGTATGGGGGGGGGAATGAGGTGGGTGTTTTACGGTATGGGTGTACTATGGGTGGGGAATGGGTGGGTGTACGCGATGGGTGTATGGGGGGTGAATGGGTGGGTGTACGATGGGTTGTATGGGTGGGTTGAGCGGTCGGGTGAGGTGGGTGAATGGCTGCGGTGAAGGGTGGGTGTATGGGTGGGTTGAATGGGTGGGTGAATGGGGGTGGAGTGTATGGGTGGGTGTATTGGTGGTGAATGGTGTGGGTTTTGTACGGTGCGGTGAATGGGTGGGTGAAGGGTGGTGGGTACGGATGAGGTGTACGGGTTGGGTGTATGGGTGGGTGTATGGGTGGGTGAATGGGTGGGTGAATGGGTGGGTGTACGGATGGGTGTATGGGTGGGTGAATGGGTGGGTGTATGAGTGGTGAATGGGTGACTGAGATGGCGTGGGGTCCGGATGGGGTAGGGTGCGGTGAATGGTGGGTGGTACGGATGGGTTGGATGCGGTGGGTGAATGGGTGGGTGCCTGGGTGGGGAATGGGTGGGTGAATGGGTGGGTGTACGGATGGGTGTATGGGTGGGTGAATGGGTGGGTGTACGGATGGGTGTATGGGTGGGTGAATGGGTGGGTGTATGGGTGGGTGAATGGGTGGGTGAATGGGTGGGTGTACGGATGGGTGTATGGGTGGGTGAATGGGTGGGTGCTACTGGATGGGGTATGAGGTGGCCGGGAATGGGTCGGTTTATGGGGGGTGTATATGGTGTGAGTGAAAGGGGTGGGTGTACGGAATTGTGTGTGTGGGTGGGTAGGTGGGAGAATGGGTGGGTGTACGGATGGGGGTATGGGTGGGTGAATGGGTTGGTGTACGGATGGGTGTAGGGTGGGTTTGAATGGGTTGGGGTACGAGAGGGTGTTATGGGTCGGGGTGAATGCGGTGGGTGTAAGCGAATGGTGTGTATTGGGGCGGTGAATGGGTGGGTGTTGGAATTGGGGGGTGTTGTATGGGTGTGAATGGGCGGTGTACGGATGGGTTGCTATGGACGTGGTGTGGAATGGCGTGGGTGTACGGAGGGTGTGATATGGGTGGGTGAATGGGTGGGTGTATGGGTGGGTGAATGGGTGGGTAGTTGTACGGATGGGTTATGGGTGCGTGTGAATGGGTGGGTGTACGGCACCAGCTGGGTGATGGCGTGGGGAATGGGTGGGTGTCCGGATGGGTGTATGGAGGTGAATGGGTGGGTTGTACGGGATATGGCGTGTATGGGGGGCGAATGGGTGGTGTAGGATGGGTTATCGGAGTGGGTGATTGATTGGTGCGGTGCACGGTATGGTGTGTATGGGTGGGTGAATGGGTGGAGCTTGTACGCGATGGGTTGTATGGGTGGGGTGAATGGGTGGGTGTACTGATGGATGCGGTGTATGGGTGGGATTGTAGGTGTCGGCCGTGAAGGGTGGGTGTATGGGGTGGGTGAAGGGTGGGTGAATGAGGTGTGTGTGTATGGGTGGGTGTATGGGTGGGTGAAGGGGGGTGTATGGGATGGCGTGACGGGATGGGTGCAATGCGGTGGGTTTTGTACGGATAGGCGTGTTACGGATGGGTGTATGGGTGGGTGTTATGTGTGGTGAATGAGGTGGTTTGTACGGATGGGTGTATGGGTGGGTGAATGGGTGGGTGTACGGATGGGTGTATGGGTGGGTGAATGGGTGGGTGTACGGATGGGTGTATGGGTGGGTGAATGGGTGGGTGTACGGATGGGTGTATGGGTGGGTGAATGGGGTGGGGACGGAGGGGTATGGGTGGGTGAATAGGTGCGGTTGTACGGATGATGCGGTGTATGGGTAGGTTTGTATGGGTGCGGTGAATGGGTGGAGTGATATGGGTGCGGTGAATGGGTGGGTGTACGGATGAGGTGGAGGAGTGGGTGAATGGGTGGGTGCTAAGGATGGGTGTATGGGTGGGTGGAATGGGTTGGTGTGGCTGTGCATGGGTGGGTTGTATGAGGTGGAGGAATGGGATTGGTGTTGTATGGGTGGGTGACTGCGGTTGTGGTGAATGGGTGGGTGTGTGGGGTGTATGGATGGTGTATGCGAGTGTGACATGGGTGGAGAGGTATGCCGGTGGGTGAATGGGTGGAGTGAATGGTGGGTTGTACGGATGGGGTATGGGTGGGTGAGTGAGATGGTGGGTGTATGGGTGGTGAATGGGTGGGTGATGAAGGGGTGGGTGCTACGGATGGGTGTATGCCGGGGCGTGAATGGGTGGGTGTACGGTAGGCGGTGCCATGGGTGGGTGAATGGAGTGGGTTGTACGGATGAGGTGTATGGGTGGTGAATGTAGCGTGGGTGTATGGGTGGGTTGCTATGGGTGGAGTGTATGAGGTGGGTGAATGGGTGGGTGTCTAGAGAGTGGGTGAATGGAGTGGGTGAAGGGTGGCGTGTACTGGATGGTGTGTGACGGATGGGTTTGTATGGGGTGGAGTGAATGGGTGGGTTGGACAAATGGGTTGTATGGGGGGTGAATGAAGGGTGGAGTTGTACGCGATGGGGTATGGGTGGGTGAATGGCGTTGGTGTACGGATGGTGTTGTATGGTGGGTGAATGGTGGGGTGTACGGAGGTGTAGGTGGTTGATTGAATGGGGGGTTTAGGATGGGTGTATGGGTGGGTGAATGGGGGGGTATGAGATGCGGTGAATGGGTGGGTGTATGGGTGGAGTGAATGGGTGGGTGAATGGGTGGTGAATGGGTGGGTGTATGGAATGGGTTGTCTGGGCTGGTTGTGAATGGGTGGGTGTCGTTATGTACCGATGAGATGCCATGGGTGCGGCTGAAGAGCGTGGGTGTACGGAGGATGAGGTGTAGGGTGGGTGAATGGTGGGTGTACGGATGGGTGTATGGGTAGTGGGGTATGAGGTGGGCTGTATGGGTGGGTGCTATGGGTGGGGGACTGGGTGGGTGTACGGATGCGTTGTAGGGTGGGTGAAGGGTGCGGTGACGGATGGGCGGGTATTGGGTGGGTGAATGGTGGGTGTATGCCGTGGGTGAATGGTGGGTTGAATGGCTGGTGTACGGAGGGTATGGGGGGTGAATGGGTGGGTGACATGGGTCGCGTGTAGGAATGGGTTTATGGGTGGGTGTATGGGTGGGTGTACGGAGGGTGTATGGGTGGGTGAATCGGTGAGTGTTGTAGGATGGGTGTTGTATGGGGTGGGTGATGGGTGGGTGCGGTGATGGGGGGTGTGGAATGGGTGGTGAATGGGTGGGTGTACGGATGGATGGTGTATGGGTGGGTGATGATGGGGGGTGATGGGTGGGTGAATGGGTGGCGTGAATGGTGGGCTGTTGTACGGATGGGTGCTAGGGTGGGTGAATGGGTGGGGGCTACGGAGGGATGCCAGTATGGGTGGGGAAGGGGGGTGTGATACGTATGGGTGTATGGGTGGGAATCGGGTGGGTCTGTTCGGATGGAGTGAAGGGGTGGGTGAATGCGGTGGTGTACGGATGCCGGGTATGGGTGGGTGCATGGGGGGTGATTATGGGTGGGTGAAGGGATGGGTGAATGTGGGGGGTGTACGATGGGATGATGGGTGGGTGAAGGGTGGGTTGTATGGGTGGTGAATGGGTGGGTGAAGGGTGGAGGTGTACGGAATGAGGTGTCATGGGTGGTGAATGGGTGCTGGGCTGTATGGGAGGGTGAATGGTGGCTGGAATGGGGGGATCTGGGGTGTACGCGATGGGTGTATGGGTGATTGGTTGAATGGCGTGGGTTGCTATGGGTGGTGAATGGCGTGGGTGTGTACGGATGGGTGTATGGGTGGGTGAATGGGTGGGTGTACGGATGGGTGTATGGGTGGGTGAATGGGTGGGTGTGTAAGGGATGGTGTATGCGCGTGGGTGTGATGAATTGGGTGGTTTGTCACGGGTGGAGTGAAATGAGTGGTGAAGCGGTGGGTTGTACGGATGGGTGTATGGGTGGGTGAATGGGTGGGTGTACGGATAGGGTGTATGGGGATGGGTGAAGGGGGGTGTTGTAAGCGATGGGTGTATGGGTGGGTGAATGGATGGGTTGAATGGGTCGGGTGAATGGGTGGAGTTGTAGGAGGGGGTATGGGATGGTGGTGAGTGGTGGGGTACAGCGGGAAATGAGGTGTATGGGCGGGTGCATGGGTCGGTGAATGGTGGGTTCTTGTACGAGGGGTGTATGTGTTGGGTGAATGAGGTGGGTGCTACGGTATGGTGTATGCGGTGGGTGAATGGGCGGTGTATGGAGTGGGTGATGGGTGGAGTTTGAATGGGTGGGTGTCCAGATGTCGGTGTAGGGTGGGTGAATGGTTGGGTGTATGAGGTGGGTGAATGGGGGGTGTTGGGTGGGTGAAATGGGTGGGGTGGACGGTGGGTGTAGGGTGGGTGAATGGGGGGTGTACGGCGGGGGTATGGGTGGATGAAGGGTGGGGTACAGATGGGTGTATGGGGGGGCTGAAAGGGTGCGAATGCTGGGTGGCATATGGGTGGGCGAGTATGCGGTGTGGTATGGATGGGTAGGAATGGGTATGGAGGGGCCGACATGGTGGATGATTGGGTGAGTTATGAATGGGACCGCAGGGGTGGTATGGATGGGTATGGATGGGTGGGCGAATGGGTGGATGAATGGGTGAGTATGAATGGGCATGGGTGGTATGGATGGGTATGGATGGGTGGGCGAATGGGTGGATGAATGGGTGAGTATGAATGGGCATGGGTGTATGGGTGGGTATGAGATGGGTGTGGCGAAGGGGGATGAATGGGTGAGTATGAATGGGCATGGGTGGTATGGATGGGTGGGCGAATGGGTGGATGAATGGGTGAATATGAATGGGCATGGGTGGTATGGATGGGTATGGATGGGTGGGTTAATGGGTGGATGAATGGGTGAGTATGAATGGGCATGGGTGGTATGGATGGGTATGGATGGGTGGGTTAAAGGATGAGTATCAATAAGTATTTTTGTGTGAATGGGAACCCATGAAGGCGACAAGGATGCCCTCGACACCCTCCTGCATGTTGACAAGGGCAGTTCATGGGCACCAATCTAGATCCGGCTGGGTGTATGGGTGGGTGAGTGTCTGTCTGTATGTGTGCCTGTGTGTGCATGGGTGCACCTTACTTGAATGAGAGGCATGGGTGATGCCACCATGTTTGCACCAAGCTGCACAGCTTTCCTCTCAGCCATATATGAGTGTCTGTATGTGTCTCTTTGTATGTGTGCCTTTGTGTGTCTGTGTGTATATGTGTGTGTGCGCCTTACCCGAATGAGAGGCATGGATGATGCCACCATGCTTGCACCAAGCTGTACCGCTTCCCTCTTCGCCACACGTTGGGCAACAGCACTACGCTCTGCTGTCTCACGCTCATGGTTCTTGGTCTCCAACTCGGACAAGGTCTGCAGGCGAAGGGGTGAGGGTGAGGGACAACTGGGCGAGATGGGAGGGTAGGGTGAGGTGCGGGGAGAGGGTGAGGGGAGGACGGTGAGGGGTTGATGAGTTGAGGGTGAGAGTGAGCGATGAGGGTTTGAGCGGGAGGACGCGGTGAGGGGTGAGGGATGATGGGTGAGGGTGATGGAGAGGAGACGAGATTGAGGGTGGAGGGGAGACGGGGAGGGGGAGGGATGATGGGGTGAGGGTGAGAGTGAGGGGATGAGGGTGAGGGGAGGACGGTGAGGGGTGAGAGGTGATGGGTGAGGGTGAGAGTGAGGGGAGGAGTGAGGGGGAGGACGGTGAGGGGTGAGAGGCTGATGGGTGAGGGGAAGAGTGAGCGGGATTAGGAGTGAGGGGAGGACGGTGAGAGGGTGAGAGGTGATGGGTGAGGGGAGGGATGAGGGTGAGGGAAGGCGGTGAGGGGTGAGCGGTGATGGGTGAGGGTTGAGAGTGAGGGGGATGCTGGTGGGGGAGGACGGTGAGGGGTGGGAGGTGATGGGTGAGGGTGAGAGTGAGGGGATGATGGTGAGGGGAGGACGGTGAGGGGTGAGAGGAGATGGGCGAAGGAGGGAGGGTGAGCATAGCTTACCCTGATTGTCATACGTTGGTCAACAGCGCTAAGCTCTGCTGCCTCTCATCACCTCGAGCTGCAGATCTCTCACCCCAACATATCAGGGCTTTCTCTAAAATGCTGATTTATTTTTAAATTACATTTTATTTCTAATCGTTTTTAACGAGGAGGGGGCAAGAAAAAAGCTGCCGTATCTCATCTTCGCTTTAAATAGAGCTTAGCCTCAGGATACGATTTCAACCTTTTTTGCGCAAAAATAAAGATTGCAGGAAGTTTGAGGGTTCCAATTTAATTTTGACCCAAAGCGGCCCAAAGCTTACCTTTGTGATAAATCACGTTTGGGCAACCCCATGACAGATGCAAGAGCATAAGTGGAATGGGCAAGAAAATATCCTTCGAAATGGGGGGTTATGTGTGTGTGTGTGTGTGGGTGTGAGAGTTGTGTGTGGGTGGTGGTGGTGTGTGTGGGGGCAACCCCATGACAGATGCAAGAGCATAAGTGGAATGGGCAAGAAACGATCCTTCGAATGACCCCCAACTTATAGGAGGGGGGGATGACGGTGGGCTACCAAGGGTGTGGGGGGGGGGGGGGGGGGGGGGGGGGGGGGGGGGGTAAAAAACTTTTCCCAAGTTTGTTTTTCACTTCCTTTCAAAAGGTTTTTAATATGTAATTTTTAATCCTGACACACCTGCACAGTGTGCTGCAGATCTCTCGAACCGACATGACAGGACTTTTTGGCGGAGTCCCCCTTTCTGGGGGGAGGGAGCCCCCAGGGTCTCCACGTCTGTTCGCCCGACCAACCCCCAGAGACGAAGCCTGACACGTCAGCCAACTGTTCATAACTAACTGGCTTCGGTCCACCCGATTCTGTTGCAAACACTCTCTGCCAACTTCCGCAAGCGACGCGACGCTGCCTAGGACTTGTTTCTTGGAGCTGCTGACATGAGATACCGACATGACATGACCAGCATGACATTGCATTTTAAGTCTAATGCAGACGCAGCTAACAGTGAGCTGCAGATCTCTCACCCCAACATGGTATGACATGGCGTTTTCTAAGCTGCTGACATGACATGACCGACATGACATGACTACCATGCCGTTGCATGTTTGGTGCCATACAGACACACCTACTCCGTGAGCTGCAGATCTCTCACCCCAACATGACATGACATGAGATACCGACATGACATGACTTTCATGCCGTTGCATGTTTGGTGCCATACAGACACACCTAGACAGTGAGCTGCAGATCTCTCACCCCAACATGACATGACTATCATGCCGTTGCATGTTTGGTGCCATACAGACACATCTACGCCGTGAGCTGCAGATCTCTCACCCCAACATGACATGACATGACATGACCGACATGACATTGCCTTATAAGTGTAATGCAGACACAGCTAACAGCGAGCTTCAGATCTATCACCCCAACATGGTATGACATGGCGTTTTCTAAGCTGCTGACATGACATGACCGACATGACATTGCCTTATAAGTGTAATGCAGACACAGCTAACAGCGAGCTGCAGATCTCTCACCCCAACATGGTATGACATGACATGAATTTTTCTAAGCTGCTGACATGACATGGCCGACATGACATGACCGACATGACATTGCATTTAAAGTCTAATGCAGACACGCCTACACAGACATGCCATTGTATTATACGTGTCATGCAGACACGTCTTCACAGTGAGCTGCAGATCTCTCACCCCAACATGGTATGATATGGCTTTTTCTAAGCTGCTGACATGACATGACCGACATGACATGAGTACATGACCGACATGCCATTGTATTTTAAGTGTCATGCAGACACGTCTACACCGCGAGCTGCAGATCTCTCACCCCAACATGGCATGACATGGCTTTTTCTAAGCTGCTGACATGACATGGCCGACATGACACGACCGACATGACATTGCCTTATAAGTGTAATGCAGACACACCTACACCGGCATGACATTGCATGTTTGTTGGTGTCATGCAGACACACCTAGACAGTGAGCTGCAGATCTTTCACCCCAACATGACATGACCTGACCGAAATAACATTGCATGTTTGTTGGTGTCATGCAGACACACCTAGACAGTGAGCTGCAGATCTTTCACCCCAACATGACATGACCTGACCGAAATAACATTGCATGTTTGTTGGTGTCATGCAGACACACCTAGACAGTGAGCTGCAGATCTCTCACCCCGACATGACATGACCTGACCGAAATAACATTGCATGTTTGTTGGTGTCATGCAGACACACCTAGACAGTGAGCTGCAGATCTTTCACCCCAACATGACATGACCTGACCGAAATAACATTGCATGTTTGTTGGTGTCATGCAGACACACCTAGACAGTGAGCTGCAGATCTCTCACCCCGACATGACATGGCATGACTATCATGACGTTGCATGTTTGGTGCCATGCAGACACACCTACTCCGTGAGCTGCAGATCTCTCACCCCAACATGACATGACATGGCATGACTATCATGACGTTGCATGTTTGGTGCCATGCAGACACGCATACACCGTGAGCTGCAGATCTCTCACCCCAACATGACTGACATGACACTGCCTTTGAAGTATCATGCAGACGCACATACACCGTGAGCTGCAGATCTCTCACCCCAACATGACATGACATGACATTGCCTTTGACGTGTCATGCAGACACACCTGCACTGTGAGCTGCATATCTCTAATGCCGACATGACATGCCCTACTGACATTGTATTTGAAGTGTCATGCAGACATACCTACACAGTAAGCTGCATATCTCTCATGCCGACATGACAGGGCATTTTCTAAGCTGCTGATTTCATTCTAATTGTTTCTTCCGTTTCGTTTTTTTCCTTCCCCGTTTCGATTTCGTTTCGTTTTTAAATTTCATTTTTATCGTTTTTAATATGTAATAGGAGACACACCTGCACGGTGAGCTTCAGATCTCTTATGCCGACATGACCCGGCTTTTTCTAAGCTGCTGTCATAATGTGACTGACATGGCATACCGACATGACATGACCAACATGACATGGCATTTTATTATTTAAATTCAAATGCAGACACACCTGCACCGTGAGCTTCAGATCTCTTATGTCGACATGAGCCCTCCATGCCCTGTAGGTACGCTGTATGATGGATGCAGCATGGTACAGCCGCCACCACTCGTTGCGGCGCAGCATCATGGCCAGCCTGGACACACATGGGGGTGGTCGAGTGGTTAAGATTGGTTTGGTTTGGTGCCTGGTTAGGCCAGCCTGGACACACATGAGGGTGGTCGTGTGGTTAAGATTGGTTTGGTTTGGTTTGGTGCCTGGTTCAGTGCCTGGTTTGGTTTTAATATTTTAGTTTTGTTGTCTGGTTTGTTGTCTGGTTGTTGTTTGGTTTGTGTCTGGTTGTTGTTTGGTTGTTGTCTGGTTGGTGTCTGGTTTGGTATTTGATGTTGTGTTGTGAGAGAAGTCTAGTATGCCTCCAGCACTCCCTGCAGCGCCTCATCATGGCCAGCCTGGAAACACATGGGGGTGGTCGTGCGGTTAAGATTGGTTTGGTTTGGATATGTTAGCTTTGGTGCCTGGTTTCGCTTGGTTTGGTTTGGTTTGGATATGTTAGCTTTGGTGCCTGGTTTTGCTTGGGTTGGTTTGGTTTGAATATTTGGTGTTTGGTGTCTGGTTTGGTGTTTGGTGTTGTGTTGTGAGGGACATCTAGTGTGTCGCCACCACTCCTTGCAGCACAGCATCATAACCAGCCTGGTCACACATGTGGGTGGTCGTGTAGTTATATTGGTTTGGCTTGGTTTCGTTTGGTGCCTGGTTTGGGTGGCCTGGATACACATGGGGGTGGTCGTGTGGTGTGGTGTGGCGTGGCACGTGGCGGTTCACTTACTGTTGGTCCCACAAGCACTGTGCACGCTGCTCTAGCGACGTGCGGGCGACTCCTACAACGTGGCGGTTCACTTACTGTTGGTCCCACAAGCGCTGTGCACGCTGCTCTAGCGACGTGCGGGCGACTCCTACAACGTGGCGGTTCACTTACTGTTGGTCCCACAAGCGCTGTGCACGCTGCTCTAGCAACGTGCGGGCGACTCCTACAACAGCCAGCTCCTCCTCCAAGCTTGTGTTGACTGAGTGAAGGCGAATCAGATCTTTGCTCAGCTCCTCACACACAGCACACTTCTCCGAAACCACCTAAGAACGGTTTGGGGAATTGGGGGGTTATATGTAGGGGTCGGCTATGTTATATGATATTAGTGAATAAATAATATTATGCAATATTCGGCCTGATATTCGGTAATATTATATAATATTAGTCAGACAAGCCGTCTCACAAGAATTTCGAATTTATTTGAAAACCTATTATTATTGTGACACTATAATAATATTAGTTAATATTAGATTTTCAAATACTAATATTAGTTGCCCTTCCCTAGTTATATGGCACGACACCAGATGTCAGATGGGTTTGGTAAGGTTTTGTACGGTTAGGCTTTGTGTGGCCTGGTAAGTTTTGGTATGGGTTCAGACAGTCAATGTGCGTTTACATTTCATTTCATCTTGTTTTCAGTTCATTTAATCTTGTTTGCTTTTCTTTTCATCTAGTTTTTTTTCATTTTATCTAGTTTTCGCTTCATGTTTCCTTGTTTTTGGTTCATTTAATCTTGTTTTCGATTCGTCCAATCTTATATTCGGGTCGTTTAATCTTATATTCGTTCAATTTAATCTCATATTCGTTCCATTTAATCTTGTTTTCGGTTCATTTAATCTTGTTTTCGGTTCTTTTGTCTGGGATTGTTTAAGTGTGTTTTACTTGTATTCTTTTCACTACCACCAAACCTGTTCCCTCCACCACCACCATTCCCTCCACCCATTCTCCAACCCCCACCATCCCCACCATGGTACTACTTCTTGTCAAATTGGTCAGCGCTCAAAGCGCACAAACGTCAAATTGGTCAGCGCTTAAAGCGCACAAACGTCAAATTGGTCAGCGCTTTTTAGTGCAGAAAGCGCAAAAATTGCGCGCTGCGCCCACAGGGGGTTGAAAAAACTGCACGAAAAGCGCAGAGGGGCTAAAAAAGAAACGCGCCCTTAGTATTACCCTGATCCCCACTCACTCATAAGCAGAATGCGTGCAGTGCCCTCCTCACTGCTCCCCCTCTTGCCGAGGGGATCTGAGTACGACACCTCAATTCCACCGCCACACACATTCTTCCCACCATCCCCATCCCCATCCCCACCACCACCACCACTATACCCCCACCCCCCCTCCCATACCCCCACCCACCATCCCCATACCCCCACTAACCAAGGGCGTGAGCAGAATGTGTGCAGTTTCCTCCTCGCTGCTCTCCCTCTTGTCAAGGGAGAAGGAGTGAGACTCTAACGCTCACTTATACTGCCACACTCATTCCTCCCCCACCCCCATATCACAACTAACCAAGGGCATAAGCAGAATGTTTGCAATGTCCTCCTCACTGCTCCCTCTCATATCAAGTTGCATCAAGAGGAGTGAGTCACCTACGCTCACATCCACATCCACATCCACAGACACCGCCACACACATCCCCCCCCCCCCCCCCCCCCCCCCCCCCCCCATACCACCACCACCATCCTCATACCACCACTAACCAAGGGCATAAGCAGAATGTGTGCAGTTTCCTCCTCGCTGCTCTCCCTCTTGTCAAGGGAGAAGGAGTGAGTCACCTACGCTCACATCCCCCGCCACACACATCCCCCCCCCATACCACCACCACCATCCTCATACCACCACTACCACCAACCAAGGGTATCAGCAGACAAGATCTAAGAGCGTGTCGCAAGCGAAACGGAAAATTGCTTTAGCAGTCACCGGCAGGGAGTTCCGAAAGAAGAGGAGAAAGTAGCTACTCGTAGCCGAATAGAGCTACAAACATTGAACAACTTTTGCGAAGGATCTTGACCGCTGCGATGCTGATAATTAAAGTCATGTGCACTCCAACTATGAGCAAACATAGTCGGTGCGGAGGTGGTCGGAATCGTTCAAACTGGACATCTGTCGGACAGCCGAACAGACAGACGGCAGAGAGAGACACGGGGGGAACCTAGGGCTTCAGCCCCGGGACCCCTGGGGGGTCTAGAGGGGGCTAAAGCGAAAATGTGCAGGGACCTCCTCACTGCTGTCAAGGAGTAGGAGTAGGACTCTTACGCTCACTTATACCGCCGTACACATCTTCCCCCCCCACCCCTACCCCCACCCCCCCATACCACCACCACCATCCTCATACCACCACTACCACTAACCAAGGGCATAAGCAGAAAATGTGCAGGGACCTCCTCACTGCTGTCAAGGAGTAGGAGTAGGACTCTTACGCTCACTTATACCGCCACGCACCCCACCCCCCGTTTCCCCATACAACCACCACAACCATCCCTATACCACCACTAACCAAGGGCATGAACAGAATGTGTGCAGTGTCCTTTGAAGTGCCCCCCCTCTAGTCAAGGCAGTAGGATTTAGACACCTACACTGACTTCCACCGCCACAGACACCGCCACACATGTCCCCCCCCCCCCCCCCCCCCCCCCCCCTGATAATCATACCCCCCCCCCCCCCCCCCCCCCCCCCCCCATACCACCAGCACCAGCACCCTCATACCACTCACCAGGGGCATAAGCAAAAACTGCGCAGCGTCCTCCTCATTGCTCCTCATCTCCTCAAGGGAGTAGGAGTAAGACTCTTACTCTTATGCTCACTTACACACATTCTACCCCCCCATACCACCACCACCATAGCACCACTACCATTCACCAGCGGGATAAGCAGAATGTGTGTAGCGTCCTCCTCACTGCTCCCCCTCATGTCAAGTTGCAAGCAAGTGGAGTGAGTCACCTACGCTCACAAGCCACCGCCACACACATTCTCCCCCCATACACCCCCCCCCCCCCCCCCCCCCCAACCATCCCCATACCACCACCACACCACCATCACTACCACTCACCAGCGGGATAAGCAGAATGTGTGTAGCGTCCTCCTCGCTGATCCCCCTCATGTCAAGTTGCATGCAAGTGGAGTGAGTCACCTATGCTCACATCCACCGCCACATCCACCGCCACACACATTCTCCCCCCATACCCCCCCACACACACCCACCCCCATACCACCACCACCACAACCCCACCATCACTACCACTCACCAGGGGCATAAGCAGAATGTGTGTAGCGTCCTCCTCACTGCTCTCCTTCCGGTCAAGTTGCATGCAAGTGGAGTGAGTGACCTCCTCTTGCATCATGTTGATAGAGCCCATGAGGGATTGGAGGCGCAGCTGTGTGTGTGGGGGGGGGGGGAGGTGGGGGGGGGGGGAGGGGGAGGGGCAATGTGCAAGTTTAATTGTGCTTGTGTGTGTGTGTGTGTGTGTGTGTGTGTGTGTGTGTGTGTGTGTCTGTGTGTGTGGAGGGACCCCAGCAGAGTCACCTCCTCTTGCATCATGTTGATAGAGCCCATGAGGGATTGGAGGCGCAGCTGTGTGTGGGGGGGGGGGGGGGGGGGGGGGGGGGGGGGCAATGTGCAAGTTGGATTGTGCTTGTGTGTGTGTGTGTGTGTGTGTGTGTGTGTGTGTGTGTGTGTGTGGTGTGGTGTGGTGTGGTGGGGGGGACCCAAGCAGAGTCACCACCTGTCATCATGTTGATAGAGCCCATAAGAGATTGAAGGCGCAGCTGGACAGGGGGGTGGGGTGGTAATGTACAGCTTGGATTGTGTGTGTGGTGTGTGTGTGTGTGGGGGGGGGGGGGGGGGGGGGGGGGGGGGGGGGGGGGGGGGTAGTGACCCCAGCAGTGTCACCCGCTCTTGAAAATGTTGATAGAGCCCATGAGAGATTGAAGGCGCAGCTGGACAGGGGGGTGGGTGGCAATGACCAGCTTGGATTGTGTGTGTGGTGTGTGTGTGTGTGGTGTGTGTGTGTGTGTGTGTGTGTGTGAGGGGGGGGGGGGGGGGGGGGGGGGGGGGGGGGGTAGTGAACCCAGCAGTGTCACCCGCTCTTGAATCATGTTGATAGAGCCCATGAGAGATTGAAGGCGCAGCTGGACAGGGGATGGGTGGCAATGACCAGCTTGGGATTGTGTGTGTGGTGTGTGTGTGTGTGGGGGGGGGGGGGGGGGGGGGGGGGGGGGGGGGGGTAGTGACCCAAGCAGTGTCACCCGCTCTTGAATCATGTTGATAGAGCCCATGAGAGATTGAAGGCGCAGCTGGACAGGGGGGTGGGTGGCAATAACCAGCTTGGATTGTGTGTGTGTGCGTGTGTGCATGTGTGTGTGTGTGTGTGGTGGTGGTGGGGGTGGGGGGGGGGACCCAAACAATATCACCACATTCCTTTTCAAGCCACACCTGCCTGACCACCTGCCCACCCACCTGTTCCACCTTACGTGTACACTTACCCACCTTCCCACCCACCTACCTGCTTCTCACAAGCTTCCTCACTAAATCGGTGCAGGTCCTTAGCTTGCCTCTCACTATTGGCTTGGGCCTGCACGAGCGAACCTCGTAGACCCGTAGCAGTCGTACACATGCGCCCACCCAACACTTGTTTCACAGTATGTACACACTTATACACGTCCCCACCCACCTGCTTCTCACTAGCTTCCTCACTCAATCGGTGCAGGTCCTTAGCTTGCCTCTAGCTATTAATACATTCCCTTTTAAGCCACACCTGCCCGACCACCTGCTTACCCACCCACCTGCTTCTCACTAGCTTCCTCACTCAATTGGTGCAGGTCCTTAGCTTGCCTCTTGCTATTAATACATTCCCTTTCAAGCCACACCTGCCGGACCACCTGCTTACCCACCTGCACACCCACCCACCTGCTTTTCACTAGCTTCCTCACTCAATCAGTGCAGGTCCTTAGCTTGCCTCTCGCTATTAATACATTCCCTTTTAAGCCACACCTGCCCACCCACCTGCTTACCCACCTGCCCACCCACCCACCTGCTTCACAATAGCTTCCTCACTCAATCAGAGCAGGTCCTTAGCTTGCCTCTCACTATTAATGCATTTATTTTCAAGCCACACCCGCCTGACCCCCTACCCGACCACCTGCTTACCCACCTGCCCACCCACCTACCTGCTTCTCACTAGCTTCCTCACTCAATCGGTGCAGGTCCTTAGCTTGCCTCTCGCTATTGGCTTGGGCCTGCACAAGCGAGCCTCGTAGACCCGTAGCCGTTGTACACATGTGCTCGATCTGAGTCAGCATCTCACTCAAACGCGCGCCAAAGCTTTGGTGTGACGTGCCAGCCTGGCCACCAGGGAGGCGGCTGGGGGAGGGGAGGGGGCTGAGGGAGGCAGTTGAGATGCCAGGGCCAGCTAGGGTTGCTATTGTGGGGTTAAGGCTGTCTCTGCAGGAGTCGAATGCTGGGTTGAGGTGGTGGACTGGCTGGAAATGGGAAAGAGCGGGGTAGGTTGAGTTAGTGTGGTGGTGGGGTAGGTTGAGGTGGTGGGCTGGCTGGAAAGGGGAAAGAGTGGGGTTGGTTGAGTTAGTGTAATAGTGTGTTAGTGTGTGTTTGTGTGTTAGCGTGTTTGTGTATGTTAGTGTGTGATAGTGTGTTTGTGTGGGTTCGTGTGTTTGTGTGGGTTAGTTTGTTAGTGTGCTTGAGTGTGTTACTGTGTTAGTGTCTTAGTGTGTTTGTGTATGCGAGTTGGTGTGGTGTTTGGGGTCAGATGAAAGGAGGGCTAAGTTTATCTGGGTAGGATAGGCGGAGGCTCACCATCAATAAATTACTGAAGGCGACCCTGGAAGACAGTGACATAGCACCCACAAAAATGAAGGAACATAATTGAGCAATTGTGTTACACCTTGCACCTACAAGAAAACCCTGACACTCACCATCAATGAAGAACTAAAGGCGACCCTGGAAGACAGTGACATAGCACCCACAAAACACGAAGGTACATAATTGAGCAATTGTGCTACATATTGCACCTTCAAGAAAACCCTGACGTTCACCATCCTGATGCTTACTATTATACGAAAAACCTGACGCTCACCTTCCTCAACCATATATAGCACCGTCGGGAAAACCCTGAAGCCACACCATCACCGAAATACTAAAGGCAGCCCCAAAAGACAGTGACAGTAATGATAACGCCTGGTGGGGCGTGGTGTTAAGGGAACCCGTCGTATGCAGGTAGGGAGCAGTCTTCTACCTCAACTGGACAAGCTACCATTGCAGTTGGCAACAACCTGCAACGCCAAGAGCGACCGAAGGGGGGATCGAACCCCCGACTCTTCATCCTCATAGTGATTTAAAAGCCAGTGACATAGCTCTCACAAAACACGTAGGGATATAATTACTGAGACTGACTGAGAAGAGAAAATAAAACCCTGAAGCTCACCATCAATGAAACACTCAAGGCGACCCCCAAAGAATGTGACAAAGGTCACATATCACCCACAAATCATGGATGTACATAATTGAGCCACTGTGCAGCACATAGCACCTCCTTAGAAAACCCTGACGCTCACCATTATAAGAAAACCTGACGCTCACCATCGATGAAATACTAAAGGCAGCCCCCAAAGACAGTGACATAGCTCCAACAAAACACAAAGGAACATAATTGAGCCATTGCGCTACATATAGCACCTTCAAGAAAAGACTAACGCTCACCATCAATGAAATACTAAAGGCAGCCCCAAAAGAATGTGACATATCGCCCACAAAACACAAAAAGTACATAATTGAGCCATCGGGCTACATGTAGCCCCTTATTAGAAAACCCTGACGCTCGACCACCTGCCCGACCACATGCCCACCCACCCGGCCCCCACCCACAAATCATGGAAGTAAATAATTGAGCCATTGTGCTGCATGCATGTAGCCTTATCATAACAAGTCCTATGCAGCGTCGCAAGCAACGCGGAAAATTGGCGGAGTTTGTTGGCAATGGATCGAAAGGTGGCAACGATGGAGCTGACCATAGCGAGTTAGTTACGCGACCGTTACGTGTAAGGCTTCAATTGTTTTGTCAAACGGACAAATGGGTAAGAAGAGGGGGCTCCGCCAAAAACCTGACGCTCACCATTATCAGAAAAACCTAACACTCACCATTATAAGGAAAACCTGACGCTCACCATTATAAGAAAAACCTGACGCTCACCATTATAAGAAAAACCTGACGCTCACCATTATCAAAAAAACCTGATGCGCACTATTATCAGAAAAACCTGACGCTCACCATTATAAGAAAAACCTGACGCTCACCATTATCAAAAAAACCTGATGCGCACTATTATCAGAAAAACCTGACGCTCACCATTATAAGAAAAACCTGGCGCTCACCCTAAACCATAAATAGCACCTTATTAGAAAACCCTAACGCTCACCATCCTCACGGTCACCCTAAACTATATATGATATAAAGCACTTTCAAGAAAACCCTGATGCTCAACATCAATGAAATATGTCCCTGTTGGGACCAGTGGTGACGCCCCACTAGATCCAACATATATATAGCACCGTCAAGAAAACCATGACGCTCATCATTAGAAAATAAAAGTGACGCTCACCCTTAACCATATAGCACCTTCAAGAACCCCCCGACCCTCACCATCAATGAAATATGCCCCTCTGATTGGGCCAGTGGTGATGCCCCACTATATCCAACATATATATTGCATCGTCAAGAAAACTTTAACGCTCACTATCCTCACGCTCACTATCCTGACGCTCACCCTTAACCATATAACACCTTCAAGAAAACCCTGACTCTCATCAAGAATAACAAATGTCTCTCTGCTTGAATCCGTGGTGATGCCCCACTAGATCCAATACATATAGCATCTTCAAGAAAACCCTGACGCTCACTATCCTGACGCTCACCTTCAACCAAATATGATATATAGAACCTTCAAGAAAAACGCTGACGCTCACCATCAATGGAATATGTCCCTCTGCTTAAACCTGTGGTGATGCCCCACTAGATCCGATATATATATATATATATATATATATTTATAGCACCTTCAAGAAAACCCTGACGCTCACCATCCTGACGCTCACTATCCTGACGCTCACTACCCTGACGCTCACCATCCTGACGCTCACCTTTGACTATATAACACCTTCAAGAAAAACGATGACGCGCACCATCAATGAAATATTTCCCTCTGATTGAACTTGTGGTGCTGCCCCACTAGATCCAATATACATATAGCACATTCAAGAAAACCCTGACGCTCACTATCCTGACGCTCACCTTCAACCAAATATGATACATAGAACCTTCAAGAAAAACGCTGACGCTCACCATCAATGAAATATGTCCCTCTGATTGGACCTGTGGTGGTGCCTCACTAGATGTTATACATATAGCACCTACAAGAAAACCCTGACGCTCACCATCAATGAAATATGTCCTTCGGATTGAACATGTGGTGATGCCCCACTAGATCCGACGGACTCTTGGTCATTTGCTCTTTCCCCAGGATATGAGCCATAGCTAGGGCTAGCCTGGGGGGGTTCGTAACAAGGGCCAGCATGTGTGCTGTCATAGCTAGGGCCAGCACGACCGCCATCATAGCTAGGGCTGGCATGTGTGCTGGTGTAGCTAGGGCCAGCATGAATGCCATCATGGCTAGGGCCAGCCTGTCGGCCGTCAAAACTAGGGCCAGCATGAGTGCCAGCATGGCTAGGGCCAGCCTGTCGGCAGTCAAAGCTAGGGCCATCAAGACCGCCAGCATAGCTAGGGCTAGCGCATCTACCACCACCTTGCGAGATGTCGTAGCTAGGGCCAGAGAGCGCTGCGCCTGGTTGTGCTGCTGCCGCGTCTGCTCCTATTGCTGCTGCTGATTGTGCTTCTATAGGAGGTGTTGCTGCTGCTGCCGCGTCTGCTCCTATTGCTGCTGCTGATTGTGCTTCTATAGGAGGTGTTGCTGCTGCTGCCGCGTCTGCTCCTATTGCTGCTGCTACAGGCGCTGCTGCTAATCGTGCTTCTGAAGGTGGTGTTGCTGCCGCTGCTCCTGCTGCCGCTATAGGCGCCTGTACTGCTGACGCTTCTGCTGCTGTTGCTGCTGCACTTGGCACTGCACCTGCTCCTGCTGATGGCACTGGTGGTGTTGGCCCTGCTGCGTCTGCTCCTATTGCTGCTGCTGATTGTGCTTCTGTAGGAGGTGTTGCTGCTGCTGTTGCTGTTGCTCCTGCTGCTGCTATAGGCGCTGCTGCTGATGGGGCTTCTGTAAGTGGTGCTGCTGCACTTGGCACTTTTGTTGCTCCTGCTGCTGCTATAGGTGCTGCTGCTGATGGGGCTTCTGTAGGCGGTGTAGCTGCACTTGGCACTGTGCCTGCGCCTGCTGCTGCTAATGACGCTGCTGTTGTTGGTCCTGCTGCTGTTGATGCTGCTGCAGGCGCAGGTGGTGCCCTTGGTATTACACCTGCTACTGGTGCTGCTGATATCACTGCCATTGCTGGTGCTTGTGCTTCCAGTGGCGCTGCTGCTGCCTCGCCAGCACCAGCAGGCGCAGCCACCACCACAGTTGTTGGCCATCTAGGTGTGCCATCTTTGCTACCCTTGCCACTGTCAGCAGTAGATCCGATACCTACAGCACCTCCATCACTGCTAACAGTCATACCAGTAGCTCCAGCAGCCTCCCCACTGTGTGCAGCTACTTCACTACTCTCGCCATCAGCAGCAGCAGATCCAACAACTCCTGCACCTCCACAACTGCCTCTGTTTCTACCAACATCTCCATTAGCTCCAGCAGCCTCGCCACCTAGTGCAGCTTCTTCACTACTCTCACCTCTGTCAGCAACAGATTCAAAACCTACAGCACCTCCATTACTGCCACCAATCATGCCAGCATCCAAATCACCCCAACTACCTCCTCTTCGGCCACTTTGGGGGATGCTGACCCCCAAAGCTCCACCGAATGCGCAATGCACATCCCCTGCAGCAGCTGCAGCAGCTGCAGCAGCAACAGCATTGCTCTGAAATGCGCCAGCACCATCTTGGCTACCCTTGCCATTGTCAGAAGCTGATCCGATACCTACAGCACCTCCATCACTGCCACCAATCATAACATCATCCTCATCCTCAATATTATCTCCCTTTCTGCCACTTGAGGGGATGCTGATGTGAACAGCACTATGATCAGCACCAGCACCATCACTGCTACCAGCATTGGCACTGCTACTAGCACTGTCGCCGTGCCCAGATCCAGCAGCAGCAGCAGCTCTCCCAACATCACCATCACCATCACTGCTACCAGCATTGGCATTGCTACTAGCACTACCGCCATACACAGATCCAGCAGCAGCAGCAGCAGCAGCAGCAGCTCTCCCAACAGCGCCATCACCATCTCTGCTACCAGCATTGGCACTGCTACTAGCACTGTCGCCGTGCCCAGATCCAGCAGCAGCAGCAGCTCTCCCAACATCACCATCACCATCACTGCTACCAGCATTGGCATTGCTACTAGCACTACCGCCATGCACAGATCCAGCAGCAGCAGCAGCAGCTCTCCCAACAGCGCCATCACCATCTCTGCTACCAGCATTGGCATTGCTACTAGCACTGCCGCCATGCCCAGATCCAGCAGCAGCAGCAGTAGCTCTCCCAACAGCGCCATCACCATCTCTGCTACCAGCATTGGCACTGCTACTAGCACTGCCGCCATGCACAGACCCAGCAGCAGCAGCAGCTCTCCCAACAGCGCCATCACCATCTCTGCTACCAGCATTGGCATGGCTACTAGCACTGTCTCCATGCGCATACCCAGCAGCATCAGCAGTTCTCCCAACAGCACCATCACCATCTCTGCCACCAGCCTCGGCACTGTCACCACCACCATCACCATCTCTGCTACCAGCCTCGGCACTGTCACCACCACCATCACCACCTCTGCTACCAGCGTCGACACTGTCACCACCACCATCATCACCACTTCTACCAGCGTCGGCACTACTCCTAACACCATCACCCCCTTCACTCCCAACTCGGCTATGAGCAGCAGCACCATCTCCTCTATCTGCACTAACACAAGCAGCATCACCATCACCATCACCAGCTCTGATATTAGCACCACGACCATCACCAGCACCAGTAGCACTACCACCACCACCATCTCTGACACCAGCACCAGCAGCACTACCACCGGCACTACCACCACCACCAATCAAAGCACTAGCACCACCAACACCAAGCAAAGTACTAGCACCCGCAGCACTAGCACCATCACCACCACCAATCAAATCACTAGCAGCAGCAGCACTAGCACCACCACCACCACCACCAAGCAAAGCACTGCAGCCTCCACTGCCCCCCTGGCCCCCGTCCAAGACAGGGGGGGCCTTGCCCAGGTCCTCGTCTGAAAAGGAGGGCTGCGTGATGAACATGCCCTGCCGTACTTCGCAGGACATTCCTGACTGCAGGGCTGAGTGTGCGCTGGAGTCACAGGGGTCAGACCCCGTGTTGGCCCCAGCTGGACCTGTTTCTGACACATCCAATTGCTGCAGACGGGTCATCACCCGGCTCAGAGGACTCCCTAGCTGTACCGCCCCCAGGGGGGGGCTTAGCCCTTGTACATCTCCATCAGTACCGCCCCCACCTTGGGGGGCTGAGCCAGTGGACAGCTCACCCTCCCCTGAACGTGTGGAATGGGAACGCTTGTCGGGAGGGGGTCCAGCAGGTGAAGTGGGTGGGGAGTCAGAGACAGGTGTAGCTAGGGCCAAGGCAACCCTTCGCTCTAAGGACAGTTGATCAGGTCCCTTGTCATGAGCTTCCTTGCCATCAGCTCCCTTGCCTGTTTGGTCGCATGCTTGCTTGGATGCTTGAGTGCCTGTATTGCCTGCTTGAGTGCCTGTATTGCCTGCTTGAGTGCCTGTATTGCCTGCTGGGGTGCCTGTATTGCCTGCTTGAGTGCCTGTATTGCCTGCTTGAGTGCCTGTATTGCCTGCTGGGGTGCCTGTATTGCCTGCTGGGGTGCCTGTATAGCCTGCTGGGATGCCTGTATTGCCTGCTGGGATGCATGTATTGCCTGCTGGGGTGCCTGTATTGCCTGCTGGGATGCCTGTATTGCTTGCTGGGGTGCCTGTATTGCCTGCTGGGGTGTCTGCTTGGTGGCCTCCTTTGTTAGATCCCTGGTTAGATTCTTGGTAAGAAACCCTAAACCCACTCCGCACTTGGAAGGCTGACTGACTGGATACTTGGTTAGATCCTTGGCTGCCTGGCTGGTTACTGCCTGCCTGGCTGTCACGCATAGATGACGCACGGGGTGAAAAGTGGTCCTTGGCAAGGAGCATGGACTGTCCCAAAAAGGAATCCTCACCAGCACCTGCACCTGATGCTCCTGTAAAAGAGGTGAAGCCACGACCATCACCACCACCATCACCACCACCAGCACGACTAGTAGAATCGCTAGGTACTGGAAAAGAGGTGTAGCCACGACCATCACCACCACCACCACCAGCATGACTAGTAGAATCGCTAGGTACTGTAAATGAGGTGTAGCCACGACCATCACCACCACCATCACCACCACCAGCACGACTAGTAGAATCGCTAGGTCCTGGAAAAGAGGTGTAGCCACGACCATCACCACCACCATCACCAGCACGACTAGTAGAATCGCTAGGTACTGTAAATAAGCTGTATCCAAGGCCATCACCATCACCACCATCAGCAGCACGACCACTATCATCAACAGGCACTGTAAATGAGCTATAACCAAGACCATTACCATCACCACCACCATCACCAGCATGACCACTGTCACCACCAGGTACTTTGCATGAGTTGTAACCAAGACCATCACCATCACCAGCACGACCACTGGTAGATTCTATAAATGAGCTGTGTCCAAGATCAGCACCAGCACGACCACCGCCAACCTCAGAAGGAGATAATGCTTGCCTTGGGTTGCCGGTTTCGGAGCCGATTTGGTGGGGCCCGTCAGGGTGGGCAATTCCAGGGGGCGGGGGGGCCCGCTGGGGGGTGGAGGGATGAGACTGGAAGAGGGCAGAAGAGGAGGATGGGGAGATTCTGCTTGACAATAGGCCAGTGCCTACCATAAGAGCTGCTGCCTCTAGGGGGAGGCGCAAATCCAGGTCCGTGGAGTCCGAGGGGTGCCTCGCCTCTTGTGATGTGACACTCTTTGTGCCGAGGACAGCTGTGGTGTGACAGGAGTGATCGGACAAAGGGTGGGCAGTGAAGACGGGGCTGTGGTGGGAGTGGGGGCTGGAGGGTGCGTGGGTGGCTGGGTGTGTGGTGGACTGGGAGGGGTGGGGGGTGGTTGGGTTGGTGGTGGACTGGGAGGTGGGGCGAGGGGCAGTGCCCTCTTGTGGTTCGAAACAACTTTGCTCGGCCTTGTTGAGCGGCTTGTAGACACCAGAGGGAGAGGAGTAGACCTCGGATTGTGAGGTGAAGTGCGAGAGGGGGTTGGCTGATGTGGTAGGGGTGCCCTCGGGAGCCCCGGTGTGCGAGGTGGAGTGCAAGCGGGGGTAAGCTGATGTGGTAGTGGTGCGTTCTGGGGTCCCAGTGTGTGAGGTGAAGTGCGAGTTGCGGGTGGCTGATTTGGTAGGGGTGCCATCTGGGGCCCAGTCCCCAACCCCGGGTGTGTAGTAGGCACCAGAGACGGGGGAAGAGCCCGAGCCAGGGGAGGCATGGGTGGCGCGGGGAGTGTGGGTGTTGCGGGGAGTGTGGGAGGTGCCAGGACTGGTGTTGGGGGTGGCAACAGGCACAGTGACAGCTAGCTCCAGCGCCAGCTGGAGCTTAGACAGCGCTCCGCTCAGGAGCTCCTGTTCCTGCAGGGACTGCTCCAGCTGTCGTTGTAGCTGAACATTTGTAACTAGTAGCTCGGCGTTCTGGCGCTGTAGCTGAGTGTTCTCGTGCAGAGCCTGCTGTCGGAAACTATCGCTCTCTTGTCTGAGCGCGTCGACCACAAGACGATGGGCGGTGCCCATTTTGGAGTGAAGCGTTGTGAGCTGTTGCACATGTCCAGCCATGGCAGTGATCTCCTCCTGGTGGCTCTGTGTGGAGGTAGTTTGTTCCACCTGAGGGTTTAGGGACAAAAGGTTTGGGATTTAGGGATCAGGGTTTGGGGTTTAGGATTTAAGAGTTTAGGGTTAAGGTTGCACAGAAGGGAGGGGAGGCTTGATTGGTTGCGTGGATACTGAAACAACATGGAGTGTAGTGTGGTGAGCTGTTGCACATGTCCCGCCATGGGAGTGAGCACCTCTTGGTGGCTCTGTGCGGAGGTAGCGTGTTCCACCTGAGGGTTTAGGGATTTAGGGTTGAGGGTTGAGGGGTTGAGGGTTTGGGGGTTTGGGTTTAGGATTTAAGAGTTTAGGGTTCAGGTTGCAAAAAAAGGAAGGGCAGCTAGATTCCTTGCATGGATATGGTAAAAGCATGGAGTGTAGAGTGGTGAGCTGTTGCACAAGTCCAGCCATGGCAGTGATCTCCTCCTGGTGGCTCTGTGTGGAGGCAGGTTGTTCCACCTGAGGGTTTAGGGTTTAGGGCGTAGGGTTTAAGTTCAGTTCACCAGTAATTGATTTGCGTACAGCCCTTCCAAATGCCGTGGTTCTATTTCGCCCATTTGCGTACAGCCCTTCCAAATGCCGTGGTTCTATTTAGCCCATTTGCGTACAGCCCTTCCAAATGCCGTGGTTATTTAGCCCATTGCTACAGCCCTTCCAAATGCCGTGGTTCTATTTAGCCCATTTGCGTACAGCCCTTCAAATGCCGTGGTTCTATTTCGCCCATTTGCGTACAGCCCTCAAATGCCGTGGTCTATTTAAGCCCATTTGCGTACAGGCCCCTTCCAAGGTGCCGGTGGTGTTCTATTTAGGGCCCATTTGCGTACAGCCCTTCCCAAATGCCGTGGTTCTATTTAGGCCCATTTGCGTACAGCCCTTCACATGCCGTGGGTCTATTTCGCCCATTTAGGGTACAGCCCTTCCATGCCGTGGTTATATTTAGCCCATTTGCGTACAGCCCTTTCCAAATGCCGTGGGTTCTATTTAGGCCCATTGCGTACCAGCCCTTCCAATGCCGTGGTATATTTAGCCCATTTGCGGACAGCCCTTCCAAATGCCGTGGTTCTATTTAGCCCCTTTGCGTACAGCCCTTCCAAATGCCGTCGGTTCTATTTAGCCCATTGCGTACAGCCCTTCCAAATGCCGTGGTTCTATTTAGCCCATTTGCGTACCAGCCCTGCCAAATGCCGTGGTTCTATTAGCCCATTTGCGTACAGCCCTTCCAAATGCCGTGGTTCTATTTAGCCCATTTGCGTACAGCCCTTCCAAATGCCGTGGTTCTATTTAGCCCATTTGCGTACAGCCCTTCCAAATGCCGTGGTTCTATTTAGCCCATTAGCGTACAGCCCTTCCAAATGCCGTGGTTCTATTTAGCCCATTTGCGTACAGCCCTTCCAAATGCCGTGGTTCTATTTAGCCCATTTGCGTACAGCCCTTCCAAATGCCGTGGTTCTATTTAGCCCATTAGGGTACAGCCCTTCCAAATGCCGTGGTTCTATTTAGCCCATTTGCGTACAGCCCTTCCAAATGCCGTGGTTCTATTTCGCCCATTTGCGTACAGCCCTTCCAAATGCCGTGGTTCTATTTCGCCCATTTGCGTACAGCCCTTCCAAATGCCGTGGTTCTATTTAGCCCATTTGCGTACAGCCCTTCCAAATGCCAGGGTTCTATTTCGCCCATTTGCGTACAGCCCTTCCAAATGCCGTGGTTCTATTTAGCCCATTTGCGTACAGCCCTTCCAAATGCCGTGGTTCTATTTAGCCCATTTGCGTACAGCCCTTCCAAATGCCGTGGTTCTATTTAGCCCATTTGCGTACAGCCCTTCCAAATGCCGTGGTTCTATTTAGCCCATTTGCGTACAGTCCTTCCAAATGCCGTGGTTCTATTTAGCCTATTTGGCTACGCTTTCACCGGCTGGACTGTAAACACACATACACATACACACACATAAACACATACACCCACACACCCACAAACACTAAAAAAAAAACATACACACATACACACCCCCACACACATACACATAAACACATACACAAACACCCACCCACATACACATACACACACATACATAAACACACATACACATACACACACACGTACACATAAACACATACACACACATATACATACACACACACGTACACATAAACACATACACACACATACCATTACACAAAACCTATACATACACACACACGTACCAATCAACACATACACACCACACATACATACACAACATACCCATACACACCATACAACACACACATAAACATACAGACCCCACACGTACACATAAACACCTACACACACAAACAACCTACCCACACATTTAATCCCATACACACATCGACACATAAACACATTACACACCACATACATTACACACACATATACATACCACACACACGTACACCTAAACACTACAACACACACACAGACACCCAACATACACAGACCCCACACACGTACACATTAACAAACCTACAACACACATACATACACACACATATACATACACACACACGTACACATAAACACATACACACACACATACATACACACACATACACATACACACACGTACACATAAACACATACACACACACATACATACACACACATATACATACACACACTTACACACAAGGGAGGCGAAGGTTGATAGTTTGCAATGCATCTAGCCCGTCCTGACATGGTTGGGCAAGACACACACACACACACATACATACACACACTTACACACAAGGGAGGCGAAGCTTGATAGGTTGCAATGCATCTAGCCCGTCCTGACATGGTTGGGCAAGACATACACACAAAGGCGCACATTCAAACATGCACCTGCTGATGTATATTGAATACCTGCCCCTCTAGCCCATTTGGCCTACCCCAGGACTGCATAACATAACATAACACAACACAACACAGCACAACATAACATAAGATAAGATAACACAACACAACACAACACAGCACAACATAATAAAACACAGCATAACATAACACAACACAACATAACATAACACAACACAGCACGACATAACACAACACAACACAACACAACACAACACAACATAACACAACACAACACAGCACAACATAAAATAATAAAACACAGCACAACACAGCATAACATAACACAACACAGCACAACATAACATAACACAATAAAACACAGCACAACATAACATAACACAACACAACATAACACAACACAGCACAACATAACATAATAAACACGCGACGCTGAAAGTTGGCAGAGAGAGTTGGCAGCGGAATTGAGCGGACCGAAGCCAGTTAGTTACAAGCCTGTTGGCTGACGTGCGGACCGAAGCCAGTTAGTTACAAGCCCGTTGGCTGACGTGCGGACCGAAGCCAGTTAGTTACAAGCCCGTTGGCTGACGTGCGGACCGAAGCCAGTTAGTTACAAGCCCGTTGGCTGACGTGCGGACCGAAGCCAGTTAGTTACAAGCCCGTTGGCTGACGTGCGGACCGAAGCCAGTTAGTTACAAGCCCGTTGGCTGACGTGCGGACCGAAGCCAGTTAGTTACAAGCCCGTTGGCTGACGTGCGGACCGAAGCCAGTTAGTTACAAGCCCGTTGGCTGACGTGCGGACCGAAGCCAGTTAGTTACAAGCCCGTTGGCTGACGTGCCAGGCTTGTCTCGGTCGCACGTCGATCGCACGTCAGGCGCACAAACAAACAAACAAACAAACAACTGGGTGAAATTGGGGGCTCCACCAAAAAATACACACACATAGGTCATACAGAAAAACAGGGTTTCAAAGCCAGCAACGGCCAGCAACATCAAAACATGGGTGCACAGCCACATGGCAGGGCTAGTGCTGCCTCGACAGTGGCTGCCACAAAACAGGGGTCGACAGCCGCATAGCTCACCTCCATCTTCTGAAAAGTGGCCTCAAGCTCGTCACCTTGTGCTGGTACCGCTCTAATTCAGTCATACACGCCAGATCAAGATAGCTACCCACCTCAATATTGTGCGTTGGTTGGCATACAAACAGAGAAACAGGGTTTCAAAGCCAGCAACAGCCAGCAACAGCAAAACAGGGGTCCACAGCCACATAGCCCACCTCCAACTTGTAAATTGGTTGGCATACAAAAATACATACACATGGGTCCAAGCTGCATGGCCTACCTCCATCTTTTGAATAGTGGCCTCAAGCTCAGCCACCTTGTGCTGGTAGCGCTCCAATTCAGTCATGCGTGCCATCAAGACAGCTTGGGTCTGAGCCTGCTCCTGGGTGGACTCTTCTCTCAGTGCTGACAGAATGGCTTCGAAGTGTGACTGCTCTTTTTGCAGGGCGGCCTGGTGGAGGTGGTGGTGGGGTGTGTGGATGGTGGTGGTGGTGGTGGTGGTGATGGTGGTGGTGGTGGTGATGGTGGTGGTGGTGGTGATCAAGACACCTTGGGTCTGAGCCTGTTCCTGGGTGGACTCTTTTCTCAGTGCTAACAGAATGGCTTCGAAGTGCGACTGCTCTTTTTGCAGGGCGGCCTGGTGGTGGTGGTGTGTGTGTGTGTGTGTGTGTGTGTGTGTGTGTGTGTGTGTGGTGTGTGTGGTGTTTGTGTGTGGTGTGGTGTGTGTGTGTGTGTGTGGTGTGTGGTGTGTGGTGTGTGTGTGTGTGTGTGGGGGGGGGGGGTGGGGGGGGGGGGGGGGGGGGACATCTTCTGGGGGGGGGGGGGGGGGGACTCTTCTCTCAGTGCTGACAGGATGGCTTCAAAGAACGACTGCTCATTTTTGAGGGCGGCCTGGTGGTGGTGGTGGTGGTGGTGGTGTATAAATAGTGCAAATAGGCTCCCTGAGCAAGCTATCTGGCTAAGTGGAAACCTACGTGCAGCTCATCCAACTGCAATAGAGTTCTAGTATTATCAGTGGGATTCGTTACCGACCAAAAAAGTTGTGGTATGGTAAAAAAATAAATCTCCACAATTATCAAAATCAACATTTTTTTGCATATTCGGATGCTCCTAGAAATTCAAAGAACCCCTATTTTCATTAAATAAGATTTTGCCCCAATGTTCTCCAGTCTGCAGCTCATCCCTCTCCTCCTCTGACTTGCACATCTTCCAACCCTCCTCACCATCCCCCCACACCCCCTCCCCCCACACCCCCTCCCCCCACACAACCACCACACACACACACACATCCACACCATCCCCCCCCTCCTCACATACCACACCACCCACACCATCCCCCCCTTCCCCTCCCTCCCCACACACACACCCCACCCACAACACCCAATCCTCACCCCCTCAGCAACACACACACACACACTTCCCCACCCACACACGCTCCCACACCTGAGCTCATCACTCTCCTCCCTCTGACTTGCAAATCCTCCAACCCTTTCCCACCATACCCCCCACCCCCATCCCACCACCCAAACACACCACATCCCACCATCACCTTCCTCACACTCCCACACACACTAAAACCATACCCCTACCGCCCTACTCACACTCCCCCCCCACAACACACCGCCCCACCCACCTGCAGATTAATCCTATCCTCCTCTGAATTGCATATAAAAAAAAAACAACAAAAAAATACAAAACACAACAATAAAAAAACAAAAAAACAAACAGAAAAAAAAATACGAAACCAAGGAGAAACAAACTCAAAAAAAAAACAAAAAATTAAAAAGAACCACACAAAACCACAAAAATAAACAAAAACAAAATAAACATAAATCAATAAAAGAACCCTCACCCCCTATAACTGACGAAACAACTCCCCCCCCCAACACCCCCCCCCCCACACAACCCACAACCCCACACCACCCACCCCACATTAAACACACCCATAACCACATCCCCCCCCCCCCCACCACCACAACCACACACACACACACACATCCTCCCCCCCTCCCTCAACAAACACGCCCCCCATACACCCCACCACGCCACACCAACTGCAGCTCATCCCTCTTTCCTCTGAATTGCACATCATTCCCCCCCCCCCCCCCACCCCCCCCCCTCCCCCCCCCCCCACACACACACACCATCACCACCTTTTTCACCCCCTGAGGACCCCCTCCCCCCCCCCCCCACCACCCACCCACCGCAGCTCATCCCTCTCCTCCTCGGACTTGCCAGCGCCGCCTCAGGCGGTACGCCCGCGTCATGATGTACATCCATCTGACCCAGCAGTTCCGAGTGCAGGGACCGGTAGAGTCCACACGTCATTGACCCACTGGCTTCGTCTTCACACGCATGGCCGGCTCCCAACTGAAGTGACTGGAGTGACTCCTCGGCATGCTCTGGGGCATTGGCCACACATACAAGCAGGGTGGTCTTGGCATTGCCGCCCAGAGATTCCTAACACACAGGGTGCGGTGGGTCATGGTTGGGTGGCGTGCTTGTGGCCTTGTGCTGGGTCGGGATAGGGTGGGTGGGGGGGTGGGTTCGAGGTGAGGTGCGACTATAGGGACCTTCGGCATGCTCTGGAGCATTAGCCAACAGACAGCAGCGGGGTTTGGCATTGACGCCCAGCAGAGTTCC
This sequence comes from Chlamydomonas sp. ICE-L, assembly GCA_013435795.1. Taxonomy (NCBI): domain Eukaryota; kingdom Viridiplantae; phylum Chlorophyta; class Chlorophyceae; order Chlamydomonadales; family Chlamydomonadaceae; genus Chlamydomonas; species Chlamydomonas sp. ICE-L. The sequence continues at coordinate 4,507,500 of JACBWV010000338.1, read as the reverse complement.
TCTCCCGATATTCACCTACAGGGTTGTTGGATGTTCGGGTTGGTGTTGATGTTGGTGTCGGTGGTGTGGTGGTGTTGGGTTGGTGTTGTGTTGGTGGTGGTTTTGGTAGTTGGTGTTGGTGGGGGGGGGGCAAAGTGAACTATAGTGGACTATTAGGATGCTCTGGAGGCATTAGGCACATCATACAAGCAGGTGTGGTCTTGGCTATTGACGCCCCAGAGTTCCTAACCAATAGGTTGGTTGGTGGGGGTGGTGGTGGTGGTGGGGTGTGTGTGTCCCTATCCCCGGTGTGGTTTGTTGTGTGTGGTGGTGGTGTGTGTGGGGGGGCGGACGTGACTGTAGTGACTCCTCGGCAGTGCCAATGGGGCAATTTCGGTGGGGCTCTACAATTCCTTGACACCACAGCCTACCGTGTCAGTCTGGTGGTCTTGCATTGCCGCCAAGAGATTCCTAAACACACAGGGTGTTGGGTGTTGGTGTGGTGTTGATGTTGGTGGTCGTGGTGTGGGTGGGGTGGTGGTGTTTGGTGTGGTGTGTGGTGTGGGGACAAAAGTGGGACGTGAGAACTCCTCGGCATGCTTGGCCCAAGCATGAGCCACCAAATACTAGCAGCGGTGGTATTGGCATTGGCCGCCCCTCGCCCCAACCCCCGCCAATAGCCACACAGGTGTTGGTGTTGGTGTTGGTGTGGGTGGGGGGTGGGTGGGGGGGGTTTTTCCCTCTGCCGGGGGGGGGGGGGGGGCGGGAGTGACCTGTCTTTCGGGTGGGGGGGGGGGGAGTGGGAATGTAGTTGACTCCTCGGCGATTTGGTCCACTGGGAGGATTTGGCCACACAAACTAACTCGTCCTGTGCCTCTCTTTGCGGTCCTGGGCAGGGGATCCCACCTCTGTCTATTTTGCCGATCGAAGACTCCTAACACAAAGGTGGTGGTGGGGAGTGGTGTGTGGGTGTGGTGTGTGTGTGGTGGGGGGGGGGGGGGGGAGTGGGGGGGGGGGGGGGGTGGGGGGGGGGGGGGAAGTTGACTGTAGTGGACTCCTCGGCCATGGTCTCTGGGCAGTAGCCCACAAAATACAAGAGGTGTGTCTTGGCTATTGCGCAGAGATGCCTAAAAACACACAGGGGTGTTTGGGTCGTTGTGGTGTGTTGCTTGTTTGGTGGTGGGCGGTTTTGGGTTGGTGGTGTTGGTGTCGGTGGTGTTGGTGGTGTGGGGGGGGTGCGGGTGGGTGGGGGGGGGGTGGGCCAAGGGAAATAGGGACTCTTCGGCATGCTCGGGAGCATTAGCACACATAAAAGCAGGTTGGTTTGGGCATTGCCGAACAGAGACATCCTAACAACATAGGGTGGTGTCGGGGGGTGTTTTGGTGTGTTGATGTGTGTGGTGGGTGGTGGGGAGGGAGGAGGGGGGAGGTAGTTGCGGTTAGGATCGGTGAGCATTAAGGCCACCAACATAGCAAGCAGGGTCGTCTTGCATACCGCCCCAGAGATTCCTAACCAACAGTGTGGTCTAGGGTTGGTGGTGGTGGGGTGTGTGGTGGTGGTGGGAGGGAGGAGGGGGGGCGTAGTGTGTTCATGCTATGGGAATTAGGCCCACACATGACAAGCAGGGTTTCGGCTTGGCGTACCACCCAAGAGATTCCAACACCCACAAGGTGGTGGTCGGTGGTGGTGTGTGTGTGGTGGTGGTCGGTCGGGGAGGGCGGAGGGGGGGCGTTGAGTGCTGTTTCCTGCTCTGGAGGCATTAGCCACACATTACAAAAGAGGGTCGTTTCTTGGCATTACGCCCAGAGATCCAAACCACCCAGGTGGTGGTGGTGTGGGTTGTTGTTGTGTGGGTTGGTGGTGGTGGCGGAGGGAGGAGGGGGGGAGAAGTGCTGTTTCATGGCTGGGCATTAGCCAACCAACATACAAGCAAGTGGTCGTCGTGGCATTACGACCAGAGACTCAGTTTAACCAACAGGGCGGTGGTCCCCCCCGGTTGCGTGGTGTGGTGTGTGGTTTTGGGTTGGTGGGGAGGAGGAGCGGGCCCGGGTCGTGTGCGTTCATGCTCTGGAGCATTTAGGCCCACAATACAATGGCAGGGTCGCTTTCGGCATTAACCGCCCCGAGATTTCCGTAAAACACACTAGGTGGTGGTGGTGGTGGTGTGTGTTGTGTGGTGGTGGTGGGGAGGGAGGAGGGGGGGCGTAGTGCTGTTCATGCTCTGGAGCATTAGCCACACATACAAGCAGGGTCGTCTTGGCATTACCGCCCAGAGATTTTTCCTAAAACATAACCACAGGGGGTGGTGGTGGTTGGTGTGGTGGTTTGGGTGTGTTGTGGGTGTGTGTTTGTGTGGGGGGGGGGGGGGGGGGGGGGGGGGTAGGATGTGTGGAAAAAACAGTGGAAAAAACAGAGGAAAACAAACAGTGGAAAAACAGTGGGGAAAACAGTGGAAAACGAACAGTGGAATAAACAGTGGAATAAACAGTGGGGAAAACAGTGGAAAAAACAGTGAAAAACAAATAGTTCAATAAACCCAGATTCCTTGAAGCAAGCGTGTCAGCTTGGGTCTTGCTGAAAGGGAAACGCTGTGTGCTCCGATACCCCCACCCTCCCCACAGCGGGTCAAGGGGGGCATTTCGGACGTTTTAGTCGAAACCCGGGATCCGCAATGCAGCATATCGAATAGCAAATCACGCGTAGCAAAAAGAAAAAGTTTTCTCTTTTGGTTCGGTACCTGCAGCAAAGCGAAATTAAGTGGCTTTTGAGGGTCTGCTGAAACGGAACGTGTGTGGCTTCTCCGAGCCACTTTTAATGCGACTTCCCCAGCGTGGGTTTGTTTTGGGGGTAGGGGGGGCATTCGGACTAGTATAGCCAAAAACCCCATGTATGCTGCAGCAAAACGGAACAATGGCGACACGTCGCAAAAAACATATAAAACGATACTGGCAAGGCAAGCGTGACAAGGCTTTGCGTCTCTAAAAAAGGGAAGGTGTGCGCTCTATGATGAGCAAGCCCCACTGATTTTGGCCAGTTTCCCCAGCGCAGTCAACGGCAGGTTAAGGACAAGCCTCGTTGCCCTCCCACCAAACAGGACTTGCTGCACGTCGGGACAGAAGGGGGAAATAAGAAGAAAAGGCGGGCGGAAAATAAGATACCTGCAGGCATTTATATGCGTTGCCCCAGATTTGAGTCTCTAAACGGAACGTGAGCACTCTCAGACGCTCGCGCACTGATGCACTTGCCCCAGCGGGGGTTATGAGGACAGGTTGAGGGAAATAGCCTCGCTGCCCTCACGCCTCCGAACCTTTTTGCTTTCCTCCAAAACCTCTGAATTCCTGCCAGGTCGACGAGATACAGCTTGCCACTGTGGACTTTTGGGATGAGCCAATTCCATCTTTTCTCTGGCCTTCCTGGCCTTGACTTTTTCGGCGTTGGTCAGGTGCTTGCGGCTCTTCACCACTGTCAGCATCACAACGGTGTGTGATCTGCTAGAGTGTGCATTCATGTGGGTGAAGGCAAAGATCCTGCAAGGGCGGAGGGCAGTGGTATGGGTCAGTAGGTGTGGGTGGGTCAGTGGGTTAGTGGGTGTGGGTGGGTGTGCATCTGTGGGTCAGAGGGTCCGTGGGGGCAGGCAGGCAGGGAGGGCAGTGGTATGGGAGGGAGGCGGTATGGGGGAGAAGAAGGGGGAGTAAAGTGGTCAGGGTGCTTGCGGGCTTTCACCACAGTCAGCACCACCACGGTGTGTGATCTGCTTAACGTGGTGCATCATTTGGCGTGAGGCGAAGATTCCCGCAAGGGTGGGAAGGGCAGTGGTATGGGATGGAGGGAGGAGGGAGTGGGGAAGGGGATGACGTGAGGGATGGAGGGATGGGGAGGAGGAGGGAGGGAGGGAGGGAGGGAGTGGGAGGGAGGAGGGAGGGAGAACAGGGAGGAGGGAGGGAGGGAGGGGAGGACGTAGGTATGATAGACAAGTTGGTATGGACGCTGTGGGTCTTGACCCGGTCGCATTTCACCACGGTGGTGTGGATACGCTAGAGTGTGCATTCATGTGGGTGAAGGGCAGTGGTATGGGAGTGAGTGGTATGAGATAAAGTGGTCAGGTGCTTGCGGGTTTTCACCACAGTCAGCAGCACCACGTTGTGTGATCCGCTAGAGTGCGCATTCATGTGGGTGAAGGCAAAGATCCTGCAAGGGCGAGGGGCAGTGCAAGGATGAAGGGCAGTGGTATGGGTTAGGGGAGTGAGTGATCAGGTGCGTGCAGCGCTTCACCACAGTCAGTCACCCACCACTGTGTTGTGATCTGATAGGAGTTGGTACAGTGGGTGAAGGCAACGATCATGATTAGGGTGAGGGGCAGGGGTATGGGAGTGTGGGAGTTGGTTATGGGTGCTGGCAAAGCCGTGCGTGGGTAGGTGGGTGGTGTGGTGTGGGTCAGTGGGTAAGTGGCCCCCCGCTTCGGGGGGGCAAGGCAGGAGGGCAATGTAAGGAGAGGCAGTGGTATGGGTTAGGGGAGTGAGTGGTCAGGTGCTTGCGGCTCTTCACCCACAGGTCAGCAGCCACAGCATGTGTGGGAGTCCGCTGATCTGATAGGGGCGATTCGTTGGGTGAAAGGGCAGGCAAGGGGGTGGGAGGGTATGGGTTTAGGGGGACGTTGAGTGTTCAGGCTGGCTTGGTCTGAAAACAGTCGGGGCATCACCAGGGCTGTGTCGGCTAGGGGCGCATTTCAGTGGGTGAAGGGCAGGGCAAGGGGAGGGAGGGATATGGGTTAGGGGAGGGAGTGTTCAGGTGCTTGCAGCTCTTTACCACAGTGCTCACCACCACAGTGTGTGGGTGTGTGATCTGCTAGAGTGTACGTTCATGTGGGTGAAGGGCAGGGCAAGGGTGAGGGACAGTGGTATGGGTTAGGGGAGTAAGTGTTCAGGTGCTGGCTGGTCTTCACCACAGTGCTCACCACCACGGAGTGCTGTGGGCCTGTGTGATGCAGAGTGGCGTTAATGTGGGTGAAGGGAGGGGCCAAGGGGGTGGGAGGGGTATGGTGTAGGGAGTGAGTGGTATGAGAGTAGTGGTCATGTGCTTGCTGGGGCTCTGAACCAAAACAGTCAGCATAACACGGTCTGTTGATTCTGCTAGAGTGTGCATTCATGTGAGTGAAGGCAAAGATCCTGCAAGGGTGTGGGACAGTGGTACGGGTTAGGGGAGTGAGTGGTCAGGTGCTAGCTAGTCTTGACCACAGTCAACACCACCACAGTGTGTGGGTGTGTGATCTGCTAGAGTGTACGTTCATGTGGGTGAAGGGCAGGGCAAGGGGTGGGAGGGGTATGGGTTAGGGGAGTGAGTGGTATGAGACAATCGTGGTCCATGTGTGCTTGCGGACTCTTACCCTACAGTCCAGAATCACCCACAGGGGTGGGTGGGTGTGATCTGCTAGGGAGGGTGCGTTTCATTGTTGTGAGGCACAAAGGAACCTGCTGGCAGGGATCGGTGTGGGTCAGTGGGTGTGGGTCAGTGGGTCAGTAGGTGGTCTGGGTCAGTGGGTGTGGGTGGGTGTGGGTCAGTAGGTGGGCTGGGTCAGTGGGTCAGTGGGTTGGTGGGGGCAGGCGGGGAGAGCAATGTGATGGGAGGGAGTGGTATGGGTTAGGGCAGTAGGTGTTCAGGTGGGGGCCTGGTCTTTATACCACCCACTCCGTATCCACCACAGAGTTTGATTTGCTAGTGCGCAGTAAGAGGGGTGAAGGCGGCAGGGTGGTATGGAAGGGTGGAGTGGTAGGGGATGTTCAGGTGTGTGGGGTCAGGGGTGTGGGTGGGTGTGCCTCATATGTGGGTCAGAGAGCGGTGGGGCGTTAGTGGTGATGGCTAGGTCTCGAGGGCAGTGGTATGGGAGGGAGGGGTATGGCTAGGGGGTTTAACCTTGTGGGTTCAGGTGCTGGTGGCTCTTCTCAAGTTGAGCACCCACACAGGCTTGTGGGCTGTGGTGATCTGTAGGGTGTGCATGGTGGGGGGAAGGGCCGGCAAGGGGAGGGAGGGGGGATGTATGACAAACCACAATAAACCTCCCCATCTCCACGCAACACCCAAAAAACAACCCCAACACGCCCAAAAACACCAAACCTTTATTATCCCCCCCCCCCCCCCCCGGAACCGGTTCCTCCCCCCACCCCCCCCCCCCCCCCCCCCCTCCTCACACACACACACACAATGTTTCTTCCCAGTCCCTACCACACCGCAAACCACACTCAGACCCCCCACCCCACCCCACCCCCCACTCACACCTGTTTCTTCTCCCTGCCCACCCTACCCCACCACACTTCCCCCCCCTTAACACCCCACTCCACCCGTCCACCCCACACCCCCATATCACAAACCACACCCACACACAACACCCACACCTGTCTCTCGCCCCTTGTCCAGGTAGTGGGCACTCAGCCAGGGGACAGCACCACACAGAAACAAACCAAAAAGTCTCACCGTGCCCCCCCCCCCCCACCCCACCCCCACACACACCACACACACAACACAGACCTGTTTCGCTCTCTCTCACCACCCAGCCACATGAACCACCCCCACACACACTCACCTATTCCTCTCCCCCTGTTCCAGGTGGTGGAGGCACTCAGCCAGGTTGGACAGCACAACACACAACACAACCCACGAAGTCTCACCATTGCACCCCCCCACCCCCCAAACACAACACACCCCATACATTTGTTCCCTCTTTCACTACCCACCCATCACACCACAACTCACCCCCGAACACCCCATACTGTCCTATCCCCTTTGCTCCAGGGGTAGTGTGGATGGTGGCACTCACAGCTTAAGGTTGGATCAGCACCACTCTTGAGCGTCAATGACAAGTACAAACGTTGGCCAGGCATCCTCTACGTAATTTGTCTGCAGCCACTAGGTATGGAGATTAGTGTGTTTGTTGTGTGTGTAGGTGGCTGGTTGTGGGTGTGTGTGTAGGTGTGTGTGTTGGTGGCTAGGAAGTGTGGGGGGGGTGGCGGGGTGTGGGTTTGGGGGGGGGTGGGGGGGGGTGGGGGGGGGGGGGCACTTTGATGCGGCCCGAGTACCACACCGTTTCCCAGGGCTCTCACGAATTTGCCTGCAGCCACAGGAGGGGCGTGTGTTTGTTTGTGGTATAGGGACGAGGGTGTATGTGTTGTGTGTATGTGTGTCGTGTGTTCGTGCGGGGTGTGCCCTGATGCGGTATGTGTGTGATGTGGGTGGGGGGGGGGGGGGGGGGGGGGGTGCGGCACTTAAAAAAAAGGAGCGCCTGAGACAAGTACACAACCGTTCCAGGCCGCAGTCACGAATTTGCGGCAGCCACAGGATGGTGGGTGTGTTTGTTGGATATGGTGTGTGTGTGTGTCATGGGGGTGTGTGTGCTCGGGAGTGGCGGGTGGGGGGGGGGTGGGGGGGGGTGGGGGGGGGGTGGGGGGGCACTTCTTGAGCGCCTGCGCAGTCACAAGGATGGGTGTGTGAACATGACGTGGTGTGGGGTTATGGGTATGTCCATGTACGTGTGTACGTGTCCTAGTGTGTGTGTGTGGGGGGTGGGGGGTTTGGGGTTGCGATTGTGGGGCACCCGTTGCCAGGCTCCTCACAGATTTGCTGCAGTCACATAGATGGGGGCAGGGTTTGATCCGGATGTTGAGGGAGGGGGGGAATTCGGGAATGCGTTGTGTATGTTTGTGTGTGGTGGTGGGGTGATGGTGGGGGTCTAGAGGGGGGTTGGGGTTGGGAGCGATGTCACAGGGTGGAGGCTTGGGCACATCGGTGTGATCGGTTGATGTGTGACGGCGTTCGATGGGGAGATGTGTGTGTATGTCTTTGTGGTGTGGTGTGTGGGGGGGGGGTTCATGGGGGGAGGGCGTGGAGGGGGGTAGGAGGAGGGAAGGGGGGGGGGGGGTGAGGTGGGGGGGGGGGGGGGTTTTGGGGGGGGGGGGGGGTTGGGGGGGGGGGGGGGGGGGGGAGAGTAAAATTGGTTTCGTTTTTTATGGAGGGGGGGGGAGGGGTGGGGGGGGGGAGGGAGGGGGGGGGGGGGAGGGAAGGGGAGGGGAGGTAAGTAGGAGGGGGGGGGGGGGGGGGGGGGAGGGGGAGGGGGGGGGAGCGCGCAACGGGGGGGGGGGGGGGGGGAGGGTGGGAGGGGGGGGTAGGTGGTGTTGGGGGTATTTTTTGGTTTGGTAGGAGTGGTGTGGGTTAGGTTGTTGGGGAGTGGTGGGAGGGGTCTGGGGGGGGTGGTTGGGGGGGTTGGGTTCTTGGGCCCCAAACGGGGGGGGGGGGGGTGGGGGGGCGGGGGGGGGGGGGGGGGGGGTGGGGTGTACACAGGGGGTACACCATTGCCAGGCTTGCATCATGACTTCTGCTGCAGCCCTCAGGATGTGTGACTGCGGGTTGACAGCACGGGCTGTATTGATGGGAGGGGGGATTGTCTGTTGTATTTGGTGCGGTTTGTGTGAGTGTGTGATGTACATGTGAGTGTGTGTGTACATGTGTGTGTGGGTGTGTTGACATGTGTGTTGTGGTGTGTGTGCTGATGTGTTGAGGTGCTGTGTGCGTTGTCATACATGACTGTGGTGCTACGTAGTGTGTGTACGTGTGTTGGGTATACGTCTTGGCGACTCGACCACAGCTCACTAACTGTTTAGCAACCTTCTTTTTCTGTCACTTAAAGAGTTAGAGATTATACGAGCCTCTATTCAGTGATAATACATTTTGAGTCTAAGTGGTAGATTAAATATACTTAGAACGAAGAGCGGGGTTCGACCACCCCTTTGGTCGCGCTATGGCGTGAGGTCGTTCGAGACAAACCGCGATGGTAAGCTTTATCTCTGTCCACTTGAGGTGGCAGAACCCGCTCCCCGCCCGCGTCGACGGGCCTCCCGTCTTAACACACCGCCCCACCAGGCGTGTTTTCTCATTACTAGCGTAGCGTTAAGATTATAGGGCAGCACAAATGTAGTACCAATGTGACTAATTTGTACAAATGTCACTGATAGCCCGAACTCAGGGCCCCCGTAGGTTAACCTACGATTTGTTTGGGGCTCTCAGGATTCATCATGTGCTCTGGTTCTTTTTAAGCCCTTCCTATTCGGTGGGCAAAGTCCCTTTACATATTTGGCCTTCCTACCCATGGACACTTGTCGTAAATAACATACATACCTACACATGACGCAACTCACCAAGGTTTACAAGTTCTCAGAGTACTCACGCAATGATCGTGAATGTAAAGCTCCTTGCGTAGATTGAGATTGTGAAGACATGTGGAGACAGCCCTTACTGCATATACAGATAAAACGGTATCAACATATATTTTATTAACGGTTTGCTAAAATACACAGAATGCCAACCTATTAAAATGAATAGGTACTAAACTATTACCACGGTTTTATTATTTTTTAAATATACAGAATGCAACGGTTTAAAATTAAACGGTACAAAATAAACGGTTTAAATATACAGAAACTGACAACGGGTCTAAAAATTAAACGGTACAAACCATAAAAGGCTTGTCATCTTAGAATATAAGACCAGAACTGTGCAAACGGTTTAAAATTAAACGGTACAAAATAAACGGTTTAAATATACAGAATGCAACGGCTTTTTTTTTTTTTAAATTATTAAACGTACAAAATTATTACCGTACACAAGGTTACAGAATAAAATTATAAAAATGGGTACAAAGATGCTTTTGTTTGTAAACGGTGTTTTGGTGTCAACTACGGAATGAAACTGTACAAAGATGCGTGTGTAAACGGTGTTGGTTGTGTAAACGCCATACGGAATGAAACTGTAAAAAAGATTGCCGGTGTAAACGGTATTAACGTACGGAATGAAACTGTACAAAAGATGCTGTGTAAACGGTGTAAACGTACGGAATGAAACTGTACAAAAGATGCTGTGTAAACGGTGTAAACGTACGGAATGAAACTGTACAAAAGATGCTGTGTAAACGGTGTAAACGTACGGAATGAAACTGTACAAAAGATGCTGTGTAAACGGTGTAAAATCTGTCACGGAATGAAACTGAACAAAAGATGCTGTGTAAACGGTTTTTTGTAATGTGAACGTTACGGAATATGAAACTGTACAAAAGATGCTGTGTAAACGGTGTAAACGTACGGAATGAAACTGTACAAAAGATGCTGTGTAAACGGTGTAAACGTACGGAATGAAACTGTACAAAAGATGCTGTGTAAACGGTGTAAACGTACGGAATGAAACTGTACAAAAGATGCGTGTGTATAGCGGTCTACTCCCTTGTATGTTTTGTAAACGTACGGAATGGGGAAACACTGAACCAAAAGATGCTGGTAAACGGTGCTTCTGTAAACCGTAGGGAAGTGAAACAGTACAAAAGATGCTGTGTAAACGTTGTTTTTTTTTTGTATGTAAACGTACGGAGATGAGAACCTGTACAGAAAAGATGCGTGCAAACGGTCTTTGTTATCAACTTGTACTGTTGTAAACGGTATACGGAATGAAACTGCACACAAGATGCTGTGTAAACGGTTTTTGGTGTCCTGTAAACGTACTGCGAATCTGAAACTGTACAATAAGATGCTGTGAAAACGTGGTGTTTGGTTTTGTAAACCGTACGCAATGAAAAACTGTACAAAAGTGCTGTGAGAAACGGTGTAAAAACGTACGAGAAGTGAAAACTGTACAAGAAGATGCTGTTTCTGTAACCGGTGTGAAACGTACGGACATGAAACTGTACGCAAAAGATGCTGTGTAAAACGGTTTTTTGTTAAATGTAAGTGTTGACTTATTGTGATTGTAAACGTACGGGAATGAAACCTGTACAAAGATGCATGTGTACACGGTGTAAACGTACGGAATGAAACTGACCACAAAAGATGCTGTGTAAACGGGTCTACGTTAACGTACGGCATGAAAACCCTGTACAAAAGATGCTGTGTAGTAAACGGATGTGTTTCGTTTTGTATGTATGTTGTTCTTCTATGGAGCTGTGTTTTTTTAGTAAACGTACGGAGATTAAACTGTACCAAAATGATGCTGGTAAACGGTGGTTCTGTAAAACGTTACGAATGAAATGTACAAAAATGCTGTTGTAAAACGGTTTTGCTACCAATGGTATGTATGTACAAAACGTAGGGAATGAAACTTACAAAGTGCTGTGGTAGTAAACGGTCTGTTTGTTGTAAACGTACGGAATGAAATGTAAAAAAGATGCGTGTGTACACGGTGTATTGTACGTGGTGTTGTGCTGTTGTAAACGTTGACGGTAAATGAAACGGTACAAAGAGCTTTGTAAACGGTGTAAAAGTACGGAATGAAACTGTACACAAACAGATGTGCGTGTAACGGTGTTTGTGTTGTGTGTAAACGTACGGAATGAAACTGTACAAAAAGATGATGTGTTGTAACGGTTGTAAACGTACGGAAGAAACTGTAAAAAGATGCTTGTGTAAACGAGTTATATTTTTTTTTGTTGTAAACGTACGGAATGGAAACGTACAAAAGATGCTGTGTAACGGTGTTTTTTGTAAACGTACGGGAATTGGAAACTGTACAAAAGATGCTTGAGGTGTTGTAAACGGTGAGTAATTTGTGTAAACGTACGGAATGGAAAAACTGTACAAAAAGCGCTGTGTACACGGTTGTTTTATGTAAACGTACGGAAGTGTGAAACTGTACAAAAGATGCTGGCAACGGGTTTTGGAAACGTTACGGAATGAAACTGTACAAGTAAGCGATGCGCTGGCAACGGTGTAGTGTAAAAATTTGTATTGTAACGTACGGGAATGTGAAAACTGTACAAAAAGATGTGGTAAACGGTTTGGTTTGTTTGTAACGTACGGAATGAAAACTGTACAAAAGAGGCTGTGTAAACGGCTTTGGTAAACGTATTGGAACGAAAATGTACAAAAGAGTGCTGTGTAAACTCAGGTTTCGTATCTTGTTTTTGTTTGTGTGTGGTCTGGTTTTGCTTCGTTGTATTTCTGTTTTTGTGTGTAAACGTACAGGAATGACAACTGTCAAAAGCATAGATGTGATAAACGGTTTATTTTGTAAACGGGTAACGAAAGGAAACCTGTACAAAAGATGCTGTGTAACGGTATGTTGTGTAAGACGTAAAGGAATTTGAAAGAACTGTACAAAAAAGTATGCTGTGTAAACGGTGTGTAATTTTTGTTTTTTGTTGTTTTGGGCGTTTGTGTAGAACGTTACGGAATGAAACTGCTAGACAAAAGAGTGACTGTTGTATGAACGGTTCTTTTGTATGTTGTAACTGTGTACGGAATGAAACGTACAAAGATGCTGTGTGTAAACGGTTTGTATCTGTTGTTATGTTGTGGTTTTATGTTTCTAGTAAAACGTACGGAATGAGAAACTGTACAAAAGATGCATGTGTAAAACAGGTTTGTTTCTGTTTGGTTTATTTTAACACGCTACGAGAGAAGGAAAACTGTACAAAAAGATGTGTGTCAAAACCAGGTTGTCTGTATGTTTTGTTTGTTTGGTAAAACCGTACGCTGGACATGAAACTCGTACAAAAAGATGCGGCAGAGTGTAAACGGTTTGTAAACTACGCGAAGGAAATGAAACTGTACCCATTAAAGATGCTGTGTAACGGTTTGTAAACGTCGGATGAAAATGTACAAAAGATGCTGTGTAAACGGTGTAAACGTACGGAATGAAAACTGGTTTACAAAAAAGATTGCTTTTGTTGGTAAACGGTCTCTCCTGT
>JACBWV010000338.1:4354319-4494305 GCA_013435795.1 Chlamydomonas sp. ICE-L | reverse complement strand
TGCATCAGGGCATCACTCCATCAGCAGACCGGCGTGCCAGCTCACTGTCAAGTAGCATTCATAGCAGCCACTTCTCTCCATTCAACCATCAGGCTCTGTAGGGAAGACCAAAGTCGGAAAGGGCATGCTACTAATAAACAGGTCCGGAAAAAGCAAACAAAAACAGTCTTCAGGGCAGGAGCAGCAGATCCACCCCCAAAAACTACTATCCAGCCCTCTAGGGCAGCAAAATGCTAAGACAAACTGTATCGCTATGGTTTCCAACCAATGTCACACTCAAGGATCGGCAAGTCTCTAATTAGAGAACAAGAAGATGCTGACCAATGCAGACCTTCAAAAGGAGACCTGCTGACTAAGAATTCAAGAAAGAGGGGTTGCCTCCTTAGTTTCCCCCTTCGTTTCCTCTTTAGTTACCCCCCCCCCCCCCCCCCCCCCCCCCCCCCACCCCCCCCCCCCCCCCCTCCCCCCCTTTTTCTCTTAGTTTCTAGCATAGTTGTCCTTGTAGTCCTCCTTAGTTAGCATCTCCTCTTTCAGTCTTCTGATCTGGTGACTGTTAGAGGTTGCAATATTTTTGCCCCCCCCCCCCCCCTTCCTAGGTCTTTTTTCTTAGTAGTCCTAGCCCCATCTCTTGAGCATACTGTTTTGGGGCTTCTGCCTTGCCTCTCTGGTTTGTCTGTCTTTTGTTCCCGTCCTCCTTTGTCCCCTAGTAGACCAGGTGGTGTCCGTCCCTTAGTTGTCCCTTAGCCGTTCTTGTCTTTTTCTTTGGTCTTCCCTCCTTGGTCACATTTTTTAGTTACCTTGTTAGTGTTAGCATTGGCCCTGTCCTGTTTTTTGTTGCATGCCGCGCTCTGGTCGTCTTTGCAGAGCTTGCTGATCTGCATGGGTGACCTAGCAACATGTTACTAGGCTGCTGAGAGTTTGTGCTGGTTTGCTAAAGGAGTGATGCCCTGATGCACTGGCCTGTTACAGGAGTGATGCCCTGCAGTGTTTTAATCTTAGATCAGCAAGACCTTCGGGTGCGTGCCTTTCCTTCTTTTTCTGTGTTGCTCTTGGAGGTTACAGTGGTGTTTTGTTGGTTGGGGAGGAACAGTGTTGCTTGGAGGTGGGGGTGGTGCTCGGAAGGCCCTTTGTCCTTTGTCCTCCTAGTAATTAGTTTGTGTCCCTCGTTATTTTGTCCCCTAGTCTTTTCGTCTTTTGTCTTGGATCATTTGTCTTAGCGGACTTTTGGTCCATGTCCTCTAGTCTTCTTCTTTGGTTTTTCTTCCTTGGTCACATAGGGCTAGGTTTTATCAGATGTTCCCTTTCCTGGTTCCTCCCTATGTAAAAAAAAAAAAAAAAAAAAAGGGCTCGGTTTTATCAGTTGCGCCTTTTCCTATTTCCCCCCTTTGTAAAATAAAAAAACGCCAGGGGTCTGGCAGAGAGGAGAGGATGAAGTCAAGGTCTTGGGTAGAAGTGGGTGGGAGGACAGCTCGTTGTTGATGAGCTGAGCGGACGTCCTTGAGACGGTGCCACGAGAGTGCTTGGGAGGAGAGCACATGGTCTGGGAGGATGGGCATGGACGGGAAAGGAGGGGTGTTGTTGAAGGTGGTTTCTAGATAGGTGGATTGCGGGCACTGCATGGGCGGAGCGATAATTCTACGAATGTTCAGCAGGAGAAAAGCCTGTGCACTTTCTCGGGCCAAGTTGGTGGTGATCGAGGCGATGTCCACAGAAGATGGGGCGGTGACGAGGGCATGGTATCCACGTGCGTGACCTGGAAGAAGGCGCACAGCCTCTGAGATCTCATGACGGTAGAGCTGCTGCCAGGGGTGAGCTGTGTAACTGAAGTGGAGCCATGTGGTCTTGGCCAGCATAGCTGCCGAGTGGGAAGCAAGATGGGGTACAGCAAGCCCTCCTCGATGAAAAGGAAGGACGGCTGTCCCGAAGCGGGGGAAGAGGTGTCCCGGACGTGGTGATTCCCCCTCTTGCAGGCTAGAGGTGGCAATAAAGGCATTGAGAGAAGATAGCAACTACAGGCGGAGAGGCCCAGGTGGTGAGGTAAAGTTAGCCTGGAAGATGAACTTGGAAGCCAAGCATTGCATAGCAACATGCGCCCGGCCAATAACATTGAGATTGCGTGAGAGCCATGGAGCTGCTGCAGTGAGATGCTTGGGAAACTAAGGAGGCAACTAGGGGTGGAAACTGTACTAGGGGAAGCAAACTAAGGGAGAAACTGCGAAAACAAGCCAAAAGCAGGGACGCAACCAGAAATGAAGAAAGACAACTTGAAGCAAAGCGAAATCCTAAAAGACTGGTCTGGGCATGTCCTATCACCCTCCTCAATTGCGACCTTAAGCTGATCCTTTTGATCATGTCTCACCGGCTGCAACGCCCACTGGAATACCTCATTGACGTCACTCAATCAGCTTTCCTCCGTGGCAGAGACATCAGTGACAACATCCGCTATCACCTAGGCTTGGCTGCGCGCTTGAAAGAGCTTGGCTTACCAGGCTGTTTTTTTTTTTTTTTTTTTTTTTTTACAAAGGGGGGAAACAGGAAAAGGCGCAACTGATAAAACCTAGCCCTTTGGTTGCTGCACTCTGACCTCACTAAAGCTTATGATACTGTCAACAGGGGTTGGCTCCTCAAGACAATGTCAGCCATGGTTTTATGATGGTTTTATGATGGTTTTATCAGTCGCGTCTTTTCCTGGTTCCCCCCTTTGTTAAAAAAATAAAAAAGCCATGGGGTTCATATCAATAATGCAGGCATCAAACGCTGGTGCGATATCCTCATGAATGGCAGTTCTACACGAGTACGTCTCAACGGTTTCTTCACCACCTCTTTCCCCAACACTTCCGGCTTCCCCCAGGGTGGGGCCTTGAGCTGTAATCAATGGGTCATCATCTTTGAGCCCTTCATCACCTATAATAACCAACTGAGATCTTGTGGAACTCTGCAATCCTTCCGTCTTCCCTCAGGAGAGTTCGCCCTTGCCACCCTATCGTTTTATGACTATGGCAAGCACTTTGTCCTCAACCCAGCCACAGATGGGCCTATCATCAAGGAGACATACGTCGTAGCCAATTCAGCTGGCTTACCTGCCCAGTCTGTTCTCGAGACCCGTCTTCTGCTTCTTGAACTTCCCCCAGACATACCCCTCCCTGCAGATCTGGACCCCGCCCTTAACACCCATCTCTTGTTATAGACCGGTTCTCCCGGTTCAGCTAGAGTGTCTTGGGGCACCAGGCCTTCCGCCTGGAAGCTTCCATAGTAGTGCCTCCATCCGTTAGGGCCGGCACCTACCGGCGGCAGTACCCTGAGGTACTGTCGCCCTTTCCCTTCTTATACCTAGCTTGCCGCCTGGCATGCTATCACGATTGTAAGCACACACCCTAGTCCCTTCCCTGTGACAGTGTAGGCTAGGCTGGTGATAGACTGCGCTGAAATGCTAATGGAGTGATGCCCTGATGCACAGGCTACCGGTTTAAAGTGCCAGCTGCTTTAGTGCGCCTTTAAGGTTTTCCTTGCTGGTCAGTGGATCTTGTGGGGGTTCTACCCTTTCACCGTCCAGGACGTTTTCTAAGGAGTTTGATTTGCTTCTTTAGATACCTTGTTAGTGTTAGCTTTGGCCCTGTCCTGTTTTTTGTTGCATGCCGCGCTCTGGTCGTCTATGCAGAGCTTGCTGATCTGCATGGGTGACCTAGCGACATGTTACTAGGCTGCTGAGAGTATGTGCTGGTTTGCTAAAGGAGTGATGCCCTGATGCACTGGCCTGTTACAGAAGTGATGCCCTGCAGTGTTTTCATCTTGGATCAGCAAGACCTTCGGGTGCATGCCTTTCCTTCTTTTTCTGTGTTGCTCTTGGAGGTTACAGTGGTGTTTTATTGGTTGGGGAGGAACAGTGTTGCTTGGAGGTGGGGGTGGTGCTCGGAAGGCCCTTTGTCCTTTGTCCTCCTAGTAATTAGTTTGTGTCCCTCGTTCTTTTGTCCCCTAGTCTTTTCGTCTTTTGTCTTGGATCTTTTGTCTTAGCGGACTTTTGGTCCATGTCTTCTAGTCTTCTTCTTTGGTTTTTCTTCCTCGGTCACATAGGGCTAGGTTTTATCAGATGTTCCCTTTCCTGGTTCCTCCCTAAGTAAAAAAAAAAAAAAAAAGGGGTAAACCCCTACTACGACTCATTCACTACTCTAAATCCACCTCTCTGCGACTATCCAGCCTCTGCTCAGGATGATGCTGTCGCCCCATCCACCCCTATTCATCAGCCACCCGCATCCTCGTCTGACGATGACCAGTCTACTGCACCGCCGTCGCCAACCTCGGACGGGGAGCCATCCGATATCCGAGCTTTTCAGGATGCAGCAGTAGCCGCGGATCTGGTGAGCAGGGCCATACCAATGCTCAGTGCATTTGGAATCAACGTCCAACTTGATGACCAAGCATTACCCTCCCACAGACGCCAGAATCCCCAGCAAGGTCTGTGACCGCCAAGTTCTTCCCAAATTTTTTTTTTTTTTTTTTTTTAGTTGTGATAGGATTTTCACCCCAGGAGGTGGGTCTCCCGACACAAACCAGCGACACGGAGGATTCAGTTCGAATGGTGGTGCCACTCCTACAATATGCAAAGTAGGCGCACTAAGGGTTGGTGAGAGATACCAACCCACGACCAAACGAACATTCACCACTACCCCTGTTGACCACGGCAGAAAAAAAAAAAAAAAAAAAAAAGACAAGCTCCCTGCCATGGTCGTTAGAGGCGGAATCAAGGAGACATAACTAGATAACCGCCACGAGGGCAGAAATCCGACAGTACTTCCCTACAAGGTTTGCTTAGGGCCAGGACGCCAAAATACTGAGGAATCGAACCACACCACCCCCTTCCTACTCTCGCAAGTAGGGTCGATACAGCAAGGGTAATGTAGATCACAAGGGATGTAGAACACACCACATTTGTAACTCAGCCTGCGTGTCCTGCGATCTAACGCCGCCCCCTAACCGCTAAGGTAAACCTTGGCAAGCCAGGAAAAGAGCAATCTCCAGTGGAACTATGCACAGGGGTTGGACACACTGCGTTCTACTATGCGAATCTATCGCCATATGCGTCAAGGATCCACAACTGCGCAAACTGTGGTGGATCCGAGCACCATGAAGGTCAGTGTACTAGCTGTCAGAGACCAAGCAGCCCGTCCCTTCAAGCCCACGACAACAAGCTGACAGAGGTCTGTGTCAACTGCAATGGCACAGGATACTATGGGAAGCAATGCTTCTCATCCACTCCTGTGGACCCTACAGACACAACCTGTACAGTCTAAGGAGGATATGGGCATCTAGATTCAATCTGCCCAAACCCCTGCCAGAAGACCCCCATTCTGGAATCTCCACCGTACAGCTCTGGAGACAACTCTGGAGATGAAGATACCACCGGTGAGAAATCTGATACCACTGACTCTGAGCTAGGAAAGTGCCCCTCCACTCATGAGACCTCCCCCAGTGACCTATCTTCTTGTTTCCATGGCCACTGGTGTTTAACTACAGACACCATCTACCACATGACCTCAAATGCTGATTGCCTCATTAGGGTAACACCCCTAAACCCCCCCGTATCAGTCATCCCACCAGGCTCCACAGCACCAGTTATCTGCTCCTATTCTGGCACAGCTGTACTCCAGGGTATAGGACTTGTAGTGACACTTCTAGATGTCCTCCTTGTGCCCGTGTCTAACTCCTTCAACCTCATCAGTGCCCCTGCAATCTGCACCTATCCTTAGTACTTCAGAAGCAGCTCTCTCTTGATTCCCTTCTTCCGAGCCCCACCCACTTCCTACTTCCTCTCAGAATCCTCCATCTCCTCCCTCTCATCCCTGCTCCTTCATTTCAGCTGCTGAGATACCTAGTAGACGATGCTTTGAGGCGACAATTGGAGCTGGAGGTCCTTTTTTCGCCCTAGCAATGTCTGCTCTCCGGCCGCCTTATAACTTTGCTGCGAAGCTGCTTCGGCCAATTCGGCTGGAGCGACTGCAATTTCGCGGCTATGGGAGCTGCTCAGTGCCCCATTTGAGTGTTACAGACGCTCATGCGGTCTAATCCGCTACTCTGCCCCCTCCAGAGGTCAGCATAAGAGGTCAGCCTACTGGAGGGGGCAGGCTATTCTCTTCAAGTTAATTTGGGACCACCCGACCCCCATCCTTAGTACTTCAGAAGCAGCTCTGTCCTGATTCCCTTCTTCCGAGCCCCACCCACTTCCTCCTTCCTCTCAGAATCCTCCATCTCCTCCCTCTCATCCCTGCTCCTTCATGTCAGCTGCTGAGATACCTAGTAGACGAAGCTTTGAGGCGTTAATTGGAGCTGGAGGTCCTTTTTTCGCCCTAGCAATGTCTGCTCTCCGGCCGCCTTCTAACTTTGCTGCGAAACTGCCTCGGCCAATTCGGCGATTTTTTAGTGTTTTTTGGCCTTAGAAAGGTGTTGTGCTGTTGAGACTCATTCCCTCTTTCTTGAATTCTCAGTCAGAAGGTCTCCTTTTGAAGGTCTGCATTGGTCAGCATCTTCTTGTTCTCTAATTAGAGACTTGCCGATCCTGAAGTGTGACATTGGTTGGAAACCATAGCGATACAGTTTGTCTTAGCATTTTGCTGCCCTAGAGGGCTGGATAGTAGTTTTTGGGGGTGGATCTGCTGCTCCTGCCCTGAAGACTGGACCCCCCCCAACCCCCCCCCCCCCCACCCCACCCCACACCCCCCCCCCCACTTCCCCCCCACTTTTTCTCTTAGTTTCTCGCATAGTTTTCCTTTTAGTCCTCCTTAGTTTGCATCTCCTCTTTCAGTCTTCTGATCCGGTGACGGTTAGAGGTTGCAATTGTTATGGCCCCCCCCTTCATAGGTCTTTTTTCTTAGTAGTCTTAGCCCCTTCTCTTGGGCTTCCTGTTTTTGGTTTCTTCCTTGCCTCTATAGTTTGTTTGTCTTCTGTTCCCGTCCTCCTTTGTCCCTTAGATCACCCAGGTGGTGTCCGTCCCTTAGCTGTCCCTTAGCCGTTCTTGTCTTTTTCTTTGGTCTTTTCTCCTTGGTCACAAAGGGCTAGGTTTTATCAGTTGAGCCTTTTCCTCGATCCCCCCTTTGTAAAAAAAAAAAAAAAAAAAAATAGAACTAGGGCTTGGGCTAGGTCTGAGATTGGGTCGGGGATTGTAGGGAGCGCTGGGGCCATGGGGATTGTCATTTCCATGGTGGGGGTATCAGGCTATCTTAGATCAGCAAGACTTTTGCTTGCATGCCTTTCCTTCTTTTTCTGTGTTGCTATTGGAGGTTACAGTGGTGTTTTGTTGGTTGGGGAGGAATAGTCTTGCTTGGAGGTGGGGGTGGTGCTGGGAAGGCCCCCTTTGTCCTTTGTCCTCCTAGTAATTAGTTTGTGTCCCTCGGTCTTTTGTCCCCTAGTCTATTCGTCTTTTGTCTTCGGATCTTTTGTCTTAGCGGACTTTTGGTCCATGTCCTCTAATCTTCTTCTTTGGTTTTTCTTCCTCGGTCACATAGGGCTAGGTTTTATCAGATGTTCCCTTTCCTGGTTCCTCCATATGTAAAAAAAAAAAAAAAAAAAAAAAAGGCTCATGGTCACCGGGAGTGACCCCAATCATGGTGCAAAAGATCGGGGGGGTGGCCCATTTTTTTTTTTTTTTTTTTTTTTTTTTCATAGGGAGGAACCAGGAAAGGGAACATCTGATAAAACCTAGCCCTTTGTGACCAAGGAAGAAAAACCAAAGAAGAAGACTAGAGGACATGGACCAAAAGTCCACTAAGACAAATGATCCAAGACAAAAGACGAAAAGACTAGGGGACGAAAGAACGAGGGACACAAACTAATTACTAGGAGGACAAAGGACAAAGGGCCTTCCGAGCACCACCCCCACCTCCAAGCAACACTGTTCCTCCCCAACCAACAAAACACCACTGTAACCTCCAAGAGCAACACAGAAAAAAAGCTTGCAAAGGAAGCCACTGTGAGAGAGCAATCTAGGCCACGCCACCAATTTTTTTTTTTTTTTTTTTTTTTACAAAGGAGGGAACCAGGAAAAGGCGCAACTGATAAAACCTAGCCCTTTGTGACCAAGGAGAAAAGACCAAAGAAAAAGTCAAGAACGGCTAAGGGACAGCTAAGGGACGGACACCACCTGGGCGACATAAGGGACTAAGGAGGACGGGAACAGAAGACAAACAAACCAGAGAGAAGGCGCCATTATCAAGGTGACAGAAGGCGCCATTATCAAGGTGTCGAAGATCCGTCTGGGTGCGCATCCAGTCCCTGGCGATGGCTTGGTGAAGGTGGCCAAGGGCAAGGCAGATAGCCTTGTGGTGAAGGGGCTCAGAATGGTCCAGTCTGTCAGCCCGGGACGAACAGACCTGCCATATCGCGTCCAAGGTGGTTATACGCAGGAAGGACCACAACCTTAGGGTAGAGGGAGGAGGGGGTGTCCCGGGCCAAAGGGTGATGTCGTCACCGAGGAGGAAGAAGGGGCAACGAGGAAGGCGCGGCCCACCGGTGAGGGTCTCCCAAGTGGAAAGGAGCCAGTCTATGACAGGGGCAGAATCAGAGCCCCACCCACTTCCTCCTTCCTCTCAGAATCCTCCATCTCCTCCCTCTCATCCCTGCTCCTTCATGTCAGCTGCTGAAATAATGGGCGTTCCTGCTTCCGAACGGATTTCCAATCTTACGATCACTTTTTGGGGGTCTTTTGATGCTTTCCAAATGCAATCTTACGATACAAATCGTAAGATTGTAGTCAATTTTGACAAAATATGCTTGAAATGAGCTCGAAAGACGGAGAAACGTACAGATTGCGAATGTTACAACGTTGAAATGCCATATTTTGTAACAAAAGGTGTTAACATCAACTCGTGTCTTACAATTATAATTGTAAGAAATAAAGGGAAAGCGGACGGTTATAAGTCGGCAGGCAGAATTCAGCTTTTACATCTTACAATAAAAATCGTAAGTATAATTCATTAGTAAAAAACGGCTATGTGTCAAACATCTTACTCCTCCTCCTCCCCCCCCCTCCTCGTCCTCCTCTTCCTCCTCCTTCTCCTCCTCCATGTCCCCATCCCCATCTTCCTCCTCCTCCATCTCCTCCTCCTCAGCAATGTCTGCATTGTCTCCATCCGATTGCACAGCCTCTGCCCTGATGTCCTTCTCAATGGATTGACAAGCTAGGAGCATGCTTGTGTGGTACTTTCTCTGGATCTTCATACCCTTGGTGGGTTCGCAGCTAAATTGAAATGCGTCAATGGGAATATCGCCCGTCCATGTTGCTTTTCTTCCTCGGTGGCTGAGGGACTATACCGGGTCTTCTCCGGATGGCTGAGGGACTATACCGCCCAGAGAAGGGATTGGTATGGTATACCACCTAGGGATGAAGTTTTGATGCCCAAGCTAACCATCACCGAGGTCACGCAAGTGGGAGGTCTGCTGAGTTTCGCGACAGACAAGGAAGCGCTAAACCAGCTTCTCGACAGGTGGTTTTCTGTGATCAGGACAAGGGTCCAGCAAAAAAACCAGGCACAGATTATCAGTACCCTGGCCGCTAGCATTGACGACATGAAGTTGCTAGTTCAGCCTGACCAGGAGTACCCAATGGCGACAGACGGCCTCCAACAACCAATCTGTGATGATATGTCCAAGTTCCTCGAGGCCTGCCGTGAACTGCTTTTCGCACACCCCATTCCGCCTCGCAGTATCCATCTCGATGCGTTGAACACCATCAGGGGAGTCGTGGGTTTCCTCGTCATGGACTTAACAAGGCGGAGGAAAGATGGAGCAGCAGGGATTCCGATGTTGAACCTGACAGAGGAGGTCTTGTTGTCATTGGCAGTAAAGTACGGTGATTTGCCAGTGTGGAAAAGGGGAGAGCCTTCCGAACGCTTTTTCCGTCTCTACGATGGTGGACAGATGTATCCACACCTGATGTCGGCAGCTACAGCAGTGTTCATGGACGCTGACCACCAGATTGGAGCCGGTCGGGTCCAGCTAGAGACGGCAACAGTCAGCGCGCACCTTTACAACATGAAGGCAAAAACATTCCAGTGTGATGAAATCCGTAAGGTGCGTAGATGTTTAAAATGATAGACTACAAGTTGAAAAGTTGACGCTCCCGATCATAATCGGGAGGATGATGTGTTAAGCATGTCTTTTCACCACTTCAAAATCCATTACACATAATCCTTCCGATCACAGTCGGGAGCATCACGTTGTTCAACTTGTCTTCCAACCCATAATCTAACTGACTTGTACATATTTCGTTTACTCTTGCAGGTGCCTGGCAAACTGATCGACTTGGTGATCATCTTCCCCTGTCTCACTGGCGATGAAAAGGGACCGTTGTGGCTCGTCGATGAAGACTCTTGGAGTTCGACTGATGTGATCGACATGCTGCGGAACTTAGCAGGCCAGAATCGGAAGTTTGCCTCAGTGTGCCATGTGGTCGTGTACACCAACCAAGAGGAAGGCAGCAGGTTCCTTGTGGCTTTCAGAGAAGCTGGCGTGGCTGACATTCGCCTTACTCACATTACACGCATGGGGCCAGACTTCAAGACACATTCCACCAGCATCGCCATCTCTGGGATCTTACATCAAGGTGCGGGACAAGCGGGCCCGTCCTCGAAAGCTTCCATTTCTTCTTCTGGTCTTGCCGCTGCCATCACGGTCTTCCTACCGCCTATTGACGCACAGATAAGTGCCATTGGACGCCCCGACATTAGCGGCTGCTCGATGAGTCCCAAACAAGTTGGATACCGCAGGAGAAGTGTCGCCGAATTCCGTCACTTTGTGCGGGAGCTTAGCTCCGTTGGCAACTATGTGATGTGCATGCAAGCTGGCGATGCCTCGGGCATGCTAGCGGCTTTGCTAGAGAGGAGGAACGCCATTGGCTTGGACTGTATCACTCAGAAGCTTGGGGCTGCTGCATGGCGTTTGAACATGTTTGCAAAAACGGAGCAGGCTATTCTATCACGTCTCGAAGCCTGTACTGATGCAGATGATGAAACAAGGGTGAGGACGGCGGTACCTGGTTCAGGAAGACATTGACACAGAGTTTCGCGACAACCCTGCTGAGCCCAGTGAGGAAATGATGCAAAAGCTAGAGACGTGTCTCCAGACATATCGCGAGAAGAAAGCCGCAGATTGGCCTGAGGACGAGTTCGAGGCCTGCAAGGAGAAGGTTCTGGAAAGCTGCATCAGTGCAGGAACAGTAAAAGGGCTGATGAGGACCAAGAAGTTAGATTTAGCCCTCGTTGGGTTGCGTGCCAACTTGTTCCCAGAGCAAGACGAGTCAGTTAGCACATGATCTGTCAGCACTAAGTGCAGAAGTTAGCACCAATGGACTTGTTGGCAGCAGTTCAACATTAGCATTGTGCACAAGTTTCACGAGTGTACTTGTTTGCACCATCCAACACACATTTTGAGTGATTTCAGGATTCTAGGATGGCAGGTTGCAGATTTCAGGATTTAAATTTGTGTTATGTACATAATGAGCTTATGAGGTATGAAATTATGAATAATAAGTCCTGAGTTAGGAGTTATTAGTTCTAACTTGTATAAGGTACATATAAGTTCTGAGTTGTGAGTTATAAATTATGAGGTACACATAAGTACAGATTTCGGAGTCGTAAGTACTAAGTTGTAATTTTGAACTGTTGAGTTGTGAGTTGTGAGATAAATAATTATGAGCAATGCGTTCAAGACTTTGTAAACAGCTTTCACCTTCCTCTTGACTGTCCTCTACAATTGATTTTGTATTCCAATACTTTCTCTCTCTCCAAACGAGCAAATCAATGTCACAATTGAAGGGAATAGTCTCTTTGTCAGGAATACAACAAAACAATCTTACAAAATAAATTGTAAGATATTTTCGTAAAAGCCACCAAAAAAGCGAAATCAATTAATTTGCGAAAACGATCTTACAATATTTATCGTAAGATTTCAGTAAAATAAAAAATCCGTTCGGAAGCAGGAACGCCCATTAAATACCTAGTAGACGAAGCTTTAAGGCGACAATTGGAGCTGGAGGTCCTTTTTTCGCCCTAGCAATGTCTGCTCTCCGGCCGCCTTCTAACTTTGCTGCGAAGCTGCTTCGGCCAATTCGGCTGGAGCGACTGCAATTTCGCGGCTATGGGAGCTGCTCAGTGCCCCATTTGAGTGTTATAGACGCTCATGCGGTCTAATCCGCTACTCTGCCCCCTCCAGAGGTCAGCATAAGAGGTCAGCCTACTGGAGGGGGGCAGGCTATTCTCTTCAAGTTAATTTGGGACCACCCGACCCCCATCCTTAGTACTTCAGAAGCAGCTCTCTCCTGATTCCCTTCTTCCGAGCCCCACCCACTTCCTCCTTCCTCTCAGAATCCTCCATCTCCTCCCTCTCATCCCTGCTCCTTCATGTCAGCTGCTGAAATACCTAGTTCACGAAGCTTTGAGGCGACAATTGGAGCTGGAGGTCCTTTTTTCGCCCTAGCAATGTCTGCTCTCCGGCCGCCTTCTAACTTTGCTGCGAAGCTGCTTCGGCCAATTCGGCTGGAGCGACTGCAATTTCGCGGCTATGGGAGCTGCTCAGTGCCCCATTTGAGTGTTACAGACGCTCATGCGGTCTAATCCGCTACTCTGCCCCCTCCAGAGGTCAGCATAAGAGGTCAGCCTACTGGAGGGGGGCAGGCTATTCTCTTCAAGTTAATTTGGGACCACCCGACCCCCATCCTTAGTACTTCAGAAGCAGCTCTCTCCTGATTCCCTTCTTCCGAGCCCCACCCACTTCCTCCTTCCTCTCAGAATCCTCCATCTCCTCCCTCTCATCCCTGCTCCTTCATGTCAGCTGCTGAGATACCTAGTAGTCGTTTTTTTAGTGTTTTTTGGCCTTAGACAGCTGTTGTGCTGTTGAGACTCATTCCCTCTTTCTTGAATTCTCTGTCAGCAGGTCTCCTTTTGAAGGTCTGCATTGGTCAGCATCTTCTTGTTCTCTAATTAGAGACTTGCCGATCCTGGAGTGTGACATTGGTTGGAAACCATAGCGATACAGTTTGTCTTAGCCTTTTGCTGCCCTAGAGGGCTGGATAGTAGTTTTTGGGGGTGGATCTGCTGCTCCTGCCCTGAAGACTGTTTTTGTTTGCTTTTTCCCGGACCTTTTTATCAGTAGCATGCCCTGATTTGGTCTTCTTCCTTACAGAGCTTGCTGGTCTGCATTGGAGAAGAAGTGGCATGCTACTTGACAGCTGAGCTGGCACGCTGGTCTGCTGATGGAGTGATGCCCTGATGCGCTAGACTGTTATAGGAGTGATGCCCTGTACCGTGTTGTATCTTGCGTCTGCAGGTTCAGGAGGCTTACTTAGGAGCTACATAGTTTTTGTTACCTTGTTACCGCTCCCTTTGAACCGTAGACATGCCGCGTTCTGGTTGTCTTTGCAGAGCTTTCTGATTGGCATCGGCGACCTAGTGGCATGATACTAGCTAGGCTGCTGATAGACTACGCTGAAATGCTAATGGAGTGATGCCCTGATGCACAGGCTACCGGTTTATTTGCTTTAAAGTGCCAGCTGCTTTAGTGCGCCTTTAAGGTTTTCCTTGCTGGTCAGTGGATCTTGTGGGGGTTCTACCCTTTCACCGTCTAGGACGTTTTTTAAGGAGTTTGATTTGCTTCTTTAGATACCTTGTTAGTGTTAGCTTTGGCCCTGTCCTGTTTTTTGTTGCATGCCGCGCTCTGGTCGTCTTTGCAGAGCTTGCTGATCTGCATGGGTGACCTAGCGACATGTTACTAGGCTGCAGAGAGTATGTGCTGGTTTGCTAAAGGAGTGATGCCCTGATGCACTGGCCTGTTACAGGAGTGATGCCCTGCAGTGTTTCAATCTTAGATCAGCAAGACCTTCGGGTGCATGCCTTTCCTTCTTTTTCTGTGTTGCTCTTGGAGGTTACAGTGGTGTTTTATTGGTTGGGGAGGAACAGTGTTGCTTGGAGGTGGGGGTGGTGCTCGGAAGGCCCGTTGTCCTTTGTCCTCCTAGTAATTAGTTTGTGTCCCTCGTTCTTTTGTCCCCTAGTCTTTTCGTCTTTTGTCTTGGATCTTTTGTCTTAGCGGACTTTTGGTCAATGTCTTCTAGTCTTCTTCTTTGGTTTTTCTTCCTTGGTCACATAGGGCTAGGTTTTATCAGATGTTCCCTTTCCTGGTTCCTCCCTATGTAAAAAAAAAAAAAAAAAAAAAGGGCATTCCAAGAAAGCGTGAGACATTGTGTCAGCAGTGTGCAGCTGCGAGCAGTCAGGGCTGGAGCAGACTATGGAGGGGGGGTCGTCTTGGTTGACCCGTTGGAAGCGTCCTCGTACATGAGCAAGGAAGGCATTGCAGCCCAGGGTGCCATGAAGCAAGCTCCGGCAAGTAATGGTATAAGGACGGTGGAGAGTCTTGTCAGCGAGGCGTACCCACACCTGCGAAAAGCCTGCACGTAGAGGGAGGGAGACTTGAGGTTCGTCTTGTCTTTGAGCAGTTCTCTCCGCTAGGCCTGGACGGGAGGGGCGGACACGTTGTAAGTCCACCCAAGCGTTTTGTGGGAGGTCTTCAGGGGAGGGGACTGGAATAGGGGTGACAACGAGCACTCTCTCTATTGCTTTTTTTTTTTTTTTTTTACAAAGGGGGGAACCAGGAAAAGGCGCAACGGCAATCCATCGGGATTCAAGACCACGAAGGCCTCGCAGGTCAGGGTTAGTGCTAGGGTGAGTGTCCAAGGTGGAGGGGGGTAGAATGCTCCACAGCCTGGGCCAAGCAGCACGTTCCTCGGTATAACCTGGCACAAAATGGTGGGAACTGGGGCTTTGTTGCATGATATGTTGGTGAAGAAGGGCCTGCCGTGCTTGGCGCACAGAGAGTTCAAGAAGGTTCACCTCAGTATCATCATGGAGGTGGAGACCCCATGTTGTTGGGTCCAGTTGGAGGTCCTCCCAAAGACCAGCCAGCCATGGTTCCAAGAGCTCTTGCCTCTGGTGGGGGGGGAGGCCTTGCTGGATCAGCTGCTCCTCAAAGTCTGCCCGTAACCATGCTTCTCGAAGTTTCTTGCATAGGGTGATGAGGGCAGCTTGGGGGTGTCCTAGGGGGGGAAGGGCAGGAAGTTTTTTTTTTTTTTTTTTTTTTTTTACATAGGGAGGAACCAGGAAAGGGAATATCTGATAAAACCTAGCCCTATGTGACCAAGGAAGAAAAACCAAAGAAGGAGACTAGAGGACATGGATCAAAAGTCCGCTAAGACAAAAGATCCAAGACAAAAGACGAAAAGACTAGGGGACAAAAGAACGAGGGACACAAAATAATTACTAGGAGGACAAAGGACAAAGGGCCTTCCGAGCACCACCCCCACCTCCAAGCAACACTGTTCCTCCCCAACCAATAAAACACCACTGTAACCTCCAAGAGAAACACAGAAAAAGAAGGAAAGGCATGCACCCGAAGGTCTTGCTGATCTAAGATTGAAACACTGCAGGGCATCACTCCTGTAACAGGCCAGTGCATCAGGGCATCACTCCTGTAGCAAACAAGCACAGACTCTTAGTAACATGTCGCTAGGTCACCCATGCAGATCAGCAAGCTCTGCAAAGACGACCAGAACGCGGCATGCCTACAGTTCAAAGGTAGCAGAAACAAGGTAACAAAAACTATGTAGCTTCTTAGGGGTTATGGACAAAGTGCTTGCCATCGTCAGCAAACGAGAGGGTGGCAGGGGCCAACTCTCCTGAGGGAAGACGGAAGGATTGCAGAGTTCCACAAGATCTCAGTTGGTTATTGTAGGTGATGAAGGGCTCAAAGATGATGACCCATTGATTACAGCTCAAGGCCCCACCCTGAGGGAAGCCGGAAGTGTTGGGGAAGGAGGTAGTGAAGAAACCGTTGAGACGCACTCGCGTAGAGCTGCCATTCATGAGGATATCGCACCAGCGCGTGATGCCTGCACTATTGAATTCCATGGCTGACATTGTCTTTAGGAGCCATCCCCTGTTGACAGAATCATTAGCTTTAGTGAGGTCAGAATGCAGCAACCAGCCTGGTAAGCCAAGCTCTTTCAAGCGCGCAGCCAAGCCTAGGTGATAGCGGATGTTGTCACTGATGTCTCTGCCACGGAGGAAAGCTGATTGAGTGACGTCGATGAGATATTCCAGTGGGCGTTGCAGCCGGTGAGCCATGATCAAAAGGATCAGCTTAAGGTCGCAATTGAGAAGGGTGATAGGACGGTAACCTGCGAGGGAGTCTTGGGGCTGACCAGTCTTGTGGAGAAGGCAGATGGTTCCCTGAAGGAGGGGTGCTAGGGGGGCCGAGTTAACTTGATCTTGGAAGGCAGAGTTGAAAACCCTTTGAAGGATCGGGGACAGTTCTTCATGGAACGCATTGATCTAGACCCTGACTTAAGATCCAGATCCAGATCTAGATCTTGATACTGTCTCTGTCTTCATTCTTGTTGTATATGCCAAGACCAGTCTTTTAGGTTTTCGCTTTGCTTCCAGTTGTCTTTCTTCTTTTCTGGTTGCCTCCCTGCTTTTGGCTTTTTTTTGCAGTTTCTCCCTTAGTTTGGAGCTGGAGGTCCTTTTTTCGCGCGATTTTTAGTGTTTTTTTGCCTCATACAGGTGTTGAGCTGCTGAGACTCTTTCCCTCTTTCTTGAATTCTCAGTTAGCAGGTCTCCTTTTGAAGGTCTGCATTGGCAAGCATCTTCTTGTTCTCTTATTAGAGACTTACCGATCCTTGAGTGTGACATTGGTTGTAAACCATAGCGATACAGTTTGTCTTAGCTTTTTGCTGCCCTAGAGGGCTGGATAGTAGTTTTTGGGGGTGGGTCTGCTTGTCTAGCTCTAAAGACTGTTTTTTGTTTGCTTTTTCCTGGACTTGTTTATCAGTAGCATGCCCTGCTTTGGTCTTCTTCCTTACAGAGCTTGCTGGCCTGCATTGGAGAAGAAGTGGCATGCTACTTGACAGCTGAGTTGGCTCGCCGGTCTGCTGATGGAGTGATGCCCTGATGCGCTGGACCGTTATAGGAGTGATGCCCTGTACCGTGTTGTATCTTGCGTCTGCAGGTTCAGGAGGCTTACTTAGGAGCTACATAGTTTTTGTTACCTTGTTTCTGCTACCTTTGAACTGTAGGCATGCCGCGTTCTGGTCGTCTTTGCAGAGCTTGCTGATCTGCATGGGTGACCTAGCGACATGTTACTAAGAGTCTGTGCTTGTTTGCTACAGGAGTGATGCCCTGATGCACTGGCCTGTTACAGGAGTGATGCCCTGCAGTGTTTCAATCTTAGATCAGCAAGACCTTCGGGTGCATGCCTTTCCTTCTTTTTCTGTGTTTCTCTTGGAGGTTACAGTGGTGTTTTATTGGTTGGGGAGGAACAGTGTTGCTTGGAGGTGGGGGTGGTGCTCGGAAGGCCCTTTGTCCTTTGTCCTCCTAGTAACTAGTTTGTGTTCCTCGTTCTTTGTCCCCTAGTCTTTTCGTCTTTTGTCTTCGGATCTTTTGTCTTAGCGGTTTTTTGGTCCATGTCCTCTAGTCTTCTCTTCTTCTTTGGTTTTTCTCCTTGGATCACACATAAAGGCTAAGGTTTATCAGATGTTCCTTCCCTTTCACTCGGACCTGCCATATCCCTTAGTTTGCTTCCCCTAGTTCAGTTTCGCCACCCTTAGTTGCCTCCTTAGTTTCCCCCCTCAGTTGCCTCCTTAGTCCCCCCCCCCCCCCCCCCCCCCTCCCCCCCCTTTTTCTCTTAGTTTCTCGCATAGTTTTCCTTCTAGTCCTCCTTAGTTTGCATCTTCCTCTTTCAGTCTTCTGATTCGGTGACGGTTAGAGGTTGCAATGTTATGGCCCCCCCTTCATAGGTCCTTTTCTTAGTAGTCCTAGCCCCTTCTCTTGGGCTTCCTGTTTTTTGCTTCTTCCTTGCCTCTCTGGTTTGTTTGTCTTCTGTTCCCCTCCTCCTTTGCCCTTACGTCGCCCAGGTGGTGTCCGTCCCTTAGCTGTCCCTTAGCCGTTCTTGTCTTTTTCTTTGGTCATTTCTCCTTGGTCACAAAGGGCTAGGTTTTATCAGTTGCGCCTTTTCCTGGTTCCCCCCTTTGTAAAAAAAGTCGCTCCAGCCGAATTGGCCGAAGCAGCTTCGCAGCAAAGTGGCGGCGAGAGCAGCATTTCTAGGCGCTAAAAAGGACGCATCCAGCTTGTACCATTGTCGCCTAAAGCTTCGTCTACTAGGTAATCCTACAGCAGCGTGACATGAAGGGGTCAGGTATGAGAGGGAGGAGATGGAGGATTCTGATAGGAAGGAGGAAGTGGGTGGGGCTCGAGAAGGGAATCAGGAGGAGCTGCTTCTGAAAGTAGCCTAATATGGGGGGTTTGGATGGTGGTCCCAATGATAACTTGAAGATAATGAGCCTTCCCCGCGTCCAGGTAGGCTGACTCTCTATGCTGACCTCTGGAGGGTGCATAAGATTAGTAGGGCGATTGTAGACGTCGCATTACAGCGTCTGTAACGACTCAATGGGGTGTTAGAATATGCAGTGTAATGCACTTGCCTTGCTGATAGTTGATGTCGGACTAGACTTCATGTCATGCTAATTAAGGTAAAGGCAAAACCCTGCCCCGGCCTCCCAGGGGAATCGAACCCTTTTCTGAATCTTCCGTATAGCTCATGGCGTTACAAAACCACTGAGCCAGTAAGTACTGTGGCTTGTGCTGTGTTATTTGTTGAGTACGCTAATAGCGCTTGGTGGCCAAGCCGGTTCTTATCTGCAGCCCTATGGCCGGTTTTAGGAGGCTCGGCGGTAGGCTACTGAAGTGGCATCTCCGGTGGGAATCGTTCCCAAGATGCCTTCCGTAGATTCCCTCTCCGAAGCAGTCCGAAAAGGGGACTCAACGAGAGAGTCATAGTACTCGACTTTACTCCCTCTTCTCTGGCCCCAGGTACGATTTTCTAACTGTTCTGCTGCCATTCTAGGCGTCTCTTGCTATGATCCATTTGGTGACTCCAAGAACGAGCTGGAGACTCGCGCGCGGCGAATCTGTTTGACGCGCATTTACCGAAGCGAATCATGTTCGCGGCGCACGCTGACTGTTGCGCTGGTGTGTTGTTCACAGCTAGTTGTTTAGCTTTGTTGCACGCTCCTCTTTCTATCTGCTTTGATACTCTGACTCTTAGTCCTTAATTGCTTTGCTTATAATACTGCAGGCTCCTTCGCCTGCTTCTTGTACATTGGCCTTTCCCACTTTTCAGTTCCAAGGCATTCGCCTACTCTTTGTAGTTGTTTTTATTTCTGATGTAATTCAGCACTTACTCTCCTCTCTGGTCCCCAGCCTATTTATTTTAACATGGGGGCACTGAGCAGCTCCCATACCGCAAATTGCAGTCGCTCCAGCCGAATTGCAAAGCAGCTTCGGCAGGCAAATTAGAAGGCGGGGCCGAGAAGGCAGACATTGCTAGGGTCTAAAAAATGAACTCGCACTCCATGTGTCGCCTTAAGAGCTTCGTGTAGCTACTAGTAATCGTCATGCAGATGACATGAAGAGCAGGGATGAGAGGGAGGGATATGGCGAGAATTCTGGAGAGGAGGAGGAATGGGTGGGGCTCGGAAGAGGGAACTCAGAGAGAGCTGCTTATCTGACGTAGCTAAGGATTGGGGGACCCATCGGGTGGTCGCCAAATTAGACTTGAAGAGAAATATGCCGGCCCCCCTCCAGTAGGCTGACCTCATATGGCTGACCTCTGTGATGGGGCAAGTAGTGAGGCGGATCAAGACGCATGAGCGTCTGTACACTCAAATGGGGCACTTAGCACTCCCATTAGCCTGCGAAATTGCAGTCTTCAGATCCAATCCGAACTTGGGCCGAAGCACTTCGCAGCAAGTTAGAAAGGCGGCCGTAGACAGACATGCTAGGGAGTCGAAAGGACGCCGTCAGCTCAAAGTTGTCGCCTTTAAAGCTCGTCTACTCGGTATCTCAGTCAGCTGACCTGAGGAGCAGGGATGAGAGGGAGGAGAATGGAGAAGATTCGGAGAGTAAGCCCTAGGAGTGGGATTGGGTTGGCTCGAATAAGGGAATCGGAGAGAGCTTGCTTCTGAAGTACTAAGGATGGGGGTCGGGTGGTCCCAAATTAACGGTAACTTGAGAGATAGCCGCCCCTGCCAGTAGGCTGACCTCTATCGACGCTTCCTGGAGGGTGCAGAGTAGGCGATTAGACCGCATGAGCGGCTGTCACACTAATGGGGCCTGAGGGCCCTCCCATAGCCGGCGAAATTGCAGTCCGCTCCAGCCGAATTGGTCCGAAGGTCAGCTTCGCATGGCAAGTTAGAAGGCGCCGGAGAGCAGTACATTGCCTCATGGCGAAAAAAGGACCCATCCAGCTCCAATTGTCGCCTTACAGCTTCGTCTACTAGGTATCTCAGCAGCTGACATGAAGGACAGGATGAGAGGGAGGAGATGGAGGATTCTGAGAGGAAGGAGGAAGTGGGTGGGGCTCGGAAGAAGGGAATCAGGAGAGAGCTGCTTCTGAAGTACTAAGGATGGGGGTCGGGGTGGTCCCAAATTAACTTGAAGAGAATAGCCTGCCCCCCTCCAGTAGGCTGACCTCTTATGCTGACCTCTGGAGGGGGCAGAGTAGCGGATTAGACCGCATGAGCGTCTGTAACACTCAAATGGGGCACTGAGCAGCTCCAGTAGCCGCGAAATTGCAGTCGCTCCAGCCGAATTGGCCGAAGCAGCTTCGCAGCAAAGTTAGAAGGCGGCCGGAGAGCAGACATTGCTAGGGCGAAAAAAGGACCTCCAGCTCCAATTGTCGCCTTAAAGCTTCGTCTACTAGGTATCTCAGCAGATGACATGAAGGAGCAGGGATGAGAGGGAGGAGATGGAGGATTCTGAGAGGAAGGAGGAAGTGGGTGGGGCTCGGAAGAAGGGAATCAGGAGAGAGCTGCTTCTGAAGTACTAAGGATGGGGGTCGGGTGGTCCCAAATTAACTTGAAGAGAATAGCCTGCCCCCCTCCAGTAGGCTGACCTCTTATGCTGACCTCTGAGGGGGCAGAGTAGGCGGATTAGACCGCATGAGCGTCTGTAACACTCAAATGGGGCACTGAGCAGCTCCCATAGCCGCGAAATTGCAGTCGCTCCAGCCGAATTGGGCCGAAGCAGCTTCGCAGCAAAGTTAGAAGGCGGCCGGAGAGCAGACATTGCTAGGGCGAAAAAAGGACCTCCAGCTCCAATTGTCGCCTTAAAGCTTCGTCTACTAGGTATCTCAGCAGCTGACATGAAGGAGCAGGGATGAGAGGGAGGAGATGGAGGATTCTGAGAGGAAGGAGGAAGTGGGTGGGGCTCGGAAGAAGGGAATCAGGAGAGAGCTGCTTCTGAAGTACTAAGGATGGGGGTCGGGTGGTCCCAAATTAACTTGAAGAGAATAGCCTGCCCCCCTCCAGTAGGCTGACCTCTTATGCTGACCTCTGGAGGGGGCAGAGTAGCGGATTAGACCGCATGAGCGTCTGTAACACTCAAATGGGGCACTGAGCAGCTCCCATAGCCGCGAAATTGCAGTCGCTCCAGCCGAATTTGGCCGAAGCAGCTTCGCAGCAAAGTTAGAAGGCGGGCCGGATGAGCAGACATTGCTAGGGGCGAAAAAGGACCTCCAGCTCCAATTGTCGCCTTAAAGCTCGTGCTACTAGGTATCTCAGTGGGCAGACTGACATTAGAGGAGTCGAGGGAGAGAGGGAGGAGATGGAGGATTCTGATAGGAAGGATGAAGTGGGTGGCGGCTCTGAAGAAAGGAATCGAGGAGCTGTTCTTCTGAGTATTCTACGGATGGGGGGTCGTGTGTTCCGCAAATTAACTTAGAGAATGCCTCCCCCCTCGTAGGCTGACCCTCTTATGCTTACCTCTGTAGGGGTCAGAGTAGCGATTAGACCGTCTGAGCGTCTTTAACACGCATGGGATGCACTGAGCGCTCCCATACCGCGAAGTTGCAGTCTCTCAGCCAATTGGGGCCGCAGCAGGCTTCGCAGCAAAGTTAGAAGGCGGCCGGAGAGCAGACATTGCTAGGGCGAAAAAAGGACCTCCAGCTCCAATTGTCGCCTTAAAGCTTCGTCTACTAGGTATCTCAGCAGATGACATGAAGGAGCAGGGATGAGAGGGAGGAGATGGATGATTCTGAGAGGAAGGAGGAAGTGGGGTGGGGCTCGGAGAAGGGAATCAGGAGAGAGCTGCTTCTGAAGTACTAAGGATGGGGGTCGGGTGGTCCCAAATTAACTTGAAGAGAATAGCCTGCCCCCTCCAGTAGGCTGACCTCTTATGCTGACCTTCTGGAGGGGGCAGAGTAGCGGATTAGACCGCATGAGCGGTCTGTAACACTCAAATGGGGCACTGAGCAGCTCCCATAGCCGCGAAATTGCAGTCGCTCCAGCCGAATTGGCCGAAGCAGCTTCGCAGCAAAGTTAGAAGGCGGCCGGAGAGCAGACATTGCTAGGGGCGAAAAAAGGACCTCCAGCTCCAATTGTCGCCTAAAGCTTCGTCTACTAGGTATCCTCAGCAGCTGACATGAAGGAGCAGGGATGAGAGGGGAGGAGATGGAGGATTCTGAGAGGAAGGAGGAAGTGGGTGGGGCTCGGAAGAAGGGAATCAGGAGAGAGCTTGCTTCTGAAGTACTAAGGATGGGGGTCGGGTGGTCCCAAATTACTTGAAGAGAATAGCCTGCCCCCCTCCAGTAGGTCTGACCTCTTATGCTGACCTCTGGATGGGGCAGAGTAGCGGATTTAGACCGCATGAGCGTCTGTAACACTCAAATGTGGGCACTGAGCAGCTCCCATAGCCGCGAAATTGCAGTCGCTCCAGCCGAATTGGCCGAAGCAGCTTCGCAGCAAAGTTAGAAGGCGGCCGGAGAGCAGACATTGCTAGGGCGAAAAAGGACCTCCAGCTCCAATTGTCGCCTTAAAGCTTCGTCTACTAGGTATCTCAGCAGCTGACATGAAGGAGCAGGGATGAGAGGGAGGAGATGGAGGATTCTGAGAGGAAGGAGGAAGTGGGTGGGGCTCGGAAGAAGGGAATCAGGAGAGAGCTGCTTCTGAAAGTACTAAGGATGGGGTTCGGGTGGTCCCAAATTAACTTGAAGAGAATAGCCTGCCCCCCTCCAGTAGGCTGACCTCTTATGCGGACCTATGGAAGGGGGCAGAGTAGCGGATTAGACCGCATGAGCGTCTTGTAACCTCAAATGGGGCACTGAGGCAGCTCCCATAGCCGCGAAATTGCCAGTCGCTCCAGCCGAATTGGCCGAAGCAGCTTCGCAGCAAGTTAGAAGGCGGCCGGAGAGCAGACATTGCTAGGGCGAAAAAAGGACCTCCAGCTCCAATTGTCGCTTAAAGCTTCGTCTACTAGGTATCTCAGCAGCTGACATGAAGGAGCAGGGATGAGAGGGAGGAGATGGAGGATTCTGAGTAGGAAGGAGGAAGTGGGTGGGGCTCGGAAGAAGGGAATCAGGAGAGAGCTGCTTCTGAAGTACTAAGGATGTGGGGTCGGGTGGTCCAAATTAACTTGAAGAGAATAGCCTGCCCCCTCCGTAGGCTGACCTCTTATGCTGACCTCTGGAGGGGGCAGAGAGCGGATTAGACCGCATGAGCGTCTTAACACTCAAATGGGGCACTGAGCAGCTCCCATAGCCGCGAAATTGCAGCCGCTCCAGCCGAATTGGCCGAAGCAGCTCGCAGCAAAGTTAGAAGGCGGCCGGAGAGCAGACATTGCTAGGGGCGAAAAAAGGACTCCAGCTCCAATTGTCGCCTTAAAGGCTTCGTCTACTAGGTATCTCAGCAGCTGACATGAAGGAGCAGGGATGAGAGGGAGGA
The DNA here is from genome assembly GCA_013435795.1 of Chlamydomonas sp. ICE-L. Taxonomy (NCBI): domain Eukaryota; kingdom Viridiplantae; phylum Chlorophyta; class Chlorophyceae; order Chlamydomonadales; family Chlamydomonadaceae; genus Chlamydomonas; species Chlamydomonas sp. ICE-L. Next base: position 4,470,499 of record JACBWV010000338.1, on the reverse strand, counting down.
GATGGAGGATTCTGAGAGGAAGGATGAAGTGGGTGGGGCTCGGAAGAGGGAATCAGGAGAGAGCTTCTGAAGTACCTAAGGATGGGGTGTCGGGTTGGTCCCAAATTAACTTGAAGAGAATAGCCTGCCCCCCTCCAGTAGGCTGACCTCTTATGGCTGACCTCTGGAGGGGGCAGAGTAGCGGATTAGACCGCATGAGCGTCTGTAAACACTCAAATGGGGCACTGAGCAGCTCCCATAGCCGCGAAATTGCAGTCGCTCCAGCCGAATTGGCCGAAGCAGCTTCGCAGCAAAGTTAGAAGGGCGGCCGGAGAGCAGACATTGCTAGGGCGAAAAAAGGACTCCAGCTCCAATTGTCGTCCTTAAAGCTTCGTCTACTAGGTATCTCAGCAGCTGACATGAAGGCGAGGGATGAGAGGGAGGAGATGGAGGATTCTGAGAGGAAGGAGGAGTGGGTGGGGCTCGGAAGAAGGGAAATCAGGAGGAGAGCTGCTTCTGGAAGTACTAAGGATGGGGGTTCGGGTGGTCCCAAATTAACTTGAAGAGAATGCCTGCCCCCCTCCGTAGGGCTGCCTCTTATTCCCAAATGACCTCTGGAAGGGGGCAAGAGTAGCGGATTAGACCGCATGAGCGTCTGTAACACTCGAACAAATGGGGCACTGAGCAGCTCCCATAGCCTCAACTTGCAGTCGCTCCCATCCGAATTGGCCGAATAGCTTCGCACAAAATTTAGAAGCGCCGGATAGGCAGACATTGCTAAGGGCGAACAACGGACTCCGCTCCAATTGTCGCCTTAAGCTTCTCTACTAGGTATCTCATCAGCTGACAATGAATGAGCAGGGATGAATAGGGATGGGAGATGGAGTATTCTGAGAGGAAGGAGGAGTGGTGGGGCTCGGAAGAAGGAATCATGATAGAAGCGCTTTCTGAAGTACTAAGGATGGGGGTCGGTGGTCCAAATTAACTTGAAGAGAATAGCCTGCCCCCCTCCAGTAGGCTGACCTCTTATGCTGACCTCTGGAGGGGGCAGAGTAGCGGATTAGACCGCATGAGCGTCTGTAACACTCAAATGGGGCACTGAGCAGCTCCCATAGCCGCGAAAATTGCAGTCGCTCCTGCCGAATTGGCCCGAAGCAGCTTCGCAGCAAAGTTAGAAGGCGGCGGAGAGCAGACATTGCTAAGGGCGAAAAAAGGAACCTCCAGCTCCAATTGTCGCCTTAAAGCTTCGTCTACTAGGTATCTCAGCAGCTGACATGAAGGAGCAGGGATGAGAGGAGGAGATGGAGGATTCTGAGAGGAAGGAGGAAAGTGGGTGGGGCTCGGAAGAAGGGAATCAGGAGAGAGCTGCTTCTGAGTACTAAGGATGGGGGTTCGGGTGGTCCCAAATTAACTTGAAGAGGAATAGCCTGCCCCCCTCCAGTAGGCTGACCTCTATATGCTGACCTCTGGAGGGGGCAGAGTAAGCTGGATTAGACCGCATGAGCGTCTGTAACACTCAAATGGGGCACTGAGCAGCTCCCATAGCCGCGAAATTGCAGTCGCTCCAGCCGAAGTTGGCCGAAGCAGCTTCGCAGCAAAGTTAGAAGGCGGCCGGAGAGCAGACATTGCTAGGGGCGAAAAAAGGACTCCAGCTCCAATTGTCGCCTTAAAGCTTCGCTACTAGGTATCTCAGCAGCTGACATGAAGGAGCAGGGATGAGAGGGAGGAGATGGAGGATTCTGAGAGGAGGAGGAAGTGGGTGGGGCTCGGAAGAAGGGAAATCAGGAGAGAGCTGCTTCTGAAGTACTAAGGATGGGGGGTCGGGTGGTCCCAAATTAACTTGAAGAGAATAGCCTGCCCCCCTCCAGTAGGCTGACCCTCTTATGCTGACCTCTGGAGGGGGCAGAGTAGCGGATTAGACCGCATGAGCGTCTGTAACACTCAAATGGGGCACTGAGCAGCTCCCATAGCCGCGAAATTGCAGTCGCTCCAGCCCGAATTGGCCGAAGCAGCTTCGCAGCAAAGTTAGAAGGCGGCCGGAGAGGCAGACATTGCTAGGGCGAAAAAAGGACCCTCCAGCTCCAATTGTCGCCTTAAAGCTTCGTCTACTAGGTATCTCAGCAGCTGACATGAAGGAGCAGGGATGAGAGGGAGGAGAGGAGTGATTCTGATAGGACGGAGAAGTGGGTGGGGGGGGCTCGGAAGAAGGGATCAAGGAGAGAGCGCTTCTGAAGTACTAAGGATGGGGGTCGGGTGGTCCCAATAATTAACTTGAAGAGAATAGCCTTCCCCCCTCCAGTAGCTGACTCTTATGCGACCTCTGGAGGGGCCAGTAGCGATTAGATATACCGCATGATCGTCTGTAACACTCAAATTGGGCACTGAGCAACTCCCTACCGCGAAATTGCAGTCCGCTCCAGCCGAATTGGCCGAAGCAGCTTCGGCAGCAAAGTTAGAAGGCGCCCGAGAGCAGACATTGCTAGGGGGCGAAAAAAGACCTCCAGCTCCACTATTGTCGCCTTAAAAGCATTCGTCTAACTAGGTATCCTCAACAGATGACTGAAGGAGCAGGGATGAGAGGGAGGAGATGGAGTATCTGAAGGAAGGAGGAAGTGGGTGGGGCTCGGAAGAAGGGAATTCAGGAGAGACTGCCTTCTGAAGTACAAGGATGGGGGTCGGGTGTCGCCAAATTACTTGAGAGAATAGCCCTCTGCCCCCCTCCAGTAAGGGCTGACCTCTTATGCTGACGCTCTGTAGGGGGCCAGAGTACGGATTAGACCAACCGCTGAGCGTCTGTAACACTCAATGGGGCACTGAGCAGCTCCCATAGCCGCGAAATTGCAGTCCCCCCCCCCCCCCCCCCGCCTTCCAGCCGAATTGGCCGAGCAAGCTGCTGTCGCAAGCAAATTTAGAAGGCGGCCGGAGAGCAACATTGCTAGGATGGGCGAAAAAATGACCTCCATCTCAATTGTCGCCTTAAACAGCTTCGCTATAGGTAGCTCAGCAGCTTACAATGAAGGAGCAGGATATAGGGGAAGGAGATGGAGGATTCTGAGAGGAAAGAGGAAGGTGGGTGGGGCTCGTAAGAATGGAATCAGGAGAGAGTGCTTCTGAAGTACAAGGATGGGGTCGGGTGGTCCCAAATTAACTGAAGATACTAGCCTGCCCCCCTCCAGTAGGCTGACCTCTTATGCTGACACTCTGGATGGGGCAAGTAGCGATTATACCGCATGAGCGTCTGTTACCACCCAATGGGGCACTGACAGACCCATAGCCCGATTGCAGTCGCCCAGCCTGAATTGGCAGCAGCTTCGCAGCAAAGTAGAAGCGCCGGAGAGCATACCTTGCAGGGCGAAAAAAGGCCTCCGCTCCAATTGTCGCCTTAAAGCTTCGTCACTAGTATCTCAGCAGCTGACATGAGGAGAGGGATGAGAGGGAGGAGATGGAGGAGTCTGAGAGGAAGGAGGAAGTGGGTGGGTCTCGGAAAAGGGAATCATGAGAGACGTGCTTCTGAAGTACTAAGAGGGGTCGGTTGGTCCCAAATACTTGAAGAGAATATCCGGCCCCCCTCCATAGGCTGACTCCTTACTGCTGACCTCTGGAGGGTGGCATATAGCGGATTAGACCCGCATGAGCGACCCCCTGTAACACTCAATGGGGCACTGATCAGACTCCTATCCGCGAAATTGCAGTCGCTCCAGCCGAATTGGTCCGAAGCAGCTTCGCAGGCAAAGTTAGAAGCGGCCGGAAGCATACATTTCTAGGGCGAAAAAAAGGACCTCCATCTCCAATTGTCGCCTTAAAGCTAATCTTTCGTCTACTAGGTATCTCAGCAGCTGACATGAAGGAGCAGGATGAGAGGGAGAGTGAGTGATTCTGAGAGGCGGAGGAATGGGTGGGGCTCGGAGGAGGGAATCCAGGGAGAGCTGCTTTGAAGTACTAATGATGGGGTCGGGTGTTCCCCATAACTTGAAGAGAATAGCCTGCCCCCCTCCATTAGGCTGACCTCTTATGCTGTACCTCTTGAGGGTGCAGAGTAGCGGATTAGACCGCATGGGCGTCTGTAACACTCAAATGGGCACTGAGTCAGCTCCCCATAGCCCCCGAAATTGCGTCGGCTCTCTCCCCGGAATTGGCCGAAGCAGCTCGCAGCAAAAGTTAGAAGCTGCCGTAGGCACATTGCGAGGGCGAAAAAATGCACCTCCCTCCAATTTGTCGCCTTAAGCTGTCGTCATACTAAGGTATCTCAGGCATCTGACTGAAGGAGGCAGGATAAGGAGGGAGGAGATTGGAAGATTCTGAGAGAAGGAGGCAATGGGTTTGGGGGGCGCGGAAGAGGGGAAGTCAGGAGAGAGCTGCTCTAATACAAGGATGGGGTCGGGTGGTCCCATTAACTTGAAAGAGATAGCCTGCCCACCCTCCAGTAGGCCTGACCTCTTAAGGCTGACCTCTGGAGTGGGCAGAGTAGCGGAGTAGACCGAATGATCGTCGTAACACTCAAATGGGGCCTGAGGCATCTCCCATAGCCGCCGAAATTGCAGTCGCTTCCAGCCATTGGCCGAAGCAGCTTCGCAGCAAGTTAGAAGCGGCCGGAGAGCAGACAATTGCTAGGGGCGAAAAAAGGACCTCCAGCTCCAATTGGTCGTCCTTAAAGCTCTCTACTAGTAGCTTCAGCAGCTGACAGATGAGCGGTATAGGGAGGAAGATTGAGATTCTGAGAGGAAGGAGGAATTGGGTGGGGCTCGGAAGCATGGAAGCAGGAGAGAGCTGCTTCTGACGTACAAGGATGGGGGTCGGGTGGTTCCAACTTAATTGAAGAGAATAGCCTGCCCACCTCCTAGGCTGACCTCTTACTCTGACTCTGGAGGGCAAGTGCGGATTTAGACCGCCTGACGTCTGTACACTCAAATGGGGCACTGAGCAGCTCCCATAGCCGCGAAATTGCAGTCGCTCACCGAATTGGCTCTGAACAACTTCGAGCAAAGTTAGAAGGCGGCCGGAGAGCAGACCTTGCTAGGGCGAAAAAAGACCTCCAGCTTCCAATTGTCGGCTTAAAGCTTCGTCTATAGGTAGCCATCTCCTCCCTCTCATCTGTGCCTTCTATGTCAGATGGAGATACCTAGTAGACGAAGCTTAAGGCGGACAATTGGAGTGGAGGCCTTTTCGCCCTAGCAATGTCTGCTCCCGGCGCCACTGAGAGCCGCCCATTTCCGTGGAGAGAATGGTTCGCGCATGGAGCTGATATGCATTTAGGTTACAACTCATCGTTATCCGCTAGTGCCTCTCTCATGCTAGTCACTTGATGGGGGGCAGGCTATTCTCGCCGCGAAATTGCAGTCGCTCCGCCGAATTGGCCGAAGCAGCTTCGCAGCAAAGTTAGAGGCGGCCGAGCGGAGAGCAGACATTGCTAGGGCGCAAAAAAGGACCTCCAGCTCCAATTGTCGCCTTAAAGCTTCGTCTACTAGGTATCTCCAGCTGACATGAAGGAGCAGGGATGAGAGGGAGAGATGGAGGATTCTGAGAGGAAGGAGGAAGTGGGTGGGGCTCGGAAGAAGGAATCAGGAGAGAGCTGCTTCTGAAGTAACTAAGGATGGGGGTCGGGTGGTCCCAATTAACTTGAAGAGAATAGCCTGCCCCCCCCAGTAGGCTGACCTCTTATGCTGACCTCTGGGAGGGGCAGAGTAGCGGATTAGACCGCATGAGCGTCTGTAACACTCAAATGGGGCACTGAGCAGCTCCCATAGCCGCGAAATTGCAGTCGCTCAGCCGAATTGGCCGAAGCAGCTTCGCAGCAAAGTTAGAAGGCGGCCGGAGAGCAGACATTGCTAGGGCGAAAAAAGGACCTCCAGCTCCAATGTCGCCTTAAAGCTTCGTCTACTAGGTATCTCAGCAGCTGACATGAAGGAGCAGGATGAGAGGGAGGAGATGGGGATTCTGAGGAAGGAGGAAGTGGGTGGGGCTCGGAAGAAGGGAATCAGAGGAAGAGCGCTTCTGAAGTACTAAGGATGGGGGTCGGGTGGTCCCAAATTAACTTGAAGAGAATAGCCTGCCCCCCTCCAGTAGGCTGACCTCTTATGCTGACCTCTGGAGGGGGCGAGTAGCGGATTAGACCGCATGGCGTCTGTAACACTCAAATGGGGCACTGAGCAGCTCCCATAGCCGCGAATTGCAGTCGCTCCAGCCGAATTGGCCGAAGCAGCTTCGCAGCAAAGTTGAGAGGCGGCGAGAGCAGACATTGCTAGGGCGAAAAAAGGACCTCCAGCTCCAATTGTCGCCTTAAAGCTTCGTCTACTAGGTATCTCAGCAGCTGACATGAAGGAGCAGGATGAGAGGGAGGGATGGAGGATTCTGAGAGGAAGGAGGAAGTGGGTGGGCTCGGAAGAAGGGAATCAGAGAGAGCTGCTTCTGAAGTACTAAGGATGGGGTCGGGTGGTCCCAAATTAACTTGAAGAGAATAGCCTGCCCCCCTCCAGTAGGCTGACCTCTTATGCTGACTCTGGAGGGGCAGAGTAGCGGATTAGACCGCATGAGCGTCTGTAACACTCAAATGGGGCACTGAGCAGCTCCCATAGCCGCGAAATTGCAGTCGCTCCGCCGAATTGGCCGAAGCAGCTTCGCAGCAAAGTTAGAAGGCGGCCGGAGAGCAGACATTGCTAGGGCGAAAAAGGACCTCCAGCTCCAATTGTCGCCTTAAAGCTTCGTCTACTAGGTATCTCAGCAGCTGACATGAAGGAGCAGGGATGAGAGGAGAAGATGGAGGATTCTGAGAGGAAGGAGGAAGTGGGTGGGGCTCGGAAGAAGGGAATCAGGAGAGAGCTGCTTCTGAAGTACTAAGGATGGGGGTCGGGTGGTCCCAAATTAACTTGAAGAGAATAGCCTCCCCCCTCCAGTAGGCTGACCTCTTATGCTGACCTCTGGAGGGGCAGAGTAGCGGATTAGACCGCATGAGCGTCTCTTAACACTCAAATGGGCACTGAGCAGCTCCCATAGCCGCGAAATTGCAGTCGCTCCGCCGAATTGGCCGAAGCACTTCGCAGCAAAGTTAGAAGGCGGCCGGAGAGCAGACATTGCTAGGGCGAAAAAAGGACCTCCAGCTCCAATTGTCGCCTTAAAGCTTCGTCTACTAGGTATCTCAGCAGCTGACATGAAGGAGCAGGGAGAGAGGGAGGAGATGGAGGATTCTGAGAGGAAGGGGAAGTGGGTGGGGCTGGAAGAAGGGAATCAGAGAGAGCTGCTTCTGAAGTACTAAGGATGGGGGTCGGGTGGTCCCAAATTAACTTGAAGAGAATAGCCTGCCCCCCTCCAGTAGGCTGACCTCTTATGCTGACCTCGGAGGGGGCAGAGTAGCGGATTAGACCGCATGAGCGTCTGTAACACTCAAATGGGGCACTGAGCAGCTCCCATAGCCGCGAAATTGCAGTCGCTCCGCCGAATTGGCCGAAGCAGCTTCGCAGCAAAGTTAGAAGCGGCCGGAGGAGCAGACATTGCTAGGGCGAAAAAAGGACCTCCAGCTCCAATTGTCGCCTTAAAGCTCGTCTACTAGGTACTCAGCAGCTGACATGAAGGAGCAGGGATGAGGGGAGGAGATGGAGGATTCTGAGAGGAGAGGAGGAAGTGGGTGGGGCTCGAGAAGAGGGAATCAGGAGAGCTGCTTCTGAAGTACTAAGGATGGGGGTCGGGTGGTCCCAAATTAACTTGAAGAGAATAGCCTGCCCCCCTCCAGTAGGCTGACCTCTTATGCTGACCTCTGAGGGGGGGCAGAGTAGCGGATTAGACCGCATGAGCGTCTGTAACACTCAAATGGGGCACTGAGCAGCTCCCATAGCCGCGAAATTGCAGTCGCTCCGCCCGAATTGGCCGAAGCAGCTTCGCAGCAAAGTTAGAAGGCGGCCGGGAGAGCAGACATTGCTAGGGCGAAAAAAGGACCTCCAGCTCCAATTGTCGCCTAAAGCTTCGTCTACTAGGTATCTCAGCAGCTGACATGAAGGAGCAGGGATGAGAGGGAGAGATGGAGGATTCTGAGAGGAAGGAGGAAGTGGGTGGGGCTCGGAAGAAGGGAATCAGGAGAGAGCTGCTTCTGAAGTACTAAGGATGGGGGTCGGTGGTCCCAATTAACTTGAAGAGAATAGCCTGCCCCCTCCAGTAGGCTGACCTCTTATGCTGACTCTGGAGGGGGCAGAGAGTAGCGGATTAGACCGCATGAGCGTCTGTAACACTCAAATGGGGCACTGAGCAGTCCCATAGCCGCGAAATTGCAGTCGCTCCGGCCGAATTGGCCGAAGCAGCTTCGCAGCAAAGTTAGAGGCGGCGGAGAGCAGACATTGCTAGGGCGAAAAAAGGACCTCCAGCTCCAATTGTCGCCTTAAAGCTTCGTCTACTAGGTATCTCAGCAGCTGACATGAGGAGCAGGGATGAGAGGGAGGAGATGGAGGATTCTGAGAGGAAGGAGGAGGGGTGGGGCTCGGAAGAAGGGAATCAGGAGAGAGCTGCTTCTGAAGTACTAAGGATGGGGGTCGGGTGGTCCCAAATTAACTTGAAGAGAATAGCCTGCCCCCCTCCAGTAGGCTGACCTCTTATGCTGACCTCTGGAGGGGGCAGAGTAGCGGATTAGACCGCATGAGCGTCTGTAACACTCAAATGGGGCACTGAGCAGCTCCATAGCCGCAAATTGCAGTCGCTCCGCCGAATTGGCCGAAGCAGCTTCGCAGCAAAGTTAGAAGGCGGCCGGAGAGAGACATTGCTAGGGCGAAAAAAGGACCTCCAGCTCCAATTGTCGCCTTAAAGCTTCGTCTACTAGGTATCTCAGCAGCTGACAGAAGGAGCAGGGATGAGAGGGAGGAGATGGAGGTTCTGAGAGGAAGGAGGAAGTGGGTGGGGCTCGGAAGAAGGGAATCAGGAGAGAGCTGCTTCTGAAGTACTAAGGATGGGGGTCGGTGGTCCCAAATTAACTTGAAGAGAATAGCCTGCCCCCCTCCAGTAGGCTGACCTCTTATGCTGACCTCTGGAGGGGGCAGAGTAGCGGATTAGACCGCATGAGCGTGTAACACTCAAATGGGGCACTGGCAGCTCCCATAGCCGCGAAATTGCAGTCGCTCCGCCGAATTGGCCGAAGCAGCTTCGCAGCAAAGTTAGAAGGCGGCCGGGAGAGCAGACATTGCTAGGGGCGAAAAAAGGACCTCCAGCTCCAATTGTCGCCTTAAGCTTCGTCTACTAGGTATTCAGCAGCTGACATGAAGGAGCAGGGATGAGAGGGAGGAGATGGAGGATTCTGAGAGGAGGAGGAAGTGGGTGGGGCTCGGAAGAAGGGAATCAGGAGAGAGCTGCTTCTGAAGTACTAAGGATGGGGGTCGGGTGGTCCCAAATTAACTTGAAGAAATAGCCTGCCCCCCTCCAGTAGGCTGACCTCTTATGCTGACCTCTGGAGGGGGGCAGAGTAGCGGATTAGACCGCATGAGCGTCTGTAACACTCAAATGGGGCACTGAGCAGCTCCCATAGCCGCGAAATTGCAGTCGCTCCGCCGAATTGGCCGAAGCAGACTTCGCAGCAAAGTTAGAAGGCGGCCGGAGAGCAGACATTGCTAGGGCGAAAAAAGGACCTCCAGCTCCAATTGTCGCCTTAAAGCTTCGTCTACTAGGTATCTCAGCAGCTGACATGAAGGAGCAGGGATGAGAGGGAGGAGATGGAGGATTGAGAGGAAGGAGGAAGTGGGGGGGGCTCGGAAGAAGGGAATCAGGAGAGAGCTGCTTCTGAAGTACTAAGATGGGGGTCGGGTGGTCCCAAATTAACTTGAGAGAATAGCCTGCCCCCCTCCAGTAGGCTGACCTCTTATGCTGACCTCTGGAGGGGGCAGAGTAGCGGATTAGACCGCATGAGCGTCTGTAACACTCAAATGGGGCACTGAGCAGCTCCATAGCCGCGAAATTGCAGGTCGCTCCAGCCGAATTGGCCGAAGCAGCTTCGCAGCAAAGTTAGAAGGCGGCCGGAGAGCAGACATTGCTAGGGCGAAAAAAGGACCTCCAGCTCCAATTGTCGCCTTAAAGCTTCGTCTACTAGGTACTCAGCAGCTGACATGAAGGAGCAGGATGAGAGGGAGGAGATGGAGGATTCTGAGAGGAAGGAGGAAGTGGGTGGGGCTCGGAAGAAGGGAATCAGGAGAGAGCTGCTTCTGAAGTACTAAGGATGGGGGTCGGGTGGTCCCAAATTAACTTGAAGAGAATAGCCTGCCCCCCTCAGTAGGCTGACCTCTTATGCTGACCTCTGGAGGGGGGCAGAGTAGCGGATTAGACCGCATGAGCGTCTGTAACACTCAAATGGGGCACTGAGAGCTCCCATAGCCGCGAAATTGCAGTCGCTCCAGCCGAATTGGCCGAAGCAGCTTCGCAGCAAAGTTAGAAGGCGGCCGGAGAGCAGACATTGCTAGGGCGAAAAAAGGACCTCCAGCTCCAATTGTGCCTTAAAGCTTGTCTCTACTAGGTATCTCAGCAGCATGAAGGAGCAGGGATGAGAGGAGGGAGGAGATGGAGGATTCTGAGAGGAAGGAGGAAGTGGGTGGGGCTCGGAAGAAGGGAATCAGGAGAGAGCTGCTTCTGAAGTACTAAGGATGGGGGTCGGGTGGTCCCAAATTAATTGAAGAAGATAGCCTGCCCCCCTCCAGTAGGCTGACCTCTTATGCTGACCTCTGGAGGGGGCAGAGTAGCGGATTAGACCGCATGAGCGTCTGTAACACTCAAATGGGGCACTGAGCAGCTCCCATAGCCGCGAAATTGCAGTCGCTCGGCCGAATTGGCCGAAGCGCTTCGCAGCAAAGTTAGAAGGCGGCCGGAGAGCAGACATGCTAGGGCGAAAAAAGGACTCCAGCTCCAATTGTCGCTTAAAGCTTCGTCTACTAGGTATCTCAGCAGCTGACATGAAGGAGCAGGGATGAGAGGGAGGAGATGGAGGATTCTGAGAAGAAGAGGAAGTGGGTGGGGCTGGAAGAAGGGAATCAGGAGAGAGCTGCTTCTGAAGTACTAAGGATGGGGGTGGGTGGTCCCAAATTAACTTGAAGAGAATAGCCTGCCCCCCTCCAGTAGGCTGACCTCTTATGCTGACCTCTGGAGGGGGCAGAGTAGCGGATTAGACGCATGAGCGTCTGTAACACTCAAATGGGGCACTGAGCAGCTCCCATAGCCGCAAATTGCAGTCGCTCCAGCCGAATTGGCCGAAGCAGCTTGCAGCAAAGTTAGAAGGCGGCGGAGAGCAGACATTGCTAGGGCGAAAAAAGGACCTCCAGCTCCATTGTCGCCTAAAGCTTCGTCTACTAGGTATCTCAGCAGATGCAGGACAGTAGGGTGCAGGTTCCTCTGGGTACGCTTTGAGCTGTGCAGTCTAGGTCCCCTAGTCAGTCACCTAGTGCCTCTAGTCCCTCAGTGCTCCTTAGCCCCTCTTACTTAAGTTAGCCTAGTCCATCCTCCTAGTTGCATCTCTCTCGCTGATCGGACGTAGAGGTTGCAAGTAGGGCCAAGGCAGAGTAGCAGCTGGCTCGTGGCCTCCGACGGGGGCCGCCGTCCTCTGCCTTACGTCGCAGTGGGCGCCTTAGGCCCTAGCCGCTGCCGCGCGCCCCTTGCCAAGGCAGTATAGCGCCGCGAAAGCTGACATGAAGGAGCAGGGATGAGAGGGAGAGATGGAGGATTCTGAGAGGAAGGAGGAAGTGGGTGGGGCTCGGAAGAAGGGAATCAGGAGAGAGCTGCTTCTGAAGTACTAAGGATGGGGGTCGGGTGGTCCCAAATTAACTTGAAGAGAATAGCCTGCCCCCCTCCAGTAGGCTGACCTCTTATGCTGACCTCTGGAGGGGGGCAGAGTAGCGGATTAGACCGCATGAGCGTCTGTAACACTCAAATGGGGCACTGAGCAGCTCCCATAGCCGCGAAATTGCAGTCGCTCCAGCCGAATTGGCCGAAGCAGCTTCGCAGCAAAGTTAGAAGGCGCGCGGAGAGCAGACATTGCTAGGGCGAAAAAAGGACCTCCAGCTCAATTGTCGCCTTAAAGCTTCGTCTACTAGGTATCTCAGCAGCTGACATGAAGGAGCAGGGATGAGAGGGAGGAGATGGAGGATTCTGAGAGGAGGAGGAAGTGGGTGGGGCTCGGAAGAAGGGAATCAGGAGAGAGCTGCTTCTGAATACTAAGGATGGGGGTCGGGTGGTCCCAAATTAACTTGAGAGAAAAGCTGCCCCCCTCCAGTAGGCTGACCTCTTATGCTGACCTCTGGAGGGGGGGGCGAGTAGCGGATAGACCGCATGAGCGTCTGTAACACTCAAATGGGGCAATGAGCAGCTCCATAGCCGCGAAATTGCAGTCGCTCGCCGAATTGGCCGAAGCAGCTTCGCAGCAAAGTTAGAAGGCGGCCGGAGAGCAGACATTGCTAGGGCGAAAAAAGGACTCCAGCTCCAATTGTCGCCTTAAAGCTTCGTCTACTAGGTATCTCAGCAGCTGACATGAAGGAGCAGGGATGAGAGGGAGGAGATGGAGGATTCTGAGGAAGGAGGAAGTGGGTGGGGCTCGGATCGAAGGGAATCAGGAGAGAGCTGCTTCTGAAGTACTAAGGATGGGGGTCGGGTGGTCCCAAATTAACTTGAAGAGAATAGCCTGCCCCCTCCAGTAGGCTGACCTCTTATGCTGACCTCTGGAGGGGCAGAGTAGCGGATTAGACCGCATGAGCGTCTGTAACACTAAATGGGGCACTGAGCAGCTCCCATAGCCGCGAAATTGCAGTCGCTCCGCCGAATTGGCCGAACAGCTTCGCAGCAAAGTTAGAAGGGCGGCGGAGAGCAGACATTGCTAGGGCGAAAAAAGGACCTCCAGCTCCAATTGGCCCTTAAGCTTCGTCTACTAGTATCTCAGCAGCTGACATGAAGGAGCAGGGATGAGAGGGAGGAGATGGAGGATTCTGAGAGGAAGGGGAAGTGGGTGGGGCTCGGAAGAAGGGAATCAGGAGAGAGCTGCTTCTGAAGTACTAAGGATGGGGGTCGGTGGTCCAATTAACTTGAAGAGAATAGCCTGCCCCCTCCAGTAGGCTGACCTCTTATGCTGATCTGGAGGGGGCAGAGTAGCGGATTAGACCGCAGATGAGCGTCTGTAACACTCAAATGGGGCACTGAGCAGCTCCCATAGCCGCGAAATTGCAGTCGCTCCGCCGAATTGGCCGAAGCAGCTTCGCAGCAAAGTTAGAAGGCGGCCGGAGAGCAGACATTGCTAGGGCGAAAAAAGGACCTCCAGCTCCAATTGTCGCCTTAAAGCTTCGTCTACTAGGTATCTCAGCAGCTGACATGAAGGAGCAGGGATGAGAGGGAGGAGATGGAGGTTCTGAGAGGAAGGAGGAAGGGGGGGGCTCGGAAGAAGGGAATCAGGAGAGAGCTGCTTCTGAAGTACTAAGGATGGGGTCGGGTGGTCCCAAATTAACTTGAAGAGAATACCTGCCCCCCTCCAGTAGGCTGACCTCTTATGCTGACCTCTGGAGGCGGGCAGAGTAGCGGATTAGACCGATGGCGTTGTAACACTCAAATGGGGCACTGAGCAGCTCCCATAGCCGCGAAATTGCAGTCGCTCCGCCGAATTGGCCGAAGCAGCTTCGCAGCAAAGTTAGAAGGCGGCCGGAGAGCAGACATGCTAGGGCGAAAAAAGGACCTCCAGCTCCAATTGTCGCCTTAAAGCTTCGTCTACTAGGTATCTCAGCAGCTGACATGAAGGAGCAGGATGAGAGGGAGGAGATGGAGGATTCTGAGAGGAAGGAGGAAGTGGGTGGGGCTCGGAAGAAGGGAATCAGGAGAGAGCGCTTCTGAAGTACTAAGGATGGGGGTCGGGTGGTCCCAAATTAACTTGAAGAGAATAGCCTGCCCCCCTCCGTAGGCTGACCTCTTATGCTGACCTCTGGAGGGGCAGGTAGGCGATTAGACCGCATGAGCGTTGTAACACTCAAATGGGGCACTGAGCAGCTCCATAGCCCGAAATTGCAGTCGCTCCGGCGAATTGCGAAGCAGCTTCGCAGCAAAGTTAGAAGGCGGCCGGAGAGCAGACATTGCTAGGGCGAAAAAAGGACCTCCAGCTCCAATTGTGCCTTAAAGCTTCGTCTACTAGGTATCTCAGCAGCTGACATGAAGAGCAGGGATGAGAGGGAGGAGATGGAGGATTCTGAGAGGAAGGAGGAAGTGGGTGGGGCTCGGAAGAAGGGAATCAGGAGAGAGCTGCTTCTGAGAACTAAGGATGGGGGTGGGTGGTCCCAAATTAACTTGAAGAGATAGCCTGCCCCCCTCCAGTAGGCTGACCTCTTATGCTGACCTCTGGAGGGGGCGAGTAGCGGATTAGACCGCATGAGCGTCTGTAACACTCAAAGGGGCACTGAGCAGCTCCCATAGCCGCGAAATGCAGTCGCTCCGCGAATTGGCCGAAGCAGCTTCGCAGCAAAGTTAGAAGGCGGCCGGAGAGCAGACATTGCTAGGGCGAAAAAAGGACCTCCAGCTCCAATTGTCGCCTTAAAGCTTCGTCTACTAGGTATCTCAGCAGTGACATGAAGGAGCAGGGATGAGAGGGAGGAGATGGAGGATTCTGAGAGGAAGGAGGAAGTGGGTGGGGCTCGGAAGAAGGGAATCAGGAGAGAGACTGCTTCTGAAGTACTAAGGATGGGGGTCGGTGGTCCAAATTAACTTGAGAGAAATAGCCTGCCCCCCTCCAGTAGGCTGACCTCTTATGCGACCTCTGGAGGGGGCAGAGTAGCGGATTAGACCGCATGAGGTCTGTAACACTCAAATGGGGCACTGAGCAGCTCCCATAGCCGCGAAATTGCAGTCGCTCCAGCGAATTGGCGAAGCAGTTCGCAGCAAAGTTAGAAGGCGGCCGGAGAGCAGACATTGCTAGGGCGAAAAAAGGACTCCAGCTCAATTGTCGCCTTAAAGCTTCGTCATACTAGGTATCTCAGCAGCTGACATGAAGGAGCAGGGATGAGAGGAGGAGATGGAGGATTTTGAGAGGAAGGAGGAAGTGGGTGGGGCTCGGAAGAAGGGATCAGGAGAGAGCTGCTTCTGAAGTAATAGGATGGGGGTCGGGTGGTCCCAAATTAACTGAAGAGAATAGCCTGCCCCCTCCAGTAGGCTGACCTCTATGCTGACCTCTGGAGGGGGCGGCGAGTAGCGGATTAGACGCATGAGCGTCTGTAACACTCAAATGGGGCACTGAGCAGCTCCCATAGCCGCGAAATTGCAGTCGCTCGCCGAATTGGCCGAAGCAGCTTGCCAGCAAAGTTAGAAGGCGGCCGGGAGAGAGACATTGCTAGGGCGAAAAAAGGACCTCCAGCTCAATGTCGCCTTAAAGCTTCGTTACTAGGTATCTCAGCAGCTGACATGAAGGCAGGGATGAGAGAGGGAGGAGATGGAGGATTCTGAGAGGAAGGAGGAAGTGGGTGGGGCTCGGAAGAAGGGAATCAGGAGAGAGCTGCTTCTGAAGTACTAAGGATGGGGGGCGGGTGGTCCCAAATTAACTTGAAGAGAATAGCCTGCCCCCCTCCAGTAGGCTGACCTTTTGCTGACCTCTGGAGGGGCAGAGTAGCGGATTAGACCGCATGAGCGTCTGTAACACTCAAATGGGGCACTGAGCAGCTCCCATAGCCGCGAAATTGCAGTCGCTCCCGCCGAATTGGCCGAAGCAGCTTCGCAGCAAAGTTAGAAGGCGGCCGGAGAGCAGACATTGCTAGGGCGAAAAAAGGACCTCCAGCTCCAATTGTCGCCTTAAAGCTTCGTCTACTAGGTATCTCAGCAGCTGACATGAAGGAGCAGGGATGAGAGGGAGGAGATGGAGGATTCTGAGAGGAAGGAGGAAGTGGGTGGGGCTCGGAAGAAGGGAATCAGGAGAGAGCTGCTTCTGAAGTACTAAGGATGGGGGTCGGGTGGTCCCAAATTAACTTGAAGAGAATAGCCTGCCCCCTCCAGTAGGCTGACCTCTATGCTGACCTCTGGGAGGGGCAGAGTAGCGGATATAGACCGCATGAGCGTCTGTAACACTCAAATGGGGCACTGAGCAGCTCCCATAGCCGCGAAATTGCAGTCGCTCCGCCGAATTGGCCGAAGCAGCTTCGCAGCAAAGTTAGAAGGCGGCCGGAGGAGAGCGACATTGCTAGGCGAAAAAAGGACCTCCAGCTCCAATTGTCGCCTTAAAGCTTCGTCTACTAGGTATCTTCAGCAGCTGACATGAAGGAGCAGGGATGAGGGGAGGAGATGGAGGATTCTGAGAGGAGGAGGAGGAAGTGGGTGGGGCTCGGAAGAAGGGAATCAGGAGAGAGTGCTTCTGAAGTACTAAGGATGGGGGGTCGGGTGGTCCCAAATTAACTTGAAGAGAATAGCCTGCCCCCCTCCAGTAGGCTGACCTCTTATGCTGACCTGGAGGGGGCAGAGTAGCGGATTAGACCGCAGAGTCTGAACCACTCAAATGGGGCACTGAAGAGCTCCCATAGCCGCGAAATTGCAGTCGCTCCAGCACCGAATTGGCCGAAGCAGCTTCACAGCAAAGTTAGTTAAGGCGGCCGGAGAGCAGACATTGCTAGGGCGAAAAAAAAGGACCTCCAGTGAGGATTCTGAGAGAAGGGAAGTGGGTGGGGCTCGGAAGAAGGGATCAGGAGAGCTTGCTTCTGAAGTACGAAGGATGGGGTCGGGTGTCCCACATTAACTTGAAGAGAAAGCCGCCCCCTCCAGTAGGCTGACCTCTTATGCTGACCTCTGGAGGGGGCAGAGTAGCGGATAGACCGCATGAGCGTCTGTACACTCAAATGGGGCACTGAGCAGCTCCCATAGCCGCAAAATTGCAGTCGCTCCGGCCGAATTGGCCGAAGCAGCTTCGCAGCAAAGTTAGAAGGCGGCCGGAGAGCAGACATTGCTAGGCGAAAAAAGGACCTCCAGCTCCAATTGTCGCCTTAAAGCTTCGTCTACTAGGTATCTCAGCAGCTGACATGAAGGAGGCAGGGATGAGAGGGAGGAGATGGAGGATCTGAGAGGAAGGAGGAAGGGGGTGGGCTCGGAAGAAGGGAATCAGGAGAGAGCTGCTTCTGAAGTACTAAGGATGGGGGTCGTGTGGTCCCAAATTAACTTGAAGAGAATAGCCTGCCCCCCTCCAGTAAGCTGACCTCTTATGCTGACCTCTGGAGGGGGCAGAGTAGCGGATTAGACGCATGAGCGTCTGTAACACTCAAATGGGGCACTGAGCAGCTCCCATAGCCGCGAAATTGCAGTCGCTCCGGCCGAATTGGCCGAAGCAGCTTCGCAGCAAAGTAGAAGGGCGGCCGGAGAGCAGACATTGCTAGGGCGAAAAAAGGACCATCCAGCTCCAATTGTCGCCTTAAAGCTTCGTCTACTAGGTATCTCAGCAGCTGACATGAAGGAGCAGGGATGAGAGGGAGGAGATGGAGGATTCTGAGAGGAGGAGGAAGTGGGTGGGGCTCGGAGAAGGAATCAGGAGAGAGCTGCTTCTGAAGTACTAAGGATGGGGGTCGGGTGGTCCCAAATTAACTTGAAGAGAATAGCCTGCCCCCCTCCAGTAGGCTGACCTCTATGCTGACCTCTGGAGGGGGCAGAGTAGCGGATTAGACCGCATGAGCGTCTGTAACACTCAAATGGGGGCACTGAGCAGCTCCCATAGCCGCGAAATTGCAGTCGCTCCGCCGAATTGGCCGAAGCAGCTTCGCAGCAAAGTTAGAAGGCGGCCGGAGAGCAGACATTGCTAGGGCGAAAAAAGGACCTCCAGCTCCAATTGTCGCCTTAAAGCTTCGTCTACTAGGTATCTCAGCAGCTGACATGAAGGAGCAGGGATGAGAGGGAGGAGATGGAGGATTCTGAGAGGAAGGAGGAAGTGGGTGGGGCTCGGAAGAAGGGAATCAGGAGAGAGCTGCTTCTGAAGTACTAAGGATGGGGGTCGGGTGGTCCCAAATTAACTTGAAGAGAATAGCCTGCCCCCCTCCAGTAGGCTGACCTCTTATGCTGACCTCTGGAGGGGGCAGAGTAGCGGATTAGACCGCATGAGCGTCTGTAACACTCAAATGGGGCACTGAGCAGCTCCCATAGCCGCGAAATTGCAGTCGCTCCGGCCGAATTGGCCGAAGCAGCTTCGCAGCAAAGTTAGAAGGCGGCCGGAGAGCATACATTGCTAGGGCGAAAAAAGGACCTCCAGCTCCAATTGTCGCCTTAAAGCTCGTCTACTAGGTATCTCAGCAGCTGACATGAAGGAGCAGGGATGAGAGGGAGGAGATGAGGATTCTGAGAGGAAGGAGGAAGTGGGTGGGGCTCGGAAGAAGGGAATCAGGAGAGAGCTGCTTCTGAAGTACTAAGGATGGGGGGTCGGGTTGGTCCCAAATTAACTTGAAGAGAATAAGCCTGCCCCCTCCAGTAGGCTGACCTCTTATGCTGACCTCTGGAGGGGCAGAGTAGCGGATTAGACCGCATGAGCGTCTGTAACACTCAAATGGGGCACTGAGCAGCTCCCATAGCCGCGAAATTGCAGTCGCTCCGGCCGAATTGCCGAAGCAGCTTCGCAGCAAAGTTAAAGGCGGCCGGAGAGCAGACATTGCTAGGGCGAAAAAAGGACCTCCAGCTCCAATTGTCGCCTTAAAGCTTCGTCTACTAGTATCTCAGCAGCTGACATGAAGGAGCAGGGAATGAGAGGGAGGAGATGGAGGATTCTGAGAGGAAGGAGGAAGTGGGTGGGGCTCGGAAGAAGGGAATCAGGAGAGAGCTGCTTCTGAAGTACTAAGGATGGGGGTCGGGTGGTCCCAAATTAACTTGAAGAGAATAGCCTGCCCCCTCCAGTAGGCTGACCTCTTATGCTGACCTCTGGAGGGGGCAGAGTAGCGGATTAGACCGCATGAGCGTCTGTAACACTCAAATGGGGCACTGAGCAGCTCCCATAGCCGCGAAATTGCAGTCGCTCCGGCCGAATTGGCCGAAGCAGCTTCGCAGCAAAGTTAGAAGGCGGCCGGAGAGCAGACATTGCTAGGGCGAAAAAAGGACCTCCAGCTCCAATTGTCGCCTTAAAGCTTCGTCTACTAGGTATCTCAGCAGCTGACATGAAGGAGCAGGGATGAGAGGGAGGAGATGGAGGATTCTGAGAGGAAGGAGGAAGTGGGTGGGGCTCGGAAGAAGGGAATCAGGAGAGAGCTGCTTCTGAAGTACTAAGGATGGGGGTCGGGTGGTCCCAAATTAACTTGAAGAGAATAGCCTGCCCCCCTCCAGTAGGCTGACCTCTTATGCTGACCTCTGGAGGGGGCAGAGTAGCGGATTAGACCGCATGAGCGTCTGTAACACTCAAATGGGGCACTGAGCAGCTCCCATAGCCGCGAAATTGCAGTCGCTCCAGGCCGAATTGGCCGAAGCAGCTTCGCAGCAAAGTTAGAAGGCGGCCGGAGAGCAGACATTGCTAGGGCGAAAAAAGGACCTCCAGCTCCAATTGTCGCCTTAAAGCTTCGTCTACTAGGTATCTCAGCAGCTGACATGAAGGAGCAGGGATGAGAGGGAGGAGATGGAGGATTCTGAGAGGAAGGAGGAAGTGGGTGGGGCTCGGAAGAAGGGAATCAGGAGAGAGCTGCTTCTGAAGTACTAAGGATGGGGGTCGGGTGGTCCCAAATTAACTTGAAGAGAATAGCCTGCCCCCCTCCAGTAGGCTGACCTCTTATGCTGACCTCTGGAGGGGGCAGAGTAGCGGATTAGACCGCATGAGCGTCTGTAACACTCAAATGGGGCACTGAGCAGCTCCCATAGCCGCGAAATTGCAGTCGCTCCAGGCCGAATTGGCCGAAGCAGCTTCGCAGCAAAGTTAGAAGGCGGCCGGAGAGCAGACATTGCTAGGGCGAAAAAAGGACCTCCAGCTCCAATTGTCGCCTTAAAGCTTCGTCTACTAGGTATCTCAGCAGCTGACATGAAGGAGGAGGGATGAGAGGGAGGAGATGGAGGATTCTGAGAGGAAGGAGGAAGTGGGTGGGGCTCGGAAGAAGGGAATCAGGAGAGAGCTGCTTCTGAAGTACTAAGGATGGGGGGTCGGGTGGTCCCAAATTAACTTGAAGAGAATAGCCTGCCCCCCTCCAGTAGGCTGACCTCTTATGCTGACCTCTGGAGGGGGCAGAGTAGCGGATTAGACCGCATGAGCGTCTGTAACACTCAAATGGGGCACTGAGCAGCTCCCATAGCCGCGAAATTGCAGTCGCTCCGGCCGAATTGTCCGAAGCAGCTTCGCAGCAAAGTTAGGAGGCGGCTGGAGAGCAGACATTGCTAGGGCGAAAAAGGGACCTCCAGCTCCAATTTTCGCTTAAAGATTCGTCTACTAGGTATCTCAGCAGCTGACATGAAGGAGCAGGGATGAGAGGGAGGAGATGGAGGATTCTGAGAGGAAGGAGGAAGTGGGTGGGGCTCGGAAGAAGGGAATCAGGAGAGAGCTGCTTCTGAAGTACTAAGGATGGGGGTCGGGTGGTCCCAAATTAACTTGAAGAGAATAGCCTGCCCCCCTCCAGTAGGCTGACCTCTTATGCTGACCTCTGGAGGGGGCAGAGTAGCGGATTAGACCGCATGAGCGTCTGTAACACTCAAATGGGGCACTGAGCAGCTCCCATAGCCGCGAAATTGCAGTCGCTCCGGCCGAATTGGCCGAAGCAGCTTCGCAGCAAAGTTAGAAGGCGGCCGGAGAGCAGACATTGCTAGGGCGAAAAAAGGACCTCCAGCTCCAATTGTCGCCTTAAAGCTTCGTCTACTAGGTATCTCAGCAGCTGACATGAAGGAGCAGGGATGAGAGGGAGGAGATGGAGGATTCTGAGAGGAAGGAGGAAGTGGGTGGGGCTCGGAAGAAGGGAATCAGGAGAGAGCTGCTTCTGAAGTACTAAGGATGGGGGTCGGGTGGTCCCAAATTAACTTGAAGAGAATAGCCTGCCCCCCTCCAGTAGGCTGACCTCTTATGCTGACCTCTGGAGGGGGCAGAGTAGCGGATTAGACCGCATGAGCGTCTGTAACACTCAAATGGGGCACTGAGCAGCTCCCATAGCCGCGAAATTGCAGTCGCTCCGGCCGAATGGCCGAAGCAGCTTCGCAGCAAAGTTAGAAGGCGGCCGGAAGAGCAGGACATTGCTAGGGCGAAAAAAGGACCTCCAGCTCCAATTGTCGCCTTAAAGCTTCGTCTACTAGGTATCTCAGCAGCTGACATGAAGGAGCAGGGATGAGAGGGAGGAGATGGAGGATTCTGAGAGGAAGGAGAAGTGGGTGGGGCTCGGAAGAGGGAATCAGGAGAGAGCTGCTTCTGAAGTACTAAGGATTGGGGGTCGGGTGGTCCCAATTAACTTGAAGAGAATAGCCTGCCCCCTCCAGTAGGCTGACCTCTAATGCTGACCTCTGGAGGGGGCAGAGTAGCGGATTAGACCGCATGAGCGTCTGTAACACTCAAATGGGGGCACTGAGCAGCTCCCATAGCCGCGAAATTGCAGTCGCTCCGGCCGAATTGGCCGAAGCAGCTTCGCAGCAAAGTTAGAAGGCGGCCGGAGAGCAGACATTGCTAGGGCGAAAAAAGGACCTCCAGCTCCAATTGTCGCCTTAAAGCTTCGTCTACTAGGTATCCATCAGCAGCTGACCATGAAGGAGCCAGGGATGAGAGGGAGGAGATGGAGGATTCTGAGGAAGGAGGAGGAAGTGGGTGGGGCTCGGAAGAAGGGAATCAGGAGAGGCTGCTTCTGAAGTACTAAGGATGGGGGGTCGGGTGGTCCCAAATTAACTTGAAGAGAAAGCCTGCCCCCCTCCAGTAGCTGACCTCTTATGCTGACCCTCTGGAGGGGGCAGAGTAGCGGATTAGACCGCATGAGCGTCTGTAACACTCAAATGGGGCACTGAGCAGCTCCCACTAGCCGCGAAATTGCAGTCGCTCCAGCCGAATTGGCCGAAGCAGGCTTCGCAGCAAAGTTAGAAGGCGGCCGGAGAGCCAGACATTGCTAGGGCGAAAAAAGGACCTCCAGCTCCATATTGTCGCCTTAAAGCTTCGTCTACTAGGTATCTCAGCAGCTGACATGAAGGAGCAGGAGATGAGAGGGAGGAGATGGAGGATTCTGAGAGGAAGGAGGAAGTGGGTGGGGCTTCGGAAGAAGGGAATCAGGAGAGAGCTGCTTCTGAAGTACTAGGATGGGGGTCGGGTGGTCCCAAATTAACTTGAAGAGATAGCCTGCCCCCCCCAGTAGGCTGACCTCTTATGCTGACCTCTGGAGGGGGCAGAGTAGCGGATTAGACCGCAATTGAGCGTTCTGTAACACTCAAATGGGGCACTGAGCAGCTCCCATAGACGCGAAATTGCAGTCGCTCCGGCCGAATTGGCCGAAGCAGCTTCGCAGCAAAGTTAGAAGGCGGCCGGAGAGTCAGACATTGCTAGGGCGAAAAAAGGACCTCCAGCTCCCAATTTGTCGCCCTTAAAGCTTCGCTACTAGGTATCTCAGCAGGCTGACATGAAGGAGCAGGGATGAGAGGGAGGAGATGGAGGATTCTGAGAGGAAGGAGGAAGTGGGAGTGGGGGCTCGGAAGAAGGGAATCAGGAGAGAGCTGCTTCTGAGTACGAAGGATGGGGGTCGTCGTGTCCCAAATTAACTTGAAGAGAATAACTGCCCCCCTCCAGTAGCTGACCTCTATGCTGCCTCTGAGGTGCAGAGTACGGATTAAGACCGCATGATCCGTCTCTAACATTGAATTGAAATTGTTACATCCAAGAAATATAAATACTCTAGGGACGTGAGATTAAGGACACCACAGCGTACGCAGAAGCTAGCTGTAGTCACCATAGATAAACACAAAAAATATCCAGTACTAGTTGTGATCCCACCCGTAACTGACTGAGAGTCATTTCAGTCAGTCACGTGGGTGGCACTAGCTGGACCAAAAATGTTAATCTCCGGCGGGGGTGGTGTTCCATGAATCTACGACATTGTAAAATAGTCTGAAAGCTGTCAACAGAGTGGTGGTGCAGCTGGTCTGCTAATGTAAGAATTTCTAAATTGGTAAGACCAAGGGTGGTCATGGAGGTCACAAAGGTTCTGGGGATGGTGCCAGTGGTACCAATGGTAACAACTAGGTAGTGAACAAGGTAGCCAGCTAGTCTTAGGCCGGCCACCAACTGGGTGTGTTTAGCATGTTTATCCTCTGCCTTAGTGGCATGGTTGGTGTCAGAGCAGTATCCCAGCTCTAGAATCCAGATTTCCTTGTCAGCAGCAATGGTGGGTGAGTCCACCTCGGGCAGGATGGCGAGATCTGGCCTCAGTTTGGGCCAGATCTCTGCTGAGATGGAGGGAGGGCGTAACCAGTCAGGCAGTGTTTTGCCAAGGACTCCGCGGGGGAGGTCCTCCAGCCTACCTGCGTCCATGATAACGCGGCGGGATCCAAGGGCGCCTTTGCTGATGGCCTTGTGCAGTAAGTGGACAGCTGCGTCATGACGCTTGATGTACATGCCCTTGAAGGTGGCGTGTGTGCAGCCAGCAAGAATGTGGCCAGCTCCGTCCTCGTGGGTGGTACAAATAGGGCATGTGGGGGAGGTGGCAGGGTTGGGGTTGTTAGCATAGGGCATCTTCCAGCGATAGGCAAGCTTCTTGTTCCACAGTCGGCCCCATCTGGCCTTGAGGATGCAGAACTTAGTTTTGTGGGTGATGTGAGAGGATGTCCAGAATTTATTGCTGGAGTGGGGTAGATGCAAGGGGGTGTTATCAGCCCAGGTGGTGGCATATATGCCTTTGAGGGGATGTTGTCCGAGGTGGCAGCTAGTGGGAAGGTTAGACTGATCCCGTTGGTGAGGTTAGGTGCTAAGGCTCGTGGGGGAGTTGTGCCAAGAGGTGTGCAGGGGGGTTGGACAGTGGGCCAATAGGTGTTGTGGCGGGGTTGTTCTCCAGTGGTGTCGGTGTATCGTACAGATGCTGGGTTGGTGGCTGCATTGCGTGCTAGTGCATCTGCTCTATCATTGCCCAATATGCCAGTGTGTGAGCGTACTTTGCAGAGGGTAGTGTGTGATCCTGCCAGAATGCGTTGGACAAGGTGAGTGCGGATAGAATGCAGGAGTTCAGAGTGAAGAGAACGTGTAGAGGTAGTAGGATCTTGAATCATTTTGTTAATGAGTTGGAGTGAGCAGAGGCTGTCAGTGTGCAGGGTGAGGTCAGTATTATAGTCAATGCGTGCTATGGCTTGATGGATGGCCACTAATTCAGCCCGGTTGTTAGTTCTGGTGGCGCCTTGGCCTCCTGGGTTAATGGAATAGCTCATACCAGCCACAGGTATGTAGACCCCTGCACCTATTTTGCTGGGGTGCCAGGGGCTCCCTTGATCAGGCTGCCATCAGTATAGACCTGCAGACCTAGGGTAGGTATGGCTGGGTAGTGGCAGGGGTAGATAACTGTGGGGAGCAGAGGGGGTCAGTGGTGGGTGGTAGGCTGCCAGGGCAGGGTAGTGAGGGATTTAAGAGTCCTGGGGTAGGTGATTTGTGTGTCTGAAGAGGTAAGGGGTAGGATGTGCAGGGAGGTTATGTGGTTCCCAGTAGGGGTGAGATGCTGAGCATGTGCTGTGACCAGATGTCTTTGAACCCCTGGAGACGGTTTAGGTATTCAGGTTGGCTGCTTGGGTTGCTGATGATGAGAATGTGGAGCTTGTGGGAGGAGGTAGGGTTGTGATGTTTGCCCCCTGGCCAGGTTTCAGAGGTGCTGTAGATTTCAGAGAAAGGTCTGGAGTCCACGTGATGGATCCAGGGGTGGTGCAATAGTTTCTTGTAGGGGGCATTATAGGTTTCTGGGATGAGTAAGACAGTGCATGTTGGGATGTGTTGTGCTTCTGCGTGGTCAGCACTGGCTAGAGCCCACCTGAGTGCCTTGTGTGCATCGGTGACGGAGGTAGGGATGTCCACCAGTGATCCCCCTGTCCAGATGCTGTGGAAGAGATCCCCGTTGGCTCCAAAGAGCTGGTCAGCTGGGTTCATGGAGGAAAATTCTTCATAGGCAGAATCTAGGTTGAGTGGGGTAGCAGTGCGGTGATGGGTGATGTTGAGGTGTAGGTTAGCTTGGTGCAGGGCTGGGGGAAGAGTGTAGGTGGAGGCAGGGGTGTCCTTGTGTCTGGTGTATAGGGCTGCAAGGTCAGGTAGGAATCCTCCTTGTGTGAGTTGGTTCCAAGTTGAAGGGCGTGTAGTTTTATTGTATTCATAGTGTGTGTGGAGGGAGGTGAGAAGGGTGTTGGTACTATGACCCACACATTTCCCGGCGGGGTTATAGAGGAATGTAGTGTCTGCATGCGTGTGGGTTTGATGGCCTTCTGAGCCAGTGAGGATGCCAGTTTGGGCTGTGTGTTTGAGTGGTGATTGGATGTCCCAGGTAGGGTTTCGGTCATGAGTGTCTATGTGAAGAAGTTTGTGGACAAGGGCATGGTTATCAGCGTTGAAGCCAGGTGTAGTGGCCCATTGTCCCTGTTGCTGGGAGTTAGTAAGGTGGGAGTCTCTTCTGGGGTTAAGATGGGTTGTGGTGGTGGGTGTGTCTTTGAAGGCCTGGAGAAGGGTGTCATAGGTGGATTGGCCCAGCATAGTGATGAGGTGGGTGGTGTGGTATGGTTGTGGTTTCCAGTGGACCTCAGAGGTGGTGGGAGTAATTGGGTTACTGTGAAGGATAGTGTAACCAATTTGGGTGTATTGACTGATATGGTCGTTGTGCATGGTGATGGGGGCCCATTGGAGGTGGGCAGTGGTGGTGATGCTGGTGTCCCTAGTGTCCATGGTCCGTTTGCTGCGCCAGCTGGTGATGCTGAGGGGTTTGTACTGGTTACCATAGGTGAGGTGAAGGAGACGGGTAGGGGGGGATGGGGATCCAGGGGTAGGGTGGAGCACTGCTGCCTTGAGAAGACCAGGGTTGGAGACCTTAGTGATGTTGTAGTGCTTAAAGAAGGGCTTGGCTGGGCCGCGGATGATGGCCTTGCAGAGGTGAAGGCGGGATGCCCAGGTTGTCGCGGCTTCATTGTTGCCCCATGCTTTACCGTAGTGGTCGACGTTGGCGTTCCATTCGGCTGTGGAGTTGCAGGTGGTCCACGCCCACCATTGTTCCCCGCTGAGGTCTCGGAGAGGGTCTGCTGTGTAGTCCGCTTCCTTGACAGGAGGTTGCGCTCGGCTGGTGGGGTAGCGCTGAGTTGGGGTGGAGGACGGGCGGGCGACAAACATGTTCTGCGCATCGGCTGACGGTTTGGGTGGGATGGTGTATGACGAGGTAAGTTGTCGCTGCGGTAATGGAAGAGGGTTGGCATGGCTGAAGGAGGGGAGCAGGTCGGGGCTGTTGCCAGTGAGGTGTGCTGTAAGGAGGTTGAGGGAGCGCCGATGGTGCTTTGTGACTTTGCCCTGTGTGATAAGAGGGAGATCCGTGGTAGTGATAAGGTGAGTGCCTGCTGGAGTAACCAGGTCGTGGTATGTATAGATCCCTAGATCGTGGAAGGGAGTCACAAGGGAGACAGGGATGTGAGCAGGTTGAGGGAGTACTGATTGGATGTTGAGCTTATCCAGGAGTTCTGTGTCATTCCAGGTAATTTGGATGTTTGAATGGTCTAGGAGTTGAAGTTGCCGGGCAAGAGATGAGTATTGGAGGAGTTTGGGAGAGAGAGAGGTTGGAGTGAGAGTGTGGAAAGTTTTGAAGGTTTTAGTGAGGAGAGATTTGGTTAGTATGCCCAGGCGTCCAGTGTCATTCATGGCGTGGGTGAGGGCAGAGGCAGTAATTTGTGTGTATTCAGTGAGGAGAGAGGGGATCCCTAGGCCTGCCTCTGTTTTGGGCAGGTGTAGTGCCCTAGTGGGGAAGGACATGGGAAGGCTGCTGCACAGTTTGACTGTCTTAAGTACTGCTTTATCTATAATGTGGATGTCTGTGAGAGAGAAGGGGGCTACGATCATAGGGTATTTGATGGCTGCTCTGATGCATTGTGTGATTATGCGTATGCATTGTTCAGGGGTTGCCCTGATTTTAGCTTTGTTGAGTATATGTAGGCCCTTGGTGTGGATAATGTCAAGGGTGGCATGCAGTTGGGTTTTCCAGTTGAGGGTGAGAGAGATGTGGACTCCTAAGTATTTGTAGGCTACATCTGGTGGTTGATAAGTGGAATATGTGTCTCCAAGGGCTATTTTGTCCTGGAGTCTTTGTTTGAGGATATCAGTGTGGGTGGGGTTTGAGGGGTGTGTCTTGTGAAGGATGCCACTGACCACACATTTGGTAGCATTGAGAGGGATGCCAGACCAGGTGCTGAACAGTTGGACTTTACCACATTGGATGCGGAGGTCCTCGACCGTTCCAGTGAGGACTGCGGTGTCATCCGCGTACCCCAGGCTGCTGGTGAGGTGCTCGTCAGCCTCCGCCGTGGGAAGGGAGGCAGCGTGGTATCCCCTACCTCCTGAGCATAGCCATCGGTGGAGGGGTTCAATAAAGATGATGAAGAGGAGAGGGGAGAGTGTGTCCCCTTGGATGGATCCCCTGGTGATGGGGATGGGTTGACCAGGTGTGTTGTTAAGGAGGATGTGAGTGTTGGAGTTGGTATAGATCCCTTTGACTGTGTCTATGGTGTCGTGGGTGAATCCAAGGTTGTGCATAATGCAAAGAAGTTTTTGGTGATCTATCATGTTGAAGGCAGAGCTAAAGTCAAAGTAAGCTGCGTACAAGTCTTGTTGGAAGAGGGAGGCATCCTCTATGTTGTGAAGGAGGTTGAGGAGCTGCCTATAGGTGCTCTTGTCTTTTCTAAATCCCTCTTGGCAGGTGCTGAGAATATGATTGGTTTCTGAGTAGGTGGAAATTGTGTTGGTGATGAGAGAGGTCCAGAGTTTAGCCACAGAATTGTAAGTCCTATGGGTCTATAGTTCTGGGGAAGGTACGGGTCAGATTTTTTGTAAAGCATAACTGTGTGAGAAGTTTTCCAGCAGTCTGGGGTTTCTCCCAGGATCCAGGAGATTTGCATAAGTTTGTGAATGACAGTGTGCATTTCGGTGGGGAGACACATCAGTAATTCATTGGGTATCCCATCTGGTCCTGTGGCTTTATTTGTGGCCAGTTTTCTGATGCAGTCGGTGTAGGCAGTTGGGGATGAGAGGTAGGTGTAGGGTGAGGCAGTATGCTGAATAGAGGTGGCGGGGGTTTCGAGTTGAAATTTGTCAGTGTGTGTTTCCCAGGGGAGAGGGGTAGAGTAGGCAGTGTAGTTGCCATTGGGTGGGGGCACAGGGGGAGACATGAGTTTGCCCATGTGTTTGGTCAAAAGGTCAAGGAGATCTTTAGTTTTAGTATGAAGGGTTCCAGTTTGCTGGTTAAGAAGGACAGTGGGAGAGTGGGGCTGGCCGTCTGGTTTGAAGATGTGTCTATGCGTAACCCGCGCCTGTGTATAAAGGCGATGGCGAAACTTCTTGATGGCCTTGGTGCTTCTTTCCTCCTTTTGCAGGGCTTGGATAGTGCGTAGCTCCTGGATAGTGTGTTGTATGTCATCAGTGAGTGATTGACGGTATTGGGTAAGAAGGGGGTTGTGGAGGAGAAGGAGTTGGACTTGCGTTGTAGTTTGTAGAGGGCAGTCTGGAGGAAAGGATGGGGAAGAGCGCAGGTTATCATATCCAGATTGGTCCATGGAGTAGGATTGGGTGCGGAGAGTTTTAATGTGTTTCACGTGTTGGTTAAGTTGTTGGTAGGATTTAGCTGTCTTTCTGGGGAGGAAGATGCCAGAGATGGTTTGTTTAGTGGGGCAAGTCTCTATCATTATACTGAGGGCTTGATGCAGGGTGGTCATAAGGTGGTCGGCCATACTGTTGAGGTCTTCTGGAAGTGTAGTCATCAGTTCCTGCCTGATGGATTGAATGTGAGAGGCAGTCCTGTCTTCCCCAAGAAGGTCCAGAGCAGTTTGCCAGGCGGATTCTATGTTAGTGTGGGAGCTCAGGAATTGGTGGAGGTATTGAGTAGTGATGGCTTGCCTAGTTTTCTCTTTGTCTGATTGTTTAAGAGGGAGGAGGAGCTGAGGGGAGGTGTAGGTGTTGGTTGGAGGTATGGCAGGAGGGGGGAGGAGAGTGGAGGTGAGGCGTTGCTCAAGTGCATGGTGGTCTAGGGTGTCCCCCATTTGGTGGGTGCTTTCAGTGGTGTGGGTGCCCGGAGGTGAGTTGATGAGCAGGATATCATCAATACGACTGCTGTAGGGGGTGTTGTTGCTGCAAGAAAAGTATGTGTGAGGTCTGGGTTGTGGTTGTGGAGTGATACAGAGTTGAGAAATGTGTTGCTGGTGAGAAATGTCATCTGGATATTTGGTTAGACTGCTTCTGTCAGTGGTGTGGCATGTGGCATTCCAGTCCCCAGCTAGGATGTAGTGGTGGGTAGGATTTTTCTCAGTAATGTGGTGGATGTAGGAGTAGATGTTCTCTCTTTTGGGGGCATTGTTACAGGTCATGTAGACGCCCAGGACATGGGTTATGTTGTTTATGGTTTGGTGAGTAATGTGTCCAGAGAGTTCGACTGGAGTTTCATGATTGACTGGGTGAGCAGTGACTGTTTTCCTGATTAGGGTAATGACCCCTGCTGAGGGGGTGACTATTTTGTCAGGGCTGGTAGCTTGGAGAGTAGTTTTGCTGTTGTGGTGGAAGTGATAATCATGCATGTCTGATTTAATCATGTTTAGAATGGATTTTCTGTGTGAGAGTAGTTTGGTTTCAGTGAGAATTATTATATCATTATCCCTGGATCTAATGTGATCATAGATGACTTCCCAGGAGGATCCAATTCCCCTGCAGTTGATAGTGGTGATGTTAGTGTCATTAAGAATGTGTTCCTGCTGTTGGACAGGGTGGTCTGAGGTTTGTTCAGAGTATTTAGGCTTACTACGTTTCACCGGTGAGGTGGGCTTGGTAGTGCTGATGGACTGCTGCTTCTTGGACGGGGGGGGAGCTCCAGGGATCCGGGTCTGTCTGAGCTTGTTGTATTCAGGGATGGTAGGCCTGCTGGGGGTGGGGAGCCTTGCTGCCTGTATTGGGGGGGGAAGGTCACTTCGTGACCGTTTTTTAGTGGTGGTAGTTTTCTTGGATTTTTAGATTTTTTGGTAGAGGTGTAGGGTTTCTTACGTTTTGCGTGGGATTCATCCTCAGATACTAGATAGATAATGTCATCATCTTCGTCTGTGGGTGTTTCAGTGTTATTTTGAGTGGTAGGGATTGTTTGATCTGGTGGTGAAGGTGGTGGATTGGTGTAGTTGTTGATCTGTTGAGAGTCTTCTAGGATGGTACCATTGGTATTAGGGTGGGGATTGGTTGGATCAAAATAGAGATCAGGTTGAAATGGATGGCCATGGAAGGAGGGTGTAGCCTGGCTAAGAGTGTAGATGCGCCCCTGGAGCTGGTGCCAGTCTTGGGGGGTTAGGATGGTGGGTCCAGAGATTTCAGAGTCAAGGTTGTACCATTTATTGTTGTAGTATTTGATAGTGATTGCATGACCATAGCCATTGGACCAGTAGTGCAGTATGAATTTGGTGCTATTGATGGGAATTCTGCTAAGGATTTGTTGTTTGGTGCTACCAAGTTGGATGCCTGTTTCATAGTTTTCTTCAGTGTTTGGAGATGAGGTGTGTAGTGGTGTGTATGGGTGGTTCCTGTGGCTGACCAGGTATCCAGTGCCAGTCTGCTTGGTGGAGGTGTAGTAGTCAATAAGGGCATTATTATAGTTTCCAGAGGGGTTGAGAAAATATGATCTCATAACCTTCCAGTGATTATCAGTGGCTCTAGTGACTTGAGTGTGGAGTTTGTTAGCAAAGTCTAGGACTAGATTGATATCCATGGCTTTGTATCCAAGGTAGGCATTGATGGAGTGAATTTGGCAGTGAGAGGCTGTTTGGGCTTCCCAGTATGGGGCAGACTCAGACTTACTTTGTAGGCGTCTGCTTCCTCTGGGTCTACCTCCTCTGAGTGTGGGGGGTGTAGGAGGAGTGGAGAGGGGGCAGCTGTAGGGGTACTTACTGCTGTGAGCATCCTCCTGAGTATCTGAGCTGTCTATGGGTAGAGTGAGAGCAGGAGAGATAGGGGAGGGAAGAGTGCAGGCAAGGTTTAATCTGTTACAGGTTGTAATCTCAGCACAGGAGTGGCAGGCTGTGCCTTTGGTCTGGCAGGGGTTCACATTATAAGGAGATAGTGTCCAGAGGGGCTCATATCCATGTTTATTTTTTCTATTTTTGTTGCTCTTGCTATGGATGTTTCCACTGGGACAGTGGGTAGTGCTGATAAGAGAGAAGAGCAGGAGGAGCAGTGCTGTTATCCAGAGGTCCAGGGGGTTTGCTACTTCCTGTGTCCCTTGAAGGTGTTGGCTTTGGGGTAAGCCTTGTTGGCTGTGGTGCTGGCAACCTGTGGAGTGGTGAGTGTTTTGATGTTGTTGGTTTTTGGTGGCAGGGATGCAGGTGTAGAAGGTACTATAGGGTTTGGTTTGATTGGGGTTTACCTTGAGAGCAGCTGTTTGGAGGAAGCTGCTCCAGTCATTTCCCAGTTCAGGGTCTGCTGGGGTGTTGCAGTGCTCACTGGTGATGGCACCTGCTCCAAAGATGTCATCATCATCAGCGGCTTCATAGGGTGCAGGTGGCCAAGCTGCAGGTGGATCAGGGGTTTCATGGTTGAGGAGCATGTCAACAATGGCCTTCTGGTAGGTGGTGACATGGTATTCGGGGGGGTGTCCATCCAGGGAGGTCTTGAGAGCCTTCCATTGGTCCAGGTCACCCTTGGTGTGGGGGTCAAGGGGGCCTTTTCCCTTGGCGGAATTCTTGGTGCCACTGAGACCTGTCGAGGAGAAATTGTTATTTGCGAGGTTCGGATAGCTGCCGTCGCTGTATAAATTGTTCCGTTGGGTAAATGTAGGCAATGCAACCATACTGCGTTGCACTCCCACATATCGTCATCGAATGTAACATGGTCCACGTACTTGAAGCGAAGTCTTGGCTCGATACTAGAGATGTTGCACCAAAGCCTATCGGCTCCCGGCCTCAACCAACCTCGTAGACGCGGCATTTGCTTGCGCTCACCACGGAATTCGATCATAAGGCGGCCCTGTGCCATGTCCTGTGGTGTATCAGTCATTTCCATGACAGCGACGGTATTGTTGTTGTTGATGTTGATGTTGATGTTGATGTTGATATCGATGTTGATGTTGACACATGGTCATGTATTTATGTCATGATCTCCAGTATTGTTGATGTATTTATGTCATGATCTCCCTCATGCAGTCCATTACACCCCCATACAACCTCATGCACACCTGTGCACCCTCCTCACCCCATGCAATCCCCCGCATGGCACCCCTGGCAGCCTCTAGCTGGCCTGTGAGCCAAGATAGGTACCAACCCTGGCCATTCAGACAAGCATTACGATCGCACCTCTTGATGCACCATCCGATGCGTCGCGGGTGGCTGCGCCTTCACTGAAGCCTGCAAACTGCAAATGTTTAAGGGAAGCCCCCAACTTCAGCAAGCCATATCTTTGCCGAAACTCAATTAAATGATATGATTCAAAAAGCTTGGCCAACAGAATCGACCTCACTGAACGCACCTGTCGCACCCAGACTTCGTAAAAAACAATGGAGAGCCTTGATTCCGACTTGATTCCGACACGCTAGCATGCTTTTGCTGATCTGAAGAAGCACTTGGGGGCTTGCAAGAGTTGTCTTCGAGCTTCGATGGACTGTACTTAGGCGTCGCCAAGGCCCCCTTAAAAGTATTGAGTGTAGCCATTGTACGTCTGTAATCTGTACGGATTTTGCGTTGCTTACACTCGTTTTTTGATTCTGCAGTGCTGAAATCTCTAGCTAGCGAGTCGTTCCGGAGGCTCTAAATTATGAGTAGAAAATTCAAAAAATCCACCGGGAGGCAGGAACACCCATTTAATGCTGAAGGAACGCTCTTTGTATTGCATGATGCTTACAGTCAACGGAATACTAAAATGAAACCGCTTCGTGTACTTATACCGTTTATTGGGATGTTTCATTTTACTGGTCCGCCGACTGTAGCAATACCTTCTTGTGCCTGTGGAATGCTGCGTGACACAATGCCCCACAGCCACCGTCCAAATGGACGTCTGCTTGAGACTACACATGTGTTTTCCTCGCGCCCTCGAAAGACGAGTGTAAAACAGGTCAGATCTGACACGTGTTTTCGCGCGCCTCGAAGCTTCACACGAGTCCGCAGCTGAATTCCCCTGCCCCACTCCGTGGGTCCCGCGATTCCTCTTTCATACTCCCGACATAGTTGTCAAGCAGAAGTCTGTTTGAGACGACACGTGTCCCCCATGCGCCTCGAAAAATACGAACCCTACTTGACGCACCGAGGCCAAGCCACACCCAGCCATGTCAATCTTAACCAAGTACCGACTCCAATTCTTCGCTCACGAACTCAGTGTGTTAGGGAGTATCCAGCGAAATCCGAAAGCTAATTCCGAGGGTGAACTCGGTGTGTTAGGGAGCATCCAGCGAACTCCGAAAGCTAATTCCGAGGGTGAGTTCAATAGTAGCAGTCATCGAGATCTAGTCATGGTTACTTTCATTGCTGCTAGTATTTGCGAAGTTCGCGTTTGGATTGCGCTGGCTTGCTAGCTCTATGGCTCCACCTGCGAAAGCATTATCCAGTCATGGTTACTTTCATTGCTGCTAGTATTTGCGAGGCTTGCTAGCTCTATGGCTCCACCTGCGAAAGCATTATCCAGTCATGGTTACTTTCATTGCTGCTAGTATTTGCGAAGTTCGCGTTTGGATTGCGCTGGCTTGCTAGCTCTATGGCTCCACCTGCGAAAGCATTATCCAGTAATTGATTGCGAAGATTGTGCTGGCTGCGAAAGCATGAGCTGACCAACCATCCACCCATGTTCGCAGGCACTGAAGATGGCTATGAAGAAGAAAGGGTCTATCAAGATTCAGCTCCGAACTGCAATGTGTATGGATTTCGAGTATGTAGGAAGTTTGCCGTACATAAAGCATGGCAACTTTTGCATCATCGACGAGGATGGTGGCGAGGATGTCGACAGAGAAGGGGTTCGACTGCGAGATTTGAAGCACATCTCCAGATTTTCGTGTCCTAATTATGGAGATGTTTGGTATGCCTCTCCCTTTGCTGGTGAATTGCAGGGATTGCCCTGCAAATGCAGTTTTGACAGTCGATCACTCGACTACATTCGGAGCCTGTAACTGTGGTGTATGCCCACTTAGCATGGCGGCGGGTGGGGCTGGAGGTTGATGAGGTGGGGGATGGAGATGGAGATGGAGATCTATTGATTGAGAGCTATTGTAACCAGTTGCATCCGCCCACTCTTCTCCTTGTCCCACTCCTTGTCCCACTCCTTGTCCCTGTGACACTCCAGGGAGTGTCTTTTTGAATTTGTATGAGTCGTTCTGGAGGCTCTAAATTCTGAGTAGACATTTTAAAAAATCCGCCGGGAGGAAGGAACGCCCATTACATGCATAATCGTCCGCACTGCGTGTATACCGTAGGCGAGCAGGGAGTAGTGGGACACCTTGTATTTCATGATAAAGTGTGCTTAAGGAAATGTGGTGCATGATTTTATCACCAAAAGAATAAGAAAGGATCGTAACATCATCATAATAATGCAAACATAGAATGGGTGATGCAAATCATCCTTTACCTGTTCTACAAAATAGTGCATGGACCCCCAATGACAGTAACCACATCGTCAATAATGTGCTCCATTATGTAAACAAATGCACACGTAAGGTATCAATCATTGTATTTCCAGAGTGTGGCAGCGGATATCATGAGTGGAATGTGTTAATAGCCCTCATTCAAACCGGTTATAACATCAATACAGCGATTTTCATGGATAGCCAAATAGAGCCCCATTCGGTGGACGAGTGGCTTAGGCTGTCTCAAGTGCACCATGTCGAGACAAAAGTTGTTGACTCTTACGTAGCGCTAGAGCATTGGACGAAGCAGCAAACCTCCCCAAACAAAGTGTTTGTAATTTACATCAATGGTGGGCTGAAGTTCGGTGAGTCGTATTGTGCCAAACATGGATCCTCTGCATGTCTCACTGCGGCGGCACAATTCTGGAAGTGGTGTGACCAGAACGCAGCTAACCAACTCACAATTAATTTCATTGGACGAGACATGCGACACCCTGCCGATTGCAAGTCATGGACTGAATTGGCTAACACGTTCACTAAACTGTGATATACAGTTTGATCTGGTCGTTGACAGGGTTGATCCTATCCGGTATGATAGGAACACCCGGAAATTTGTAAATTAAATCTTACACTCCGCCAAGTAAATAAATGTTGCAAAATATTCACTACTATTTTGCTTAATGGGTTTAAGTAAATCAGGCCAAAAAGCATAAGGCGATGATAATTCTAAAAGAAAAACTAAGATGAACGCTTGTCGCTTGGTTATTCAGGCATCCACTCACCCCGTGTCTGATATAGATAGAGTCGTTTCGCGTCAAGACTGCTACATACATGTCGATCTGAACAGGGAGATATGTGAAGACTTCAACGAAATAAAAGTTGATTTACCTTACATGCAAACAACTAGAGAACCAGGGAGATTGCTGGTGTTCAAAGAAAATGATTTCTTGCATGCAATTAATAACATGAGTCAAACGTCTCCACATGGTATCGAAAAGGCCCTCCGATTTGCTAACACATTCGGACTACATTCAACTGAGCTGCACTTTCTTAGAATTTGCAGTTACTGCCAACATAAACTGCACTTGAACAAGTATCTATTTACCGATTAATAAGCAAATATGAAATGAAGGAAAAACCACAGGGCCTTTGTAGAATTCGGCGGCTGAATGCCACTCGACGGAATACTAAAATGAAACCGCTAAAATGAAATCCCTCTGCACCACTACACGGTGCCCGCGCTCCTCCCTTCAGAAATTCACTAGGGTTGTCAAATAGGGGGCCTGAGCATCTTCCTCATCCGGTGATACCAGGAGGCAAAGTAGTACCATTCCCTATTAATCCAATTATCATGTACAACTCCATGACGCAATGGATCAACCCCATGCCTGCCTTCCAATCCCTCCCTGCACCAGAGCGGCATGGCCACTTGGTTGAATGACGATATTGCACCAAGTCGATATCGTGATCACAGCATTGCGCTCCTCTCTGTTGAAGTCTGTCATGCAATGCGTGTGAAGGACTTGCAGGGCAGTCTGAAGCACCGATTTCTCCGTTGAGTTGATGACCCACCTGTGTGCAATCACAATCACAAGCGTCGTGTGTTATACTACTGATGTTGTCTAGGTTGTTCAAATGGCTATAGAGACAACAAAGCAAATCCTACCGGTTGTTGTTTCGCAGCAGGGCTACGGCAGCTTCAACAGCCGCATGCGCCACCCGCACTGCCTCATCAGCTCGTTCAGCAGTTTGGACAAGTGCAGCCAATGCAGCATTCTTGTGTGGCCCTCCTTCAGCGATGATGATGCCTAGCTGAGCTGGTGATGTATTAGTGAAGTCCATGCTTATTATCTGTGTGCATGAAAAAATGAAAGCAGTTCTGACAAACAAGATACTGTTCCGCCGACTGTAGGCTTTTAAGTAATACCGCGATCTCTACATCCACTAGGGTTGTCAAGCAGAAGCCTGCTTGATACACACGGTTTCTTTTGAGTACCGGACCACAGTGAATGCGGTTGCGTAAGACTCAATGCGGCTTTAATCGACGACAAGTGTTTCGTGTGCGCTTCGAAAAACGAGTGTAAACCACGCAAAATCCATACAGATTACAGCCATACAAACTCGAATCTCTCTCTGTCGAACTGCGACTCATTCAATGCGCGCTAACAAACCAGAATTCGCCCCCGTACAGACAGTTTTAGGATAGATCCGAATTAGATTTATGTTAGATGTACATCGGATTTGTGTTAGATACGCGTCGGTATCACACCGTGCGCGACACCCGATGCGGTGAGATGACATTTTAGAAATTCAGGCCAAATTAGCTGATCATCCAATTGCATACCCCCGGCAATGCGCACTTCGTTTTGGAAAGCCATAGCGTAATGCCTAACCGTCGAGGTCTGCCGAATCGAGTTGGCATGCAGCCGTTGGCGTGCATTGATGTCGTCGTTAGCATGGTAGGGGTCATAGAATTTTAGGAACTGAGTTTTTATCTCAGCCCACGTAATGGCCGGTGACGCGGTCATGAGGTGGTCTAGCCACTCGGCAGCTACCCCACCAAAGAAGTTTGGTATGTTGGATGGTACTAACATATGGTGCAACGTGAAATATGACTCTAGCAACTTCCACCAAATCCTACCCCTCGGGAGCTTCTTGTCTTCTACCCCAGTCCAAATGGATGGACGTTCATACTTGCCAACTAAGGGCCTCGGGACCAAGGGCAAAACATGTGACTCTACCTTAGCTGCCGCAGCTTGTAGCTCAGCCACTTTGGCCTTGGCCTCCAGCAGCTCAATCTGGGCACGTAGAGCCATTAAAGCGTCCGAATGAGGTCCAGCGGGAGGGCCAACAGCGGGCGGTCCTGCAGCGGGCGCTTCAGCAGCGGGCTGGCCAGCAGCAGGCGATCCATCAGCAGGGGGGCCCGCAGGCAGTCCAGCTGTGGGGGCCGCGGGTTGTCCAGCGGGGGCGGGGGGCGTTGCAGGCGATCCAGCAGCGGGGCCATCCGGTGGTCCAGCGGGGGCGGGGGGCGTTGCAGGCGATCCAGCAGCGGGGCCCTCAGGTGGTCCAGCGGGGGGCGTTTGCTGGGCCTTCAGGAGAGCGGAAACTCGAAGTGTCTCCTGTTCGGCATCCCTCATTCGCATTTGGAGCCGAGCCATCTCCTCAAGGTGCTTGGATGCGGTGGCCTCGGCCTCGTGATGGTGAAGAAGTTCGAGGCTAGCGATAACCCTGTCCTTCTCCACGAGGGCAACGTGCGCGGCAGCCTTGCCAAGCGGCGTGGAGTCAGGCCTTGTGGCGACCTTCTTGCCATTGACTTTGACAGCCATCCGCGCTTCCTTCAGCTCCTTCTCGGTAGCTGAAAGGTCGGGAGGCGAAGGTGCCGGCCCTCCAGCGCCTTTTCTTTTCTCCTTGGAGAGCTCGTGCAGCTCCCAAGCCTTGACTTGCTGGACGAGCTCCTCGTGGTCCATTTCGTCAACATCCGGGACCTCAGAAGGTGAAGCCGCAGCAGCTTGGGCTGAAGAAGAGGCCATACTCGGTGATGGTGGGCTCGAGGGGACGTCGGGGGTGGGGAGTAAAGCGAGTGGCGCGGTTTGAAAGCGCGACCAGGCTCAAGAAACCAATTGTGGTATATGAATACCTTGTAACACGGAGTGTCTTGTAACTGAAAGCCTAAGAAATGATCTTTGGAGTTTAGACGGCCCTAAGAGTCAGAAGCACGGCTTAAGACTCCCTGCCCGCTTCCAGCGCGTCTAGACCCTAATGGAACCCTCGTTTTAGGTATTCCCGAGTAGCTGATCAGACACTGATCAGTGGGTCAATTCGCTCGGTTTCAACTGCCTACAGAAGTCGTTCGTCATCTGTCGGAAAGTCGTCACCACCGCGTGGCAACTCAGTGGGAGGATCGTTATCCACCACAGTCTGGGTCTCGATCTGGGTCTCGGTCTCGGTCTTGATCTGGGTCTGTGCCTCGGTCTGGGTCTCGTTCTGGGTCTGGGTCTCGGTCTGGGTCAGTGTATCGATCTGTGCCTCGGTCTGTGTATCGGTATGTGTATCGGTCTGTGTATCGGTCTGGGTCTGGGTCTCGGTCTGGGTCTGTGTATCGGTCTGTGCCTCGGTCTGAGTCTGTGTATCGGTCTGTGTATCGGTCTGTGTATCGGTCTGAGTCTGGGCGGGTCTGGGTCTCGGTCTGGGTCTCCATCTGGGTCTGGGTCTCGGTCTGGGTCTCGGTCTGGGTCTCGGTCTCGGTCTTGGTCTGGGTCTCGGTCTGGGTCTGGGTCTCGGTCTCGGTCTCGGTCTCGGTCTTGGTCTCGGTCTCGGTCTCGGTCTTCTGCGTCTCGAAGCTTCCATGCGGCATCCGGAGGTCATGCGCAACGCCGGCTGGCGTCGCCCGAGGGAGCTCACGGGCGCCGAACCCTTAGGTTAAATTGCTCCTCCTCCTCCTCCTCCTCCTCCTCCGCCAGTGTGACCGGTGTAACCGTGGTGTCTCTGCTTAGTTGTGGGCGGTAACCAGAATGCCGCCCCCTTCCCCCCCTTGGGGTCCCCTGTTAGGTCTGCGCGGGTCTGTGGGTCTGTGGTCTCGGTCTCGACCTCGGACCTGGGTCTCGGTCTCGGTCTCGGACTTCGAACCTGGGTCTCGATCTCGGTCTCGGTCTCGGACCTGGGTCTCGACCTCGGACCTCGGTCTCGATCTCGACCTCGGACCTCGGACCTCGGTCTCGGACCTGGGTCTCGACCTCGGACCTGGGTCTCGATCTCGACCTGCGTCTCGGTCTCGGACCTAGGTCTGGGTCTCGATCTCGGACCTGGACCTCGGTCTCGGTCCCGAGCCGATGAGTCACACGCAACGCCGGCTGGCGTGTCCCGAGAGCGCTCCGAACGCCGAACCCTTAGGGCTAACTTTCCTCCTCCTCCGCCCCCGCTGCCTCCGCCTCCGGCAGTACGCCTGCCGTACTGGGTTTGCTCCCTAATACGGGGGCGGTAACTAGAGGTGACCGCCCTGTCGGGCGGTCACCTCTCGCACGGTCGTGGGTTCGTGGGTCTCGGTCTGGGTCTCGGTCTCGGTCTGGGTCTCGGTCTGGGTTTCGGTCTCGGTCTCGGTCTCGATCTGGGTCTCGGTCTGGGTCTGGGTCTGGGTCTCGGTCTGGGTCTGGGTCTGGGTTTGGGTCTGGGTCTCGGTCAGGGTCTCGGTCTCGGTCTGGGTCTCGGTCTCGATCTGGGTCTCGGTCTTCTGCGTCTCGAAGCTTCCAAGCGGCATCCGCAGTTCATGCGCAACGCCGGCTGGCGTCGCCCGAGGGCGCTCACCTATCGGGCGGTCACCTCTCGCACGGTCGTGGTTACGTGGGTTTGTGTCTCGGTCTGGGTCTGTGCCTCGTTCTGGGTCTCGGTCTGTGCCTCGGTCTGTGTATCGGTCTGGGTCTTGGTCTGGGTCTGTGTATCGGTCTGGGTCTCGGTCTGGGTCTCGGTCTCGATCTGGGTCTCGGTCTCGATCTGGGTCTGGTGTCACACGCGATTGCGTGTTTACCTACGTAACACTAAAAGCAAGGGAAATACCTTGTACACGCACACACACACCAAGAGCAGACTCCGACCAGACCTGTGCCCAGGTAGCCCAGATCTGGCTGAGTCAACCCGCCGTACATTTCCGCCTAGTGGCCAGCTACCCACAGCTACCTAGGATCAGTTACACATACGCGCCCAGGCCGCGTCACAAGCGCAGCTTGCGTGACACGCGGGCGCTTGTCTGAACACGAGACATAACAATCCTGTGCCATTAAGCGAATCTCCTTTCGCCTGAGCAAATCTCCTTTCGCCAGCACAGGCAAAGCCATACCCTAAGGACATAAGAGTTTATAGTCGATTGAGACGACCAATTCTCTCTCATTCTACTATCAAACCCTTGTCCAGGTGCGTCGATGCTGTCGTCGGGATAAGTCACTGCTAGGCGCTACTTGCGCACCTACCCCATGCAGTGTTTGCCTTGTCGTGACACCAACCCGTCACGACAATCCAATACAACTGTCACGCATCGTGAATAATCATCTTAGGCTCTTGCGCCGCTTGACCCCTGTCGTGCATTGCAATCCCGCCTTGCCGACCTTTTCCGGCAAGCTATGTAGACACTCGCGCGTTCACTTAGAAACCGCAGTTTTATCTTCTATTGTTCCTAGAACAAATTGTAACTCATTCTACTATCAAACCCTTGTCCAGAACCACCACGGATTCAAAGTCTGCGTCTCCAAGCCCCTGTCGTTACCGACTCCCGGAACCTGTCTACCTACGGTCGCCTCCAGTACCCTCCCCGAGCATTGACAAACCCCGTCTGCCGGACTTCAGAAGGAGACTCCGGTCAACCCCTCTCCTTTCGCCTCGACCCCACAACTGCCGAAAGTCCAACCCCTCGGAACGGTGAGACGTCACCGTCAGTACTGACGACGGTGCTTCCAACCCCTCGGTAACGCGGCTACCGGAGTACAGAACACCCCATCACTTGGTACCCCTGCCAGGGCGGAAAAGGTTGTCTACCATGAAGGCACTCAAATGTACTGAGTTGATGTTCTCCTCTTTTCAGCGGTATATATATACCGGGTGGAATCGAACCACCTAGCCCCCCCCTGAGAGGGGAACATGATAGACAACCGTACCCGAGGAGGTCGGTCAGTTTCCAACGTCAGGAGTTCCCCCCATCCCCGGCATTGCGCCGGGAGGCTGCCCAAGTATTGGGTACGGGGTGACCGTTTGTGATCCCGGGGTCATTTTACTCCTGACGGGAATTGAGCCGGAGACCTCTCGATGTATTAGTACCCCTGCCAGGACGGAAAAGGTTGTCTACCATGAAGGCACTCAAATGTACTGAGTTCATTTTCTGCTCTCATCAGCGGTATATATATACCGGGTGGAATCGAACCACCTAGACCCCCCTGAGAGGGGAACATGATAGACAACCGTATTGCAGTGGTAACATACCTATCCTAAGGAGCACGCATACAGCCGTGACAGCTGTCACACGCGATTGCGTGTTTACCTACGTAACACTAAAAGCAAGGGAAATACCTTGTACACGCACACACACACCAAGAGCAGACTCCGACCAGACCTGTGCCCAGGTAGCCCAGATCTGGCTGAGTCAACCCGCCGTACATTTCCGCCTAGTGGCCAGCTACCCACAGCTACCTAGGATCGGTTACACATACGCGCCCAGGCCGCGTCACAAGCGCAGCTTGCGTGACACGCGGGCGCTTGTCTGAACACGAGACATAACAATCCTGTGCCATTAAGCGAATCTCCTTTCGCCTGAGCAAATCTCCTTTCGCCAGCACAGGCAAAGCCATACCCTAAGGACATAAGAGTTTATAGTCGATTGAGACGACCAATTCTCTCTCATTCTACTATCAAACCCTTGTCCAGGTGCGTCGATGCTGTCGTCGGGATAAGTCACTGCTAGGCGCTACTTGCGCACCTACCCCATGCAGTGTTTGCCTTGTCGTGACACCAACCCGTCACGACAATCCAATACAACTGTCACGCATCGTGAATAATCATCTTAGGCTCTTGCGCCGCTTGACCCCTGTCGTGCATTGCAATCCCGCCTTGCCGACCTTTTCCGGCAAGCTATGTAGACACTCGCGCGTTCACTTAGAAACCGCAGTTTTATCTTCTATTGTTCCTAGAACAAATTGTAACTCATTCTACTATCAAACCCTTGTCCAGAACCACCACGGATTCAAAGTCTGCGTCTCCAAGCCCCTGTCGTTACCGACTCCCGGAACCTGTCTACCTACGGTCGCCTCCAGTACCCTCCCCGAGCATTGACAACCCCCGTCTGCCGGACTTCAGAAGGAGACTCCGGTCAACCCCTCTCCTTTCGCCTCGACTCCACGACTGCCGAAAGTCCAACCCCTCGGAACGGTGAGACGTCACCGTCAGTACTGACGACGGTGCTTCCAACCCCTCGGTAACGCGGCTACCGGAGTACAGAACACCCCATCACTTGGTACTCCCTGCCAGGGCTTTAGATTTTTTTTTCTGGACGGACACAAAGCTACCCACGGGACATACCCTAGGGACGCTTTCTCACACTTTGAGCCAGCAAGCAAAGCGATCACTTTGAGGCAGCGAACCCATAGCCCTTTGCTGCTGATTGGATAAAGTCTGTATACATATAGATTGGACTTAATTAACCCAACCTACTTGCTGTAACCATAGTCTGGAATTAATTATCCCATTCTAACAACGCACATACAGACTCCATAACTATACTGATCAACTATAGATCGGGCGCACTTATCCTCCATTGCTCCTCCTAC
Organism: Chlamydomonas sp. ICE-L; assembly: GCA_013435795.1. Classification (NCBI taxonomy): domain Eukaryota; kingdom Viridiplantae; phylum Chlorophyta; class Chlorophyceae; order Chlamydomonadales; family Chlamydomonadaceae; genus Chlamydomonas; species Chlamydomonas sp. ICE-L. The sequence goes on along the minus strand of JACBWV010000338.1, from coordinate 4,427,583 downwards.
GTTAAAGTCGACGCAACTCACTAGCAGCCCCTAGAGGATTTAAGAACCCCACCCACCTTGCGGTTCCCCACCCAAGACTCCCACATCAGAACCACTCTGATCCCTGCTTTGTGATCTCACCAACACCAGCAACCACATTTGCTGTAAAGAGAACCCATCACACAACCTTGTCAATTTGAGCCCGCCCTCTCAATTCAGAGACAGTACCGGTACCGTACTTCTGAACATCGAGACGGATATTACTGACTTGCTGATACCGGAGACTTGCTGATACGGACGACTTGCTGATACCGAAGACTTGCTGATACCGACATACCCAAACATTCCAACTCATACCAGCATTTGCATCCATTAACCAAACAAATCACCAATTCAATTGGACCAACTGCTCTATACTAATCAGTTGCCCACCCCTTCCCACCGTGCGTAGGACTACCTGATCTCAAGTTCGTCGGAGGAGACTACCCACCACCTCGCTAGGTACGGGCATCTTCCTCACTCTCTGACCTCAGACCTATCGCTTACGCCATCCGGCAACGGCGAAGGGCCGCCCAATTTGAGTTGAATCCTTGTTTCAGATACAAACAACCACACTCTTCCAAAACACACGCCATAAGGCTGCCCAATTTTTGGTTAGACTACTGTTACGAGTACGCCATCTGCATCTTTCAAAAAGCACGCCGTTAGGCCGCCTTTTTTTACTTGCACTACTATTCGCAACTACCTACTTAACAAACAACAAAAAAAAAGCAACGGCGAAGGGCCGCCTTTTTTTTATTGGACCCCTGCTCCACCACACCTTCTTTCAGAACTACACTTCTGAAGAAACCAAGCCAGATACATCTGCGCTACTCTACCAACATACACATTCGTTCAGGTACCATCAGGACACAAGCCTTGGTAAACACGTGGAACAAACCACCCCTGAACAACTAACACAACACACAATGCGAGGAACACGAGGACAAGTCAGAGCTGCTGCAGAAGCAGAAGCGCGCTCAGACGCAACTGATCCAGCACAAGCTCAATCAGACGCCCGACAAGCCCTCTCAGACATAAGAAACATTTATTCTGAACATTCCATCACAAATCAAATAGCACAACTGCATCTGCATAACCCCATTAACATACTTCCCCCAACCATCCCCCTAACGATCCCCAACTCACCCCTCCCACTGGGGGGCAGCCACCCCTGGTACGAGGGGGAGTCATCGGAGATCGACATCCCCCTTCCTATGGCACTTGCCACCACCTTACCAGCCTCAGCCACAGCAGCTGACCCTATCAGCCCCCAGCCTTCAACCCTCGACCCCCAGCCTTCTACTATCAGCCCCCAGCCCCCAGCCCAGATCGCGCAGCTACCAGGCACCTCCACAAGACAATTCTGTGGAACTCTACCAGCACTAAGGCCTCCATCAGCCCTTCAGCCATCACCCACACCACTCAAGCCCTGGAGCGGGCAGAGTGGAATGCGCCTGGCCCTTGGAAGCTCACAACGGCCATTGCTGAACACCCCGCCTTCTCGTGTTGCCGTCAGTGAGGATGCTGAGGGCAATGCGTACCCACCATTGTCCCCACTCCAGCGATCGTCTGCCACTCCGTCCCAGCCGCCAGTGCACAGCCCCCTGCAGGAATTTATAACCCCTCGGGAGACCTTCACTGGCGCAACTGCGACACAAGCAGCAAGCCCTCCACACATGACCACAAACAACCTTTTCAGCTCAGAAGAGGAAGTAGAAAGCCCCAGCAAACGACTTGCCCGCACTCCCCGACAGCTTCCAGAACCCACGCCAGTCAACCAGCTTCCTGCAAGCCAACCTTCCGGCAACAGGTCAAGCAGCTCCTCCGACAACAGTGGATCCCGCCCCAGTCAGTCACCACATGGACCATGGGGTAATCCAGGGGGTGATCCTGCCAGTTCTTCTGACAGTGACGGTGTCCCCGATGATGAGGCAGATACTGGAGGACCACCTGGTCAACCAGAAGACCAACCCCCCAGCCCACCGGACTCCGACGATGAACCACCCCCACCCCCTGAAGAAGATGAGGTACCACCTCCACCAAACTTTCAAGGGGATGTGAGCGACGCTGATAGCAATGACAGCGAACGTCACGTCGCACTCATGATCAGTGTCGGTTCCGTCCTATCATGGCAACTTCCAACAGAAGGATCACAGCTACACGGCGGCAGCGTATCACATACCAAAGCCTGGCTTCTGATGATGAAGAGCTACATTGTCAACATCAAGAGAGACCTTGCAGTGGAGGAGTTGTGGGAACAGATGATGGTACAGGTCTATGAGAACTCTCAACCATTCGTCTTGTTTACAGACTACAGAGCCGCATGGATCCAGGAGTGCAATGCTCTCCAGACACAAAGCTCCTTGAATGGAGTCCTCCAAGTCAACGAGCATGGTCAACCAATCATGAACCCAGCCACTTGGAAGCTGAAGCTCATTCATTTCTACGAGCTGGTCAAAACTGGACTAGCACTCGCACTCAAGGTAACCCCTCTCGATGCCAAGGAGGAGTATGAGAAGTTTGACTGCTACGACAATGCAGGCCTCTTATACCCCATGCCTCGCATCTTGATGTCAGAATTCACAAAGAAGTACGAGGAGTTTGATATCCGGGCTGGACAACCCCATTACCGGGAGGCCATGGCCAAGGTGGCCAAACTCCTTGATCGCATGGCCCCCACCCTGAAGGAGAACTTTGGCAGCTACAAGGATGTCACCCCCCTCGGTTGCTGGGCAATAGCCAAGCTCTACAAGCTTGACCAAGACCAGCACACCCTGGAAAGGCTGTCTGGCATTGCCCAAACTGAAGCATCCAAGAGAGACGATATGACAGCACAAGGCATGCTGCTCTGCGTCTCCAAACCACCAACACAGAGGCCAACTGTCATGCCACGCCAAACGCCTGCTTTTCCCGTCACCCAGGACCCCAGTGCACCCAAGGGCAATAACGGTGAACCCAAGTCTTCCACAGTTTGCACTACATGCAACATCACTGGACACGGTTCCGACACTTGCTACCTGAACAACCCTGGGACCCCCAACCCATCCTGGTGCCCGAAGAACCCAGCACGGTACGCCATCTGGCGCACCTCAACAATCCAGCAAGGCTTCGCCCCACCACCAACTTTGGACCAGCTCAAATCTGGAGTGCCTTACTTCCGCTCAGTGCAGGGAGCTGTCCAACACAGCCCGCATACACAAATGCGTAACCCCCCCGCACAGCATTACAGACAGCCACAGACTCCAGTACAACAGCAATCCTCCCTACCCCCTCAAAATCCCAGGTACAAGGGGAAGAACCCACGACCCTTTTCGGCCGGCACCCCAGGGAACAACAACCAGAGAAGCATGGGAGGAACTGGTGGCGGGTATCAAGATGGCTACCAAGGAAACAACCAAGGCACCCAGGGTGGATACCAAACAAGTTACCAGGGAAACAACCAGGGCACTCAAGGCAACTACCAAGGGCAAACAAGAAGCGCTAACGACAATAGCATGCAGCAGCACCAACGGCCAGACGTCGTCATGCAACTACAACAACAACAACACAATCGGCAGATGCAGTTGCAGCAGCAACAGCATAACCAGCAGTTGCATGACACGGTCTTCGCCATTCGTGAGGAACTTCGTTCGCAAAACATCAGCGGACGCCATGCCCCACACCCCCATGATCAACACAGCCGTAGCAACCAGCCACTACAACTAGAGGCTCCACAAGCTGCGCAATCTGATCTACCAGAACCTGACTGGTACAATGCAGCCCTAGTAGTCAGCTTCCGACAAACTCCAGACGCCGAGACACAAGCTAGCTCACAGGCAATTTACAAGCCCACATTTGATCCTTCCACTGACGGAACTGGGTCAACAGCTGCCATCCCCCTACCAAGCGCTCGAGTATCACGGCACGTTACCCAAGCCCAGCATCGGGCATCACAAGACCTCCTCATGGATGAGATGACAGTCTTGCAACGGGATCTTGATTTGATGTTCAGAGAAGTGCAGAACCTGCACGAGTTCAACAGGGCCTTGCAGGTCAGAGCCACAGCAGTTGAGACAGCACAGCGCGCAGCTTGTGTCACGCACAACCCAGTGGACACATTTGTACGCGACTACACTGCTTCTGGTCAGCTGAGCCCTTCTACAGCAACCTTGCTGCAAGGAACAGAGCCCAGCTACGGTGTACCGTACCTAGCCAACCTGTCCCACCAGACTGGCCTCTCGTTTAAGTCCACAACTGGCCTCCTACAGTGCGTCAACCTTATGGTCCTCGTCGACACCGGCAGTGGTCTCAACTTCATCTCGCAATCTATGGCGGACTCATTGGGACACGATCCTCTCCCATGCCACCACAAGACGATTGCGTTCAATGACGTCAAAAGCTCCCTCACCAAGGAGATTCAAATGCCTGTCATTTTTTGCAGCGACACCCCCAACGAGATCAGCGTCAGGGCAACTTTTGTCATTGCCCCTGACAACACCATCTTCGATGCCCTCATCGGTACCCCACTCATGGCCATGCCAGGCATTTCTGCCCTACCTGACATTTCACAAGAGAAACTCACATTGCGCCCCTTCCTCCACTTGTCCAGCGCAGAGCATACTGCCACAGGTCGCGCTTTGACCGTGGACTTGCCATTCAGGCCAGTATCTCGAACCAAGCAGCTCCCTCCATGCTAGGCCGCCGCCACGAACCAGGGTATGGCCACCCTTCGAGGGACCACCCACCCACCCGACGGAGTCCATCATATGGAACAAATCTGGACAGACAGCACCCATCGACCTAATGATGGACATCCTCCGCTTCTTCCCCAACCTCCGTCGTCACACGCCATTCAACATGTCCTCCATCCGATTTTCCCACCCCAACTGATCAGCGTTCTACATGACCCTGCTCATGCATATGGTCACCCATGCGCACAGCATGGAAAGCTACAGCTATGAGACCAACAGTGACAACACGCTGTACCTTGGAGATGTTAACCTACTCCACAGGTGCATCCTAGACTTGCCAGCTCAGGACAACTTCTCATCTGTCCTCACCTGGGGAAAGGAACAAGGCCTGCCAATCCGAGTCACCCTCACCCCACGCAGTATGGGGGAAGTGCTCGACCCCAGGAGCATGGAGCACTCCGGGGCATCCCTACACCTTTCACACCCATTGGTCACCCCAAGTGATCCAATCAGACCTATGACTGACGCTTCTGTGTGCATCCTACCCTCAATCCAGGGCACCTACAGTCTGTACTCAAACTCCTACCCCTACTTGGATAGTTGCTACACAAGCACCCGCCTCTACCCACCTGTCCCAGGTTTCGGTTTGCCGCTGGACGCGTACGCAGTCGTGCAAGGACGGCAACCTGAGCCCTGTGCTCGCCCCCTTACACAACCAACAACAGCATACTCTCCTCTTCTCTTTCCCCTCCAGGATACAGAAGAGCTACAGAGCCACCAAAACCGCTGTATCAATTGGTATGACACATCGGCACCCAGCTTGCATTCTACCTCCATCTTCTTGATCCGCAGGCCACCCGTCTACAACAGTGAGGATGACTTCGAATACGACGCTGCAGCCACCTCTGCTCCTAGCTCTCATCGTTGCCCCACCTCACCCCTGCTGATTACTTGCTCACAATGACCAGCACTCCATCTCCCACCCCAGCCGGTGACAACTATAAAGAACCCCAAGACTTCTTCACAACACAGCTGGATGATGTCTACTGGCGACCAGGTCAAGAGTTCCTGGGAGGCCAAGCAGCAGTTTACCAAGCGTCCACTTCTTGCGCTTAACCAGTGCACCTGGACCCTCCCACTCCAGCTTCACTCCTGCCTGGCCGCCTACAAGGAGGCCTTACTAGCTGCCTCAGTCACATGGACCCCAACTATCTGCAGGAGGGGGGGATTAACAACAGTATGCCAGACGGAGCAGTCACACCCAATGCAGATAGAGGGGCCCTACATCCAGACTGTGACCTCTTCATTGGTCATCATCGGGATGGCACTGAGGCGCAACTCAAAGAGATGGCAGCCATGCTCAACAGAATGACCCCAGCAGTAGCGCGGACTATGGAGGATTTGAGAGAGGGATACAAAGGGATTGTGCCTCCTATGCACATAGAGAAGGACAACGACAAGCAGGCATTCACTAGTCCCTACCGCAAGCCACCTATAGAAAAACTTGCTCAAGACAAAGTCTGCGCTGAATTGCTCCTGCTAGGCTTCATAGAGCCAGCTCCTTCAGCTCAGCATGCAGCAAATCCTGTCGTCGCCTTGAAAAAAGGACCTGATGGCCAGTACACTGCGAACAGAGTGTGCTACAACTACAAGGCCATCAACCTCCTGACCAAAGACATGCACACAGGTTTCCCAATTGCAGAGGAATTATTCCAAGACCTGGGTGACTCCAAGTGGTTTACACGAGTAGACCTGCGCTCGGGCTTCTACCAAGTCCACTTGTCTGCCGGCTGCCAAGATTTCTCAGCCTTTTGGTGGGACAAGCAGCTTTACAGGTTCAAGCGTGTGCCCTTCGGACTGAAACAAGCACCAGCTTACTTCCAGAAGGTCATGGAAACTGAGTTGGGCAAACGTGGTCTCCTCAAGTTCAGCAAGGTTTTCATTGATGACATTCTGGTCCACAGCGCCACCTTTGCTGATCACATCAAGGACGTGGAAGCAGTACTACAGTGTCTCATCGACATTGGCCTCCGCATACACCCTGACAAGTCCTGCTTCGCACTCGACGCAGTCGATTTCTTAGGCTTCGATGTCAGCAACCATGGTCTCACCCCGCAGGCAGCCAAAGTCCAAGCTATCAAGGACATGCCCTACCCAAGCAACCTTAAGGACCTCAAGACCATCCTGGGTAAGCTGCGCTACTACGGTTGTTTTTGTGAAAACTTTTCAGCCATAGCCAGACCCCTCAATGACCTCACCAAGAACGATGTCAAGTGGACTTGGGGACCCGAGCACACAGCAGCCATGGACGCCATTAGGAGGAATATCAGCACACCAGGCAAGGTTTTGCGACGCTTTGACATCAACGCGCGCACCCTCATCCACTGTGACTGGAGCCAACATGGATTAGGAGCAGTGCTCGGCCAGCTCGACTCGGAAGGTAACGAATACCTCGTCGCCTGTGCCAGCCGCAGCCTTAACAAGCATGAAGCAGAATACAGCAGCTTCAAAGGAGAAATGCTGGCTGCTTGCTGGGCTTGCAAGATCTTCCGCGTATATGTCTTCGGACTACATTTCACACTGGTCACTGATCACCAGCCTCTGCTGTGGATGTTCTCCTCTGCCAACGTCACCGGTGCCATCGCTCGATGGGCATGCATGCTGCAGTCATTTGATTTTGACATCATGCACAGACCAGGTGCACAGCATGGCAACGCTGACGCACTGTCTAGACAGGCGACCTATACGCAGCGCATTTCCAACATTGCTCCATCACCCGTATGTTCTGCCCCTAGACTTGACACTAGCACATCGTGACTACTGCCTTGAAGTCAGACGTCTTATCCATTGCAACAACCCCTTGCCGGCCGCCAGTCACAGCATGGCCGAATGGCATCACTCGATACGAGATGGTGGGCGGGGAATGTGTGCAGGAGTGGAAAGCAGCACTGCGCATGGATCCAAGTAACAGGTATTCGACAGCGACATTTCGCACCGCTGCTCGGACAGGCCCCCCTATAGGACACAAGCTGTTGACCAACCTCTACCCTCATCTCTCAAGTCTACGCCGGCGACCATGCCTTCACTACGCTGCCCCAAAGGTGACCAAGATCACACCAGAACAGCTCATGACCGCAGCTGTGAACGACCATCACAGGTGGCTCAGCATAGACGTCCAGAGTGCAAGACTTTCAGCCCCCACAGAGGCAACGAAGGACGCAAGGACCCCGGGCCGCCGTCCTGCAGGCTTGTACCACCGTCATAGGGTACATCCAGCAGCTACAGCATCCTCGGCAACCCCTCTACATCGTGGAGAATGCAGCAATGCAGCACAACTTTCCGATCACAACATATTGCTACCCAAGACTTCAACGCAGTCAACAGAATGTCTTGGCCTCCCTATCTGCGTGGATGCTGCAACATTCGACTCAGGAGCGCACAGACTCCGCAACAAGTGGCAGAACTTGGTTGACCCCCTTGATCTCCAGCTCCAGCTCAACAAGACCCGTCGGACTGCCAACATTTCAGCCAACGCCTTCTTGGATCCAGGACGGAGCACTACAAGGGTCTACAGATCAGACACAGCCCCTTTTTGCTTAGCAAACAAGATCGAGACAAGAGCGCAACGTACTGCCTACTCTAGTAGCGTACCCTCTGTCTCGAGCCTTCAGACCTGACAAGCCAGGCAGCATCTACTCTCTCCAGGGCGGCGCATGGTCTGAACCAAACCCTTCTGAGAGAGAACGCATGCTCGGATACTACACAGGAGCAACAGCAGCACCAGGTCTCACTCAAAACCAGAGGCATATCCTCACAGGCAACAGCATGGATCAGCGAGCCTTGGTAGCAATCATCAGAAAGACCTTGGAAATGGCAATCCCTACACGTCTAACATCTATGCTAGAATTTAAGCCACCCCCCAGGCCTGAGTTGCTACCTTCTCCCAGTCCTGCTCTTCTTCTGACAACTTCTCCCAGCTATCCCAGCAATTCTGGCGGTCGCATATCAGACCCCACGCCTCCGACACGCCAGTTCTATGGCACTGAGCTTGCTTGCCTGCTGGCAGTCACCAGGAGCAAGACTGTCAAGCCACACATCTGGCCATCAAAACCACCTGCACCAGCCAACAGCCAACAACCACCAGCCATCAGCCAACAGCCCCCAACCAACAGCCAACAGCCAACAGCCACCGACCCTCAGCCGTTGCAACACTCCCCTCCTTTGCCTCTTCTACCATCTTCAGCTCCAAGTCCTCCACTCGCCCCAGGCAGACAGTTGGATACTGACCTGCGCCTTGCTGCAATGTCCAAGGACACTGACGGTCTAGACATCCACTCTGATCAGTTTGTCTTAGAGTACTTGAGGCGTGGAGTCCTCGGATCCAACTGGACGACATCTCGTACTAGGCGGGTACTGGCAAGGTCAAGAAAGTACAGGCTTGGCGCATCTCCAACTGGAGAAGAGAGGATCATACGCATCCTGGCCAACGGCATTGAACGCATCGTCCCAGCCCCCAGCCAGAGGTCCATCCTCATTCAGAGGGCCCACGAGACCAGCGGACACTTTGGGGCACGCAGAACAGCTTACTTAGTGGTCAGCTCTTTCTGGTGGCACGGCGTGGTCAAACAAGTCAAAGCTCTGGTCAAGACATGCAAGATCTGTGACCAAGCCATGGCCTACTTCAACCAGCCAACAGCCACATTGCAATCCCACCCGATTCATGGCCTCTTCTTCGCTTGGGGAATTGATTTGTCTGGTCCCTACAACAAGACAGCCAGGGGCAACACTATGCTCATGCACGCCGTGGAGTATTTCAGCGCCGCACTCGTAGTGGTCCCCATCCCAGCCAAGGAGGCCATACATACGGTATACGCGCACTCTCATGGAGTCTTGGCACACTTTGGCGCATATGCGCTCTGCATCTCTGACAATGGACCAGAGTTCCAAGGCAAATTCAAGGAACATCTGCTTCACAACTTCATTGACCACAGGACGATCCACCCTAACCACCCTCAGGGCAACGGTTTTGTGGAGCGAAGCGTAGGTACCATCAAGGCAGCCTTGACCAAGATCTGCTCTGAAAACCTGGCCACTGACACATGGGACATTGACATAGCCAAGGTCGTTACAGCGTACAACTGTAGCCCTCAGGAGACTACTAAGTGCGCCCCCTTCACTCTGCTGTACGCCCGGGCTCCCGTCATGAACAACCCTGAGGCACAGCTTGCCATGACAGCGCCGCTGCCTGACCTGACAGACAGCACACAGGTGCAAGCTCTGACAGACACTCTCCTGGAGCGCGCTCAATGGATCAAGAGAGTCAGCCCAACTATTGCCAATCACATAGCAATCGCCCACCACAGGGACACCCTGCGCTACGCAAAGATCAGGGGGGGGGGCCTATCACCCTCGCCTACGCAAATTCCAGGTGGGAGACTTTGTGTACATCCGCCGTCCCAACGTGCGCAACTCCTTGCAGATGGCTGCCCAAGGCATGATCCTGCGCATCATCGACCTCAAACCATCTGAAGTCGTCGTCTTGCAAGGACGTTGCGGTTGCACCATCACCAACCATGCCCGCAATTTATCTCCTTGCCACCTCCCTAACTTGGATGGCACAATCAGGCCAGACTTAGCAGTCCCACCCCCCAGCCTAGCCTGCAGCGTCTGCAACTTCCCTGACAACGCAAATTGCATGCTACTCTGCGACGGCTGTGGAGCAGGTTACCACACTCACTGCCTGACCCACCTCTCTCTGCAGTTCCCGTCGAGGACTGGTTCTGCCCCAACTGCAAAGCCAGCGGCATCACTGCAATCCCCGCGGGACGCATCCCAGAAACACCACAGAAGGAACCTAACCTTTTCCCCACCCCGCAGACTCGCTCCAGAGACAGAGCCGCCCTCGCCTGCGACAAGATGCTTGTCATCAAACAAGTCAGAGTCCAAGGCGGCCTCGACAAAGCTGTCTGGGGCACTGCCTCCTTCCAAGGACCACTGTCCAGGCCATGGTACTTCAAGCTAACCTACGATGACGGCCAAGTCATTAAGCTCACCATGGCTGGACTCAAAAAACTCAACCCACTCCCCACAGGCACACAGAAGCCCTTACCACTCACACCTGTGCTCCCCTGCCTCAACCGTGCATGCAGGCATCCAACGCACACCATCCTGGCGTCTGAGGACAACCCATCCTGTGAAGTGTACCACACATTAGCACACTATTGCTCACCTCAACTCCTTACATTCCCTCCTACCTCAGGTGATGGTTAACACTGCAGAATATCGTGACAGCACCCATGCACTCACATGGGACTGCTTGCCCCGTTACGCACCAAATTTCACATCCCATTGGGCACAGCGATACAATGGCCAACCACCCCTTGCAGATGATTTACTCTGTCTTGGCCCATGCTACTATGGTGACCTCGATAACCCCCAAGGCCATGTCCTTCAACTCCCCACTGAATCTGTCCAACAGTACACTACACGCATTCACTTCCTCCAAGCTGCCTGGCACCACCAGCAAGCTGACCTGATCACAATTTTCAACAGGGTAGAGGAAACCAGGCGCATTAATGGAGCATACCCATACCCAGTGCATGTACCATATTTCACTCGTCGCCTACCTGACGTTGAACGCTGGACCCACCTGACTCACATGGTCTACATGCCACCACACATGGACCAAGGGTCAGGTTTAACAACCTATGGCGCCCACCCCCCCTCAGCCTTCCTGGACTTTGCTTCCAACCCCCCTCCCATCTACTACATGGCAATGCGTCCTCGCTTTATGGAATACATCACCCCACACAACACTCATGTTCAAGTGGTCTAGACACACTCTTACCTACCCACCATACCCACCGTCTGGTTTGGTTATGCAGGCTGTGTAGCAGACAGGCAGCTTGCATAACCCAGACATGCCTTGTGCCTGTGATGGACCAGTTACGACTAGCCCACAGGTTGTCATGTTTGTTTGTTAATCCATGCGGGAGGGGGGTGTGCAGAGGACATACGTCTTCATTCCTGGGACAATACACGTCCCAGTGATCGCAACAGTTCTAGGATTCTTTTTGTTTTCTTGCTTCATGTTCCGAGTTGCGTTACATATACGCAACACCATCCCAAACTTACTTCAAGACAAGTTTGCAGCCACCACTGGGTTGCTGACTGGAAGCCTCTAGGAGGGACAGTCAGCACTTGCAATATGACCAGATGAGGATTTTCGCCCAGTTGCATCAACTTCTTTCAACTTGGACACCACGACTTTTTCTACTGGCCACTGTATTACATGCCTCCAGATTTATTCGGCCGGTCCCATACTTGATCTTTGTTGACTCTCAAGGTTTTACCTCTTTAAGTAATAGACGTGGCTTTAGTTCCTTTCCGTTTCGACATAACCACCACCTACCTTTTATTCTTCACTCCGTGCAGGGGGGGGGGAAACTAGGTGGTGAGTCCTGCTTTACCATACTCCAACACCAGAATGGATACACCTTCTGTACATACCTTTTTGTGTAACCAGCAACATCAACCCCATCTGCTCGATACCAGCAGCAGGGGGGGGAAGGAGAAATTTCCAGATTTTTTTTCTCTAACAGAATTACAATCAACTCTCCCCGTTACCACTTCTCTTTTTTCACTACACTCACTCCCATTCCGTAGTGAAGGGGGGGAATTGCAGTGGTAACATACCTATCCTAAGGAGCACGCATACAGCCGTGACAGCTGTCACACGCGATTGCGTGTTTACCTACGTAACACTAAAAGCAAGGGAAATACCTTGTACACGCACACACACACCAAGAGCAGACTCCGACCAGACCTGTGCCCAGGTAGCCCAGATCTGGCTGAGTCAACCCGCCGTACATTTCCGCCTAGTGGCCAGCTACCCACAGCTACCTAGGATCGGTTACACATACGCGCCCAGGCCGCGTCACAAGCGCAGCTTGCGTGACACGCGGGCGCTTGTCTGAACACGAGACATAACAATCCTGTGCCATTAAGCGAATCTCCTTTCGCCTGAGCAAATCTCCTTTCGCCAGCACAGGCAAAGCCATACCCTAAGGACAGAAGAGTTTATAGTCGATTGAGACGACCAATTCTCTCTCATTCTACTATCAAACCCTTGTCCAGGTGCGTCGATGCTGTCGTCGGGATAAGTCACTGCTAGGCGCTACTTGCGCACCTACCCCATGCAGTGTTTGCCTTGTCGTGACACCAACCCGTCACGACAATCCAATACAACTGTCACGCATCGTGAATAATCATCTTAGGCTCTTGCGCCGCTTGACCCCTGTCGTGCATTGCAATCCCGCCTTGCCGACCTTTTCCGGCAAGCTATGTAGACACTCGCGCGTTCACTTAGAAACCGCAGTTTTATCTTCTATTGTTCCTAGAACAAATTGTAACTCATTCTACTATCAAACCCTTGTCCAGAACCACCACGGATTCAAAGTCTGCGTCTCCAAGCCCCTGTCGTTACCGACTCCCGGAACCTGTCTACCTACGGTCGCCTCCAGTACCCTCCCCGAGCATTGACAACCCCCGTCTGCCGGACTTCAGAAGGAGACTCCGGTCAACCCCTCTCCTTTCGCCTCGACTCCACAACTGCCGAAAGTCCAACCCCTCGGAACGGTGAGACGTCACCGTCAGTACTGACGACGGTGCTTCCAACCCCTCGGTAACGCGGCTACCGGAGTACAGAACACCCCATCACATACCTATCCTAAGGAGCACGCATACAGCCGTGACACAGGCAAACAGAGCCGACTGGCCCTCTGGCGACTTCAGTTTCTCCTTCATGGTTTGGTCGCATTGCCTCAGCGTATTGGTTTCACTTTCCCCAGGGATGAGGTCCCTGAACGTCACTGGAAAGTGAACGACCAGAATTCTTTCGACCATAGCCACGATTACCTCGGACATCTCTGGCATGTAGTTGGTTACTAAAATTGCGAGATGTTGAGGCATGACCGTCACCGGGTTCTTGTAAATCGCCTTTACCGGGAAACCGTCTCCTCCTGTCAGCAGTTGGACCTCGTTGGTCTTCAGCTTCTCACCAGGCTTGAGCTCGTTGAAGACCGCGACTCTCGCTCCTATCAGCTTTGCCCGCTCTGCGTCGATGTTGCTGCACACCCTTGAGTCACTTATGACCGCACAGTTCATCTCCTTGTAGTATTCCCCTAGCAGCTGTTGCAGCGCCTGCGTCAACAGCCCCTTTCCGTTCCTCCCGCTCCCTGTCCATACAGGAAAAACCTCCTCTCTTACTTCGCCCGTTGTGGCGTACCCAAGAAGACGTTGAAGAAACCTCGCCATGTCCTCGTCCCCGCCCATGATATTCTCTACGATCCTGTGCATCCACTCTGCGCGTGCGGCATTGGTCATCGCATGGTTGTTGTTGTCATTGTTATTATCGTACTCCACGTCCAGTTCGTTGTGAACCATGTCGTCTGCCACCCTCTGTCTCTTCTGACCTGTCCTTAGGTCCACGACGCTCCCCCCCTTGACCCCGATCAAGTGCCTATTTCCGTCCAGTCGTTGCTCGAACGTCTCGTCAATGAGAAGTGGCCCTGCGAAGTCCATTGTGTTCTTCACTCCACGGGATGACTGTATGTACCGGATCAGCCTGGCAGCTTCTTTTTTCTTCGCATCCAGATCTGCTTTACTCCTGGATTCTTCTTCTTTTCCCACCACCACTCCGATGCACAACTGTGCGGCCTGTGTCGATATCCATAAATCGACGTCCCTGAGTATCCCTTCTAAGACCTTGCTCGCCACGGTCTTCACCCACCCATCCTCCACACTGACCCACCTGCACGTGTCCTCATCGAATATGTAGTAGTCGCTGCATCTCTTCCCTGTCTTCTTCAACGTCCCTTTCATAAGATAGTGCATAATCTCCCCCAATCCTCTGTCTCCCTTGTCCCAACTGTCCCGTGCTATTTTTTTAATCGAAGATGCTCGGTACACAGCGTACCCGCGCGGGTCGTCCTCGCCGGCCCACTTGACCACCGACTTCATTGTCATCTTCGGCCCGTCATAGTCGGGCCTTCCCACCGTCTCCCATAGCTTCTCTGCGGCTTCCTCATCGTATATTGGCGACAACTTGGACATTTGTTTCCATAGCGCCTAGTACGCCTCTCCGTACTCGTTCTTCAATGCCGTCGCCACTCCTCGCCATGTGTCTCTGGAATCCCACCTGCTTTTTCCTAGGAGCAGTAGAATCTTCTCTACATGCGTGCTCTCCATGAAGCTTGTCGGCATCATTATCCCCTACTCCACCTCCGTTGTTGTTGTGTTTTCCACCGTTGTTGAGTATCCCGCCGCTCCCTTACTCTTACTCGTCCTTTTATTCTTCTTCTTCGCCACCGCCTCCCTCTCCATCAGCGCCTTTGGAATGTACGGTATCGACTCTAGCTCCCACGGAGCCCTTCCCTCCTTCCATGCCTTCCCCTCAGTGGGCGCAACAGACAGCAAGCCCCGTGTACCTGTCCTGCACAGCGTCTTAATGTCAACCTGTTTGTGTTTGACTTGCCTTGCTCCGTCAAAATACCCCTCCTCGTCCGCCCATGTCGGGCGCAAGAACATGTAGTGGCGTCCCTTCATAGTCTCTTGGATGGCACACCTCTGCATGGCCTCACCCACCTCACCATCTTCATCTTCCATCATCTCCAACCACTGCACTGTCTCTGCGTCGTCCGCGTCGACCACAACCAATCCATCCAGCAACATTCCCCATGCCTTGTGTGTTGGGTTGTTGTTCGCGTACGCGTCCGCTTCGGCCCATCCCCACTTCGCTTTTCCTGCATGCTTGTGTATAGGCGCCTTCAAGTCATTCATGGGCATCAATACTGTTATTCCCACACTCACATCAGATCTCTTCAGCCACGCGCTGAGCTTCTGCAACTCTTCGTAGGATGCCATGGCGGTGAGTTGATTTTAGTTGTGTCGATTTTAGTTGTGTCGATTTTAGTTGTGTTGATTTTAGTTGTGTCGATTTTAGTTGTGTCGATTTTAGTTGTGTCGATTTTAGTTGTGTCGATGTATACATTCATGCAGTTATTCCTTTAAGCAACCACAGATGATGATGTCCCTAGCTGTATTCATCCCCCCTCGTCTTAACGTGCGTGCGTGCGTTCGTTCGTTCGTTCGTTCGTGAGTCTATGTGTCTGAAGTGGTGTCAATATTAAAGAGTCGGCCAGCCTGCGCTGCTTGGGTCCGGCTCCGGTTTATTCTGTGACGCATGCCTCCCTCGATTATAAAAAAAGCAGACGACATCAATCGAATCACACCCAATCCACCAAGGAGACACGCTCTAGACACCTCTAGACACCTCTAGACGACGTCCACCGTCAATCGGATCACATCCAATCTGTTTGTTTTTCTTTTTGTTTTGTTTCATTTGTTTCACCCCAAGCAAAACTATTCTTATTTTTCTTCTCCTATAGATACTTTTATTTTTGATGACACAAGTAAAACAAATATTATATGTAATATATTAATAGACATCAACCTTACCAATAGTGTTTTTCCTTGAGCAGGCGTCTGCTTGATCCCTCTGTCCTTCTCCCCACCTTTATAAAACCAATAGACCACATGGTATTCATGACCCATTAAGTCTGTCGGTGACATCCCATCTATTCACGGTCATCAGCTGAATTCCCCTGCCCCACTCTGTATCCCTCGCGTTCCCCTATCGATATACGATAACATTGTCTAGCATACCTCTGCTTGTCATGTGATCACCGTTTCCGACTACTTTACCGTGTTTCCTTCATCTGTGAGTGCTCCCCCAAGAGTCTCTACATCGTTCCGCCGTTTGATTTGTCACTTCGCTTCACCTCCCAAGCGTTACAGTGAAAGTCCTAAGCGTTACAGAGAGAAGCCCATGACTGACAGTGAATGATGTGAGTTAAATTGTAAAAAGAATCATGATTCTGAAATGATGGACGAGGATGTTTACTACAAAGCGAACAGCCGGTAATATTCGCTCAGATCGAGAGCTGTTCCTCATCAGTGATGTTGTTGTGGTGAAGACAAGGCTGGGTCCCCTGCCTGAGATGTTAGAGTCGGGTCTGGATAATCTTGAGGGTGAGGCATGGCAAATCTGGCGCACGCTTTCCGACGAGAAATCTTTATAAAAGTTCTAAACCATAATTTAATCTTACCGCATTTTTCTCGTCCTTATTCCGTTGCCTCCACTTCCTGGAGTTCTCCCCAAGCACCTCCCTGACCTCCTCACTGTACCTTGATACATTCGGGTCGAACTTCATGATCTCACGCATCGCCTTCATGACCATGCCCGCCTCTTCCTGTAATTTATCCCCCAGTATCATCTTCACTCTCTCCTCCATCTCGAAGTATCGTTTCTTTGACAACGTTGAAATCCCCTTGTCTCCATTTTGGTTTGTTGGCGTGATGAACCTCGTCCCCTTCCTCGGTAAGTTCATTGTGTGCGATCTGGTGGTTGTTCAGTTGTTTGCTTGTTTGTGTTTACAATTGTAACGGTCACATGCAGTTATGCTCCGTTCAACCTTGAAAGTCGTAGAGAAGCTTTTCCAACCACCACTAAATCTCTGTCATGGCATGAATACGCCGTCCCCCATCACCGACACGGACACCGGCACTGTGCACTCGACAGTGTGTTCTAAGTCCACCGCCGTTTGTGTGTGCGCGTGTATTCTGATGGCCGTGTGTGCCATGCAGCGTTCTGTTCTGTTCTGCGACCTCCCCCTTCTTCTCCCACGCTTTCCGCCTGTTTGTCACCTGCCACATGTAGAGACCGGCTATGTCTGTAATGTTTGAATACTGTGTTGTGGACGTGCGAGTGAGTCCCCTGCTCTTCCATGCATGCGGTCTGATGGACGCGTCTCCTCCGTGTGTGCCATGCGGTCTCTTGTGTTCGCCTATCAATCACTTCTTCACGTGCGTGCTTGGTGATCTTCTCAATCCGTCTTGCGCCCTCCCCCTGCCCCCCCACGCACAGACAAGCGCGTATGCTTGAGACCGCTCCCTTTGACTCTGTTGGTGATGTCTTGGCAAACTCCATGCACGGCGAAATTGAAGTCATCCAATGCTACATTGTAGTGCTTTAATTCAAAGACATACTCGTGCCATCGAGAAACCAGGGCATTCTCCACAAGATTGAATGTGCGTCCATTATCTTGTTGCGACCCTGCAGGCAAGTATGCAGTTACTGTCAAGTAGGCCTTAGTCGAATGAGACTGTAGGTGCGCGGTCATCCCATGACCTAGGGCGGACCGGTGCACCTTCTCAGCATTATTTGCCTCCTCATACGACACTACTACATGTCCTTCGCCGGCTCCTGCTCCTCCAACAGATGCATTGAAGTTTGCATCTATTCTCCGCCTAGCCAATACTCTTTGATTGTTCAAGGGTGACAACTGGATTTGCAGCAAATGGCCTGTCTCATTTTTCACATGAATTTCCCCATAAATAATAACCCTCCATGGCCTCCGTATTGTAGCGAATCCCTGTATACCACGCCATTTATCGTACATCTCCTTGCACCTTGCACATGTTATACGTCGTATTGTCTCATGCATGTGAACTGTGGGCTCCCCTCCGGTCGCCCACCCGCTCGGTTCCTCGCGGACTCCTTTGTGGGGGCTCCCCTCCGGTCGCCCCCGGTCGCTCCGCTGTGGGGAGGTGAAAGGGGCTCCGCCGCTTGTTGAATAAGAATTATTAATTATTCATGGTCTTCAGGACCCCTTTAATCTGATTGAGTGAGCCAGCAGCTAAATTCCACTGCCCCACTCCGTGGGTCCCGCGATTCCCTTCATAAAACCAATAGAGTGGTCGAGCAGAAGTCTGCTTGACGTCTCCGTGTCATGTCATGTAATGTGTGTGAGTACACGAGTATGATTAAAATAGTTTGATCTGAGTCATCCGGCATTCTGTAACAACTGAATCCCTCTGCCCCGCTCCGCGGTGCCCGCGATCCCCCTTCATAATCCCAATAGAGTTGTCGAGCAGGAGTCTTGGAACGCTTGGCATTCCCACTGGAACGCTTGCGATTCTCACTGCACATCCCGGTTAGAAAACATTAAAGGAGAAGGAGAAGGAGAAGGGAAAAAATGAAGAAGAAGAAAAATTAGAGAATAAATAAGGGGTTATATGGAAATATAAGGGATAATTCAATCCCAAACACCCCCCTTTCCTCACTCCTTGGAAAGATCCCGACGACCTTTACATCATCTCCATACAAATATCCATCAAATATCACTACCCGTGCACTGACCATTCCCATCATCGCATCACCCCCATCATCAATCCCTGTCCAAGCCTTTATGATCTGACCATTTATCCGGGTCAGATTAATTTCCCCATTGACCCAGATCAACGCACTCGGTAGTCTGTCAACTGTATCATTCAACTTGGCTATCTGTGAATACATGTGTGCATAATGTCCATAAACCCTGTCTGATAATCCTTCTCCGGGAATGTGGAATATCATATCATACGAATCATGGATGAGAAGCGATTCAAGAGTCGAGTCCGACGCTTCCAACAAGGACGACCATCTCTTTTCAATATCGAGATTTTCAATATCAAGCTTGTCAAACGTGTTGAGTAACAAATATACCATATAGAATTTATTGTCAGTTTTAAATACAGTCGACGGAATACGGCCCCGCGATTCCCCTATCGATATACGAGAGCGATTGTCTAGCAGACCCCTACTTGACATGTGATCACCGTTTGCGATTACTTTTCCGTGTTTCCCTCATCTGTGAGTGGATATCCCAGAGAGTCACACGGTGCAATGCGAAAAAACAAATCTGGGCCAAATTATCCGATGTCGGAACGGCTCAATCTCGTTGACGACAAAATACTGCCAACATAGTCATCGTGATAAAAGGTTAGACTTGCGAGAGTAGATGGCAATTGCCTTCATCCTCTCAAGAGTCACTTCCTCTCACGATAACCACTGACGATCTAATGCTATCGGGACGAAGACCCGGAATTTGTTGCACTCTGACAAGATTCCAGTGCAGGTATACACTCGTCCACGCTGTTGTGAAGGCACCTCGAACCCGCACGTCGTTTACACGCTCGGAGATCCCAATAGAGTTGTTGAGCATTGCTGCACGCACGCACGCACAGTCTCTGTCGTCGATGTCACCATTGCCTTTCCATGCCTTGGTTGTGCAATGCCGGCGCCCCCCTTCATATAATCCCAATAGAGTTGTCGAACATTTGTCTGCTTGAGACGGCACCATTTGTTTCCGTGAGTCAGCAGCTGAATTCCACTGCCCCACTCCGTGGGTCCCGCGATTCCCCTTTCATAATCCCGAAATAGTTGTCAAGCAGAAGTCTGCTTGCGACGACACGTATTCCGTACGCGCCTCGAAAACCGAGTGTAAACAACTCAGATCCGTACAGATGCACACGAGTCAGCAGCTCAATTCCACTGCCCCACTCCGTGGGGCCCGCGATTCCCTTTTCATAATCCCAATATAGTTGTCAAGCAGAAGTCTGCTTGAGACGACACGTGTTCCCCATGCGCCTCGAAACACGAGTGTAAACAAGTCAGATCCGTACAGATGCACGCGAGTCAGCAGCTCAATTCCACTGCCCCACTCCGTGGGTCCCGCGATTCCCCTATCGATATACGAGAGCTATTGTCTAGCAGACCCCTACTTGACATGTGATCACCGTTTGCGATTACTTTTTCCGTGTTTCCGTCATCTGTGAGTGGATATCCCAGAGAGTATCGACCTCTTTGTGCCCTTTGCGATGCGAGCGATCGTCCCCGTAAGTCGACAGCGTTCCGCAATTTTGTTGGCCCATAACCTGTCAGCAGCTCAATTCTACTGCCCCACTCCGTGGGGCCCGCGATTTCCCTTTCATAATCCCAATAGTGTTTGTCGAGCAGAATTCTGCTTGCGACGACACGTGTTCCCGCACGCAATCGAAACACGTGTGTAAACAAGTCAGATCCGTACAGATACATGCGAATCTATCCTTCCAACTGCGACAAACTGCTCGGCGCCGAACGAACCAGACTTCTAGCATGAACAGAAAGTTTCGGATAAGATCCGACATTAGATTTGTGTTAGACTACCAACATCAGATCGGTGTCAGATAGATATCAGATTGGTGGTAGATACGCGTCGGTATCACACCATGTGGGGGGTCTCGCATGGTGCAATCCGAAAAAATAAATTCAGGCCAAATTACACGGTGTGATGGAACGGTGCGATAACCGTCCCGGACAAAAACACGGGGTGATAATACGAGAACGGGGTGATAAACTGGGTCCAGATAGCTAGATAGAATTAATCCAAATATAAACCAAAAATATGGGTTCTAGAGATAAAAATAGAATTACATTAATCCGCGGATTAATGTAAAGGTTAATTTATCCTTGTAACCTATCTTTTTGGTGTGTATATGGATTAATTCTATCTGTCTATCTGTACCCAGTTTATCACACCGTTCTCGTGTTTATCACCCCATGTTTTTTATCCGGGACATTTATCACACCGTCCGATCACACCGTATCTATCGGCTCTGCCAGTACTGTGCCAGCTTCCCGTAGTGACAGCTTCCTGTTGGCTGCGTCACCGGTTCTACTGACACGTGCTGTCTTGCCGGCTCCCGGCTTAAGATTCCTGGCTTAGGTTCTAGACTCAGGTTACAGGCTGCCGCCCCTTGAACGCTGGTGCCCCTTGATGGGTCTCCTGTGCTTGTAACGTTATTCTCGTCTCCGTGTATAGATTGGCGCGCATGTTCCGCTGCTTTCATCTCTGTCCACTCTACGGAGTGTATTAAAGCTGATACAACCTAGCCGAGTATCTGACTACCTACGCCACCAAAACGGTGGTTGGGAGCTTGGTTTGTTTGTCCTCGACACACCCCTGATGTAATGGGTTTTTTTGCTTTGTGGGTGCTTTTTCTTTTTGTTTAAAGCACAGAGTCTCATACACCCTCGCGGTGTCAAGTAGACTTTAACATGTAATGTAATGTAATGTAATCAACACCCCAGAGCTATGATTAGGGGTCGACTGTGTTATATAATATTAGTGAATAAATAATATTAACTAATATTAACTAATATTAGTTGGACGAGCCGTCTCACCAGAATTTCGATTTTATTTGAAAAACTAATAGTATGATTGTGACACTGTAATTTTAGTTGATATTAGTTTTTCAAACAGTAATATGAGTTGCCGCTCCTAGCTATGATCCGGATACTGCACTTGATATTCTACCATGCCCACTAAACTATAAAAAACATGTACTGTTTATACCATTCGTATGACAGCATCCTTTATAGGGCAGAGCAGTTCGCACATAGCCAATCCCAACTCCACGAGAGCAGAATCCGCAAAGGGCACTGCGTCGTCGCAAGTAGTACAACTAGTCGACGGATCCATGCTACAACTTGCTTTGTGCGGTGATCTGCGTGGACAAGAGGTTCCATTTGTAAAACAATTGTGAAAGGACTTTCACCCCTGACTGATGTCCTCAAACGACAAGCTAGTCAGAAACTTGAATTTGTTTTAGATTGCTCCATGGTTGTCCACCTTGACACACCTCGTCAAGATGTATGCAGACGCTACTATTCCTCCCCTACACCTAAATCTATATACCACAACTGATGATCAATGTTTAAAATCCTACGGTAAATATATATTGTAAATTGGAATTTAAATTGAAATTGTTACAACCGTGTAATGCCGTTACTCACAGGACGTGAAGTTAAGGACACCAAAAACTAAGCCTGAGCTAGCTATAGTCACCGTAGGGCCACCTCATTCAAAGAGAATCACCACCGATGCCTGACACCGTCAGGCACAGTGGCCACATCATGCCAGTGCAGCTTAATACGGGGGTTTTCACCCCGGTAGGAAAGCACCAACACAATGCAGCTGGCAAGACAAAAACTGAGGGGGGGGCACGGTCTGTGTGCTAGTCCCCGGGTATCGACCCGGGGTGTGCTTCCATGAAACGTCTGCACTGTAAAAATACATACATATTGTTACTGTTTGTGATTACTGCATATGACTACCAAGCATAATCTAGAACCCACGTCACCTCGGAAACGCATTATTAATTAAGTAACTGAGTAATGTCGGCGTGATGGATTCCTAAGATGCATTCAGAAACTAGGTGCTATGTAACATTTATCTGATATTCTTCAAGACGACGAGACTACCGGTACGCGAAGCAAGATTCACTGAGGAAACAAGTCCTATGCAGCGTCGCAAGCAACGCGGAAAATTGGCGGAGTGTGTTGGTAACGGGACGAAAGGTGGCAACGATGGGATGGAGGCATGGAGTTGACCGAAGCGAGTTAGTTAAGAGGGGGCTCCGCCAAAAATGACACAGGCATTTACAAAATATCAGACATCTACTGGAAATCTGATAGTCCAGTCAATCCTAGGAAACTTTGTGATAACCAAGGAGACGGTATTACATTTATAACTTCCGCAACTTGGAAGATGGCAGGTGATATCAGTTCCTCCTACACAGTCCCTACCGCCTGGAGTGTGACACTTACTATGTCTGCCATTGTGACTTTCCCAAGCTGCGGCGTACGGGAGGGTCCCCTAAACACCACGCCCCTCCAGGCGTCCCCCCCCCCCCCCCCCCCCCCCCCCCCCCCCCCCCCCCCCCCTCCCACACTAGCTTACTCAATAACAAGGATGGTATTGTATGCATAGCAAAACTACCTTATCAATATCAGAATTTGAATGTTTAATCTGCAGCATAAGCATCTAGCAGTTACTCTTGTTCTCATATAACTTGCAAGCGCTGTGATATGGTGGTTGATGATAGAAGAGTGGTAGCATGTACATCATAAAATTGATTTTTGAGAGACAAAGAATCGAATTTGAGTTGGTTGATCAAGTCTCAGGAGGCTGGTCATGAATCCTGAATCCTTGAACTCTTGAAGGATGGAAATATCTGTTGACATTTATTATGAATGAGATGAGAATCGCAAAATTATATCAGTACTGTAGTACGAACGAACTCAGGGTATCCGTTGGTAAAACAAGTGTTTGGGTTTCGTTGGTATCTGTAGATGTCGGCGTCGGAGGACTGGAATCGGGGAGTTAATACTGAGTAGTTTCAGTTATTCCTGGAGGGAGGGTGTGATCCTCGCATACCAAAGTATACTCAGTACGCGTAGACTGACCTCCAGGAGTTCGGCTTCGGTTTATATACTAATCGGAATCGGAATCGGTAGGTGGTCGGTAGTCGGTGGTAGCAGTGTCGGTAGTAGTGTCGGTAGCAATGTCGGTAGCTGGTCGGTGGCTGGTCGGTAGCAGTATGTGGTAGCTGGTCGGTGGTCGGTGTGTGTGATGTGTGATGAGTAGCAGTGTCGGTGTCAGCTGGTCGGTAGTCGGTGTGTGGTAGCTGGTCGGGAGTCGGTGGTCGGTCGTCTGTGTCTGTGGTCGGCCAGGCTACTACAAGTGCTCCCCCTTTCTGACAACCACGTCCGCGGGGTTGCTGTCTGCATGTATGAAGCTCTGGTGCCTGGAGAACTGGGTGTATTCGGTGTGGTCGGTGTATACCCGGTCAAAGTTTGTATATAATCGGTGAATTGTCGGTACATTCGGTGTATAACTGGTCATTGTCGGTGTATAATCGGTGTATAGTCGGTACATTCGGTGTATAACTGCTCATAGTCGGTGTATAATCGGTGTATAGTCGGTATAGTCGGTATAGCCGGTATAGTCGGTATAGTCGGTATAGTCGGTATAGTCGGTATAGTCGGGATAGTCGGTGTATAATCGGTACATTCGGTGTCAGTGGTCGGGGTTTTGAGATGAAGATTTTGTCTGCCAAAATCCGTCGGTTTTTTCGTAAGCTGATCGGTAAATGATTGTGCAGAAAAATAAGTGCCGGTTGTGTATCTCAAGAGGATTTATTGCTCGGCTGACGGTGGGTCGGGCAGTGTCTGACCTTGTGCAACAATGGCACTGACAAAGGCCGGGTGTCGGGGAAAGGGGGTCGGCAACATTGGTTTGGCCAGCAATGTGTTTCAATGTGTACTCAAATCGGAAGGAAAATGCCATCCATCGAGCCTGTTTGGGGCTGAGCAATTGCTGCATTTGCAGGTAAATTAAAGGAAAGTGGTCGGGTATAAGGTCAAAATTGGTACCCTCAAGGTAGCATCAGAATTCACTGAGGACTTTGTGGCAAGCAGAAAGATCAAGGGTTCTTACTGCAATTGTTTCGGTTGGAGGAATATCGGGTGGTAAGGGTAGTATCAGATTCAGATTTAGCATCAGATTTTCAAATGTGTCGGATGTTCAGATGTGTCAGATATTGAGATATGCAGATATTCAGATATTCAAATGTTCAGATGTTTATATGTTCATTTGTGTCATATGTTCAGAGGTTCAGAATTGAAAATACCAGATGTTCAGATGGTCAGGTGTTCAGGTGTTCTGAAACGGATCAGATGCTCATGTGTTCAGGTGTTCGGGTGTTCAGGTGTTCAGACGTTCAGATGTCCAGGTGTTTCAGGTGTTCAGGTGTTCAGGTGTTCAGGTGTTCAGGTGTTCAGGTATTCAGATGTTCAGATGTTCAGATGTTCAGGTGTTCAGGTGTTTAGGTGTTCAGGTATGCAGATATTCGTTTATGCACATGTGTCAGTTTGTCAGATATGCAGATGCTCAGATTTTCATATGGTCAGATGTTCAGATTTTCAGATGTTCAGAGGGTCAGAGGGTCAGGTGTTCAGATGTTCAGATGTTCAGATGTCCAGCATAGAAATTGGCAGATTTAGTTAGGGGATCCAAGCATTATGGCTGGATTGAGGAAAAGACAGGTCAGAGTGAGCGGAGGCTGAGGTAGGCTGAGGCTGAGGGAAATCTGAGACAGATCTGAGATGGATCTGAGGCTAGCTGGGTGATCTATCTGAGACGGATCCCATGGGGATCTGAGAAAGGCTGATTGATCGGAGGCAGATCCCAGGTGGATCTGGGTGATGCTGATTGATCTCATACAGATATGAGGCTGATTTTAGGCGGATGTGGGGCTGATCTGAGCTGTTGGGCTGACATTTCATCGGTTTCGGGGTAGTCCGGAAGGTCGGGGTTGTCCGGAAGGTCGGTGTAGTGCACTATCGGAGATTTCGGTGAGGTGGTAGGATAGAGATGGTGGAGAGTAGGGGGGGGGTCATGAATCATGACGGTTCTTGAATCATGAAGGATTGGTGGTCCATTTCGGTAGATTCGGCGCTTGAAGTGTTCGGTGGCCAAGTCAGGCTTGTCATACGGATAGCTTTTGGTCGCACCATAAGGTGGAAGCATGTTGGTAAGGATATAATGGACATAGTGGTATGTCGGCCTTATCGGTACATATGATATATGTAGGGGTATCAGGCACCAAGTGAAGTAGTATACCATCCATATCGGGACGGAGGAGGTGCTCGGGGATGGTTGTCAATAATCGCTCCTCATCCCGGGATATATACATCGGCATTGTATTTATCTGGCGGAGGTGCCTGTCAGTGATCAACCCGACAGGACTACGATCGGACTACTACAAGTTCACTTCCGGTTGTGGCATGGTCGGATGTCACATTCGGTTCCAGGTTCAGTTTCGGGTTCAGAGTGCAGGTTCGGGTACGGGTTCGGGTGTGGAAGGACGGGGGAGGCCGTAATCGGTTAGGCAAGGAGTGGTGCATATGTGAGAGCAGTTTTGGTAGCCCCAAAAGTGGCGGTATGGGCAGTAGTCCATTAGAATCGGTTGGAGGAGGCTGTGATGAGAGTTGTCAACGGTGCCACAAGGCTAGAATATCCTTTGATATACGTCCGGAAATAGGTTGAAAGTCCAAGGAAGGATCGGAAGTTGGCAACGGTTTTCGGTTTTCGGTTTTCGGTGGCCAGGATATTATTGTATCGCTTTGGGAGGGATCCATCTTGAGGTGTCCATTTCCAACAACATGACCAAGGAATTTCATTTCGGATGTAAGAAATTCGCATTTGTGGAGTCTGCAATAGAGTTTCTCCTTTCAGAGGCTATCAAACACCAGTCGGAGGTGTTTTAGTGGGTCAGCCGGGAGTTTTGAAAATATCAGAATATCATCGAGGAATATAACCACGAAGTCATCAAGATGCTCCAAAATTCGGTTCATGAGGGCTTGAAATTCGGATGGCCCGTTACAGATGCCCATGGGTAGGACCATATATTCGAAGTGACCTATCGGTGTGTTGAGAGCGGTTGTTGGAAGGTCGGATGGAAGGATTCTCATTATGAGGAACCACTTGTAGATCGGCATCGGTATAGGTATCGGCATCGGTATCGGCATCGGCATTGGTATCAGCATCGGCATCGGAATTAGTATCGGCATCGGTATCAGTATCGGTTTCGGATTTTGAGTGCATGTACTGGCCGGTAGTTGATGCACAGACGGAGGGAACCATCAGGTTTTGGTTTGAACTGCACGGGGGAGCCAAATGGAGATAAACTAGGTCAGATCTATCCTTTGGACAGGACATCGGTAACGGTTGTCTTGACTGCAGACATTTCTATTGGACTCATGCGGTAACAGTTTCGGTACGGTATGTTCGGTATGTTCGGTTGGAGAGGAATGAGTTCATCAATCTGGTCACGAAAAGGGGGTAAACCAGGGACTTCAGTGAAAATGTCAGTGTAAGAGTCGGTAAGAGTACGGAGAGCTGCAGCTAGGGCATGTTCCGTTGGTTTAGGCTCAGCAGTCACATTGTTGAGTGTTACATGGACAGTCTGAGACGGTATGTCACATGGGATTCTGCCAGATTGGGGGCGGTGGTCGGATGTGTGGTCAGGTTGTGGTCCTAAACTGATAGGTGGTTGTGATTGTTCCAAAAAAGGAAAGGAACCGCATCCTTGGCGGATTAGTTTACGGGCGCCCTTGGCGGTGATCATTTGCGGTGTGTCGGATGAGGGAAAGGATGCCAAGAAATGGGCAAGTGCATGTTGCATGACAGCTGAACCAGAGTCAAATCGGGTTTTTGAAACAGAGGATACTATGAAGTCGAAGCTAGTTGGGTGACGAAGTGATAATGTCTGTGCACTCATGTCAATACGGGTTGGCGAAGGAATTGATTACCCAAGATGGGTTCAAATGTTGTGGACGGTGTGAAATTACCAAGTTGGAGTTTTGCAATGGCATGACCAATAATCGGTATGGTCTGTGGACCGCCAGCAAGGGAGACAGAAGGTAGGGGATATGATGTAATGGTAAGTCCCATCCGCTGGGCCATACGGAGGGTGCCAAAATTATGGGATGCACCAGTGTTACCTAAAATGGAGACTTTAGCATCTGCCAAGAGGTCGGAATAAACATTAGCCAGGGGGATTGTAATTGTCCAAGCATGGACTAGCCAGTGTTGGTCGGATGGGTCAGTTTTGGGTCGAATAGGTCGGATGGGTCGGTTTTGGGTCGGTTGGGTCGGATGGGTCGGTTTTGGGTCGGTTGGGTCGGTTGGGTCGGATGGGTCGGTTGGGTCGGATGGGTCGGTTGGGTCGGTTGGGTCGGTTATGGGTCTGGTGGCACGGATGGGTCGGTTTGTGGTCGGTGTTGGGACAGTCCCAGGCGTAGGTGAGCCGGTTGCCGGGGGGGGGGGGGGGGGGGGGGGGGGGGGGGGGGGGCACAGTTGGTACTGGCCGAGGTCAGGCAGGTGGCCATAGTGTCAGGCGGGGGTGGGCCGGTTGCCGACTGCGGAGGCAGAGTCGGTTGCTGAGTCGGCACAGTGTCAGCCACAGTGGATGGTCCGGCACCATGAAGGTGTTCAGGTTCGGGGTCCGCACTGTTGCGGGTCATGCGTGGGGGCATGTTGGAGTCTGTTAAGTCGGAATGCTATAGATCTGTTAGTCAGATTGATGAGATCGGGGGAAGGCAGCAGGCCAGGAGTGGAATGGAAATCAGTCGGGGATATCACTATATCCGTCGTGGGGGGAAGATGAATTTCACGAGGGCTTACTGGTGAAGTGAACAATTCGGCATCAGAGGAGTCACGAAGGCAAGGTGAACTAATTTGCGGCAGGAGAAAAATTACGAGGGCCAGATAAGCAAATCCGAGCTAGAAGATTCACGAGGGCGGTGTGAACAATTCGGCACGAGAGAATTCACGTACCAGTGTTGACGGTGTTATCAGTTCTGTCTGACAGGGACAGATTAGAGAACGGATTGGATGGGTCGGTGGATCGGTGTTGGGTGCCACGCAGTGCCGGTGGCGGTTTGGTTACTGTTCGCGTGCCTGTTCTTTTCAGACTGTCGGAGGTAAGGAAAAGAAAGGCCGGTTAATGACGGGATTGTCGGGGAGGGTCGGTGGTCCCTGGAAATAGAGCTAATCAAGGAGACTGGGGGACGGAATTCGGCGTTAGCAGCAACGATTCAGTCAGTGGCATACCATTATGATTGAATGTCTGGAATAACCAAGGGGGCTACAAAATCCGGTGTGTTAAACGAGATGGAAAAAATCCGCTGGGCCGATCGGATGCTCAGTGTGAAAACCCCAGCTCCAAGGCTCCAGACAAGGCTTCGAAACCACTTGTAGATGTCGGCGTCGGAGGACTGGAATCGGGGAGTTAATACTGAGTAGTTTCAGTTATTCCTGGAGGGAGGGTGTGATCCTCGCATACCAAAGTATACTCAGTACGCGTAGACTGACCTCCAGGAGTTCGGCTTCGGTTTATATACTAATCGGAATCGGAATCGGTAGGTGGTCGGTAGTCGGTGGTAGCAGTGTCGGTAGTAGTGTCGGTAGCAATGTCGGTAGCTGGTCGGTGGCTGGTCGGTAGCAGTATGTGGTAGCTGGTCGGTGGTCGGTGTGTGTGATGTGTGATGAGTAGCAGTGTCGGTGTCAGCTGGTCGGTAGTCGGTGTGTGGTAGCTGGTCGGGAGTCGGTGGTCGGTCGTCTGTGTCTGTGGTCGGCCAGGCTACTACAGTATCCGTTGGTAAAACAAGTGTTTGGGTTTCGTTGGTATCCGTTGGTACAACAAGTGTTTGGGTTTCAGTTCATCGGTGTTTTTCTTTTTAGCCCCTCCAAATATCATGGTTGGGAAAGTCTCTTAAGGCTATTTTGCTACCCAATTTAGTGAATCTGCCGATAAAATACTGGTAGAATCCACCTTGGAGATTCACCCTGTGAGGCGCACATCCTTCTTGTAAAAAATAAACTTGACAGTATCAATACAAGGGTGGGGTCGGGGTGCGATAATTTATGAGAAAGGAAGTCGAATTGGGGTACTATATTCCCCTTGTTTGCTGTGGCCCTCAATCCACGCATCCTTATATTCAATTATTTTTCTCTCCTGAATCCTGAATTTTTTCTCTCCTGAATCTCGACCATGGTGAGTTCGGCAAGCAAGAAACCCATATTCTGCGGGGAGGGGGAGGGAAAGGGGGGGGGGGGGGGGGGGGGGGGGGGGGGGGGGGTCGTCCTCACCTAAGGCATTATTTGGCTACCACCCGTATACCATTGGTCATGCTGATTTATTTTGCAAAATAAATCAGCAAGGAGTCGGCAAGGAGGCTCGTTGTATTATAATCCATTGGTACCCTCGCTCATGGGCTAAAAGCTACAAAGGAAATGCGAGAATAGCATAATCCTTATGATAGTTGCCACTTTACAATACATAATACTACGACGCCTTTCCTGACGAAATTATTCAACACCTGCTGGAATTGAAATTGAAATTGAAATTGTTACATCCGTGAAATACAGTCACTCACTGGACGTGATGTTAAGGACACCACAGCGTAAGCCGGAGCTAGCTATAGTCACCGTCACCTGCTGGAATAATAGCAATCATTCAATCAATAGACGCCCTCACCTTGAATACCGGTACTCCGGTAGGTAACAGGAATTTAACGCCACCTGGGTGACCTGGCCGCTGGTTGAACAAATAACAATTTTGTGAAAGTGGCAGGTGCTACAAAAGATTGTGCAGCTGAAGAAGAGTGCAGCCGACGAGGGATATGATTCAGCTCCAATGTATTGAGCGATGTGAAAAGTGAATGCCTAGAAAATATCATTATTGGCCTGGTCAGTCTTGTCTTCGGGGGTTCGAGTAGTTGATATTTAATGTGTGTTTTAACCTCCTATTATTTGTGGATCGAGCCGAGATGTGAAGCCGTTCGATGGCAGTTAAATTGTTTAACGCCCCGTAATGGTGGATCAATCCAGGAGTTTTTGCCAGGGCCCCCTGGTTTTTACCGCCCCTCCATGGCGACTTCGGTAAAACAGCCGTACTGCCGGACGAGCAAAACGGGCGAGCAAAACGGGTGCGCCAAACGGAGGCACCAAACGGATGCGCTAATGAACCTAAGGGTTCGCCCTACAAATTGCATTTGGACCGCACCAACTGACGTTTGCAAACGGCAGGCAGCTCGATAAGCTAGCGAACGCAGTCACCTATTCTCCGACTCGTTGCAGTCACGTCACCTCATCTTCCAGGTAGATTTAAGTCAAACTGCGCCCCGAACCACTTGACGTTGGGATTCGACGGTCAAGTCATCCCGAAGGAGACTGCCTAGTCATAGCCGGAGGGTGCACAGCCCCAGTTTTTGAGATAACGCGCAACTGTGAACCAGAGCGCGTTATATGAGACACACATTCCGCAAGAACAGCCACGAGGGCAGCAACAAGGTTTACGAGGGCAGCAACAAGGTTACACACACCGCACATCCACACAAAACAACCCTAGTTACCGCCCCTCCATGGCATGGTTACAGCGACGCTACCCATCCCCAATTCCCCATCCCCAGCCATCAGCGGATCCCTTGGTCCAATTGGTCCAATCCAACACAAGGGCGGTCACGCCCTTGTTGCCGTGTGATGGCAGATTGGCACGTCAATTGGACCCAAGGATTCGAAGTGGATCGTGCCCGGCATTCCATGCCACCCGACGCCTCACGTGCAGATGATGCATGTCAGATGCCTAGTTGTTCTGATGGGTGTACACAGGAGTCATCTTCTGCCAAAAGTTGATTCAAGCCGATCGATTTATTCCGACTATAGGACGTACATGATCGATTTATTCCGACTATAGGTTGTTCATGACATGGATATTTGCGATTCGTTTAGCATTGTTCCAGATTTTTCTGAGCACCTCGTTTTATTTTCTGAGGGGGGGAGGGGAGGGGAGGGAGGGGGTGTGGGGTGGGGGGGGCAGGCCGGGCAGCCTTCATTTGTCTTTTGCTAACTTTTTACTCAGCTTCAATGAAATTCTGAGACCACCCACGAGTAGGCAAGGGCAGTCCATTGGCACCACTTTGATCTGGGTTTTTTTGCGGTTGTACTTAATTTCCGACGTGCACCCATGAGAGCAGTAATGCTAGATGTGCAACAAGAAAAAAGCTTTTTTTTTTTTTTCTTGTGACGGATAAACTCGAAAATAGTCCGCTTCGCAGACGCGAGGGGTTGGGTAGGAGGGTAGGGCTTCTGGGGGGCTGTAGACTGTAAGACTGTAGAATGCAGACTCTACTGGGCTGTGCTGAGCGTGTTGCCGAGAATTGTTACCTGAAGCTATGCAACCAAGTTCAAGTCCAGGGGGAAGCCAGTTTGTGGGGGATGGTACGGGATAAACTGTTGGTAGACGGCAATAGAGAACCCTAGTACACACAGGTTTCCAAATCCGCCGGATCTGTTTCTTCAGGCCTTTCTGGGATGAGCATCCTCACATGCTTTTGCAGCCCCTTCATACGCCCATCATGTTCATGGTTTCTATGACCTGGATCTTTACACGCCTTTTCTATGACCTGTATAATCCACATATGTGGCCCCTTGGTTTCAGCGGGTATCGCACGGGGGGACTTGGCAATGGAAGACGGTTAGCAGAGTTAGCTACCAGAGTTAGCTAAAAAAGCATGTAACAATACAATCCAATCCTGAATGGTCTCAATGGGTCTATTACGGAAACTATGTAACAATCCAGTCCTAAATGGTCTCAATGGGCTATTTTACGGAAACCATGTAACAACCCAGTCCTAAACGGTCTCAATGGGGTACCGGTATACAAATGGTATCTACCTAAAACCTCGTAGCCCCCATAGAGATGGCCTTGCAATCCTGGGATGCCCTGGACCAGTTGCCTACCCCCCCCCCCCCCCCCCCCCCCCCCCCCCCCCCCCCCCCCCCCCTCCCCCACTATGCATAAATGCGAGCGCTAGCACTATTATTGGCATTAGCATGAGCTTGCCAAGTCATATACATCCATCCATACATGCATATATATAAATAAACAACAGTTCTGTATATAGTATTTAGCTATACTTGGACTGGAACATACATACGTACATATAATAATCAAAACACAAGGATTTCCCCCAAAGATAGTAAGAACGAATGTTGAGCTGAAAACGTGACAGGTGTGGGCAACAGATGGTCCTAGAAAGTCCTAGAAACTTAGACCAAGCCAGATGCCAACGTCTGAGCCTCAGCCTCATCAAGGGGGACCAGCCTCAGCAGCAGCACTCTCCCCCGCCTCAGCTGCATCATCGACAGCCTCCTCAACCTTTTCAGTAGTCTCCTCCACTGCCTCCTCTGCCTCCTCCAAGGCAGCAGACGCCCTTTCAGCCTCCTCCACTGCATTCTCAGCCTCCTCCAGAGCAGCAGTAGCTGCCGCTTCGGCCTCTTCATCGAGCCCACCTAGGCCAGACATGGCAGCCTCCTCAACCTTCTCTGCAGCCTCCTCCACTGCCTCCTCTGCCTCCTCCAAGGCAGCGGACGCCCTTTCGGCGTCCTCCACTGCATTCTCAGCCTCCTCCAGAGTAGCAGAAGCAGCCTCCTCAACTTCCTCCTTCACCTCCTCAACCAGCCCGCCTGGACCAGACATGGCAGAGGCCTCAGCAGTAGCAGCAGCAGCAGCAGCTCTCTCCCTCGCCTCGGCAGCGCCATCATCATCATCATCAGCGGCAGCTCTCTCCCTCGCCTCGGCATCGCCATCAGCAGCCTCCTCAACCATCCCACTAAGACCAGACATAGCAGCTGCCGCTGTTTCCTCCCCCTCCTCCCCCCCCTCCCCAGCTTCCCTCTTGGCCTCCTCAACCAGCCCACCTAGACCAGCCATAGCAGCGGCCGCTGTTTCCTCCCCCTCCTCAACTTCATCGTTCAGTCCAGCCATGGCAGCGGCCGCTGCCGCCTCCTCAACCCCCTCCCCCTCCTCATCTACAGCCCCATCAAGTGCACCACCCAGAGTGCTACCCATGTTGGCAGCAGCTGCTTCTAGGTCACCATCTGAGTCACCGAAGCCAGCTGCCGCCGCCATGTGGTCAGCTTGGGACTCACCCCCCACATCCTCCTCCTCCTCCTCTGTCTCCTCATCATCAGCATTGGTCTCTTCAGGATCCTTTGCCTCTGCCGCAGGGGTCTCGGCCTCAGAAGCTTCCTTCTCAGGAGCAGCAGCCTCCACTTCATCACTAGGCTCAGCAGGGGCAGCATTAGCCTCTGCTTCATCACTAGCCTCAGCAGGGGCAACGTCAGCCTCTGCCTCAGCAGCAGCCTCCAATTCATCACTAGGCTCAGCAGGGGCAGCGTCAGCATCAGCAGGAGCTTCGGCCTCAGCCTCAGCAGGGGTAGCGTCAGCATCAGCAGGAGCCTCGGCCTCAGCCTCAGCAGGGGTAGCGTCAGCGTCAGCTTCAGCAGGAGCCTCGGCCTCAGCCTCAGCAGGGGTAGCGTCAGCGTCAGCTTCAGCAGGCTCTGCGGAACCCCCCCCAACGATGACTGACGCCGGTGGAAAGGCCGCTGACTTGCTCAGGTCCTCGTGGGTCATGTCTTCCATCCCAGCCAGTCCATCTACTGCGTCATTGCCGAAGCTGGCACCTGGGTCCACAGCAGGGGGGGCTGCGGCCGAGGCAGGGCGTGAGACAGGCCTGGAGCCTGCCTGGCGGGAGGCCGT
Source organism: Chlamydomonas sp. ICE-L (assembly GCA_013435795.1). Lineage (NCBI taxonomy): Eukaryota > Viridiplantae > Chlorophyta > Chlorophyceae > Chlamydomonadales > Chlamydomonadaceae > Chlamydomonas > Chlamydomonas sp. ICE-L. The sequence goes on along the minus strand of JACBWV010000338.1, from coordinate 4,393,021 downwards.
TGCACTAGCAGCGGCCGCAGAGGTGGGCCGAGACGTTCGCAGAGCTGCTGAGCCACTAGTGGAAGGGGGTCGTGACAGCCTGGCGGCCGCTGAGGTGGGCCGGGAGCCAGCTGCAGACGCATGGGGTGACCCCACTACAGACGCACGGGGTGACCCATATGCAGACGCAGACGCAGGGCGTGACCTGGCCTTATGATCCAGAGCTGATTGAAGGTAGGGGGAGGCGCTACCCTTAGACGCACTACCACTAGCACTGCGGCGAGATATCGTGCTTCCTGATGGGGAGGGGGGAGCAGACCCCTCGGAAGGGCTGGCCTTGGTTGGTGTGGATGGGTCGCCTGCGTTCCTAGGCGATGATCTGGGCAGGCCTGGGGGCTTTCGGTTTCCTGTGGAGGTGATGGGCAGGTGGGTAGGGTGGGTAGGGTAGGTAAGTAGGTGGTGGATAGGAGGGAGGGAGGGAGGGAGGGAGGGAGGGAGGGAGGGCTATCATAATGATTATCGTGGAGGTGGTTGCAGGGTGGACGGTTTTTTGAGGGGTCTTGGAGGTGTGGAGGTGGAACGGAAAGGTGGTCGCCCCAAAGTCGATTGGTGGAGGGGGAAGGGTTTTGGAGGTGGGGAGGGGGTATATTAGGGGAAGGTAGAAAAAAACCTTTTCAGTGAGAACCACTTTCAGTGAAGGGGTTTAGGGTTGGGGGGTTAAGGACTTTATTCCAAGGTTTATGGTTTAGGTGGTTTTAGGGTTTATGGTTGAAGGTATAGGTGGTTTTAGGGGTTAGGTAAGTGGGGGCTAAACTTAAGCTGGGGCACATTCACCCTCCACCCCACGACCACAAAACTCTCCAACTCCACACTTCCTCCTTCCTTCAACTTAAAATCCACTTCCACCTCCAATACCCCCAAAACCACTGTCCCCCTCCTCCACTAAAGTGAAGGCTACCTCCCCCCTTCACCCTCCACTACCCCCAACACCCTTCCCCCTCCTCCACTAAAGTGAAGGCCTACCTCCCCCCCTTCCACCTCCACTACCCCCAAAACCCTTCCCCCTCCTCCACTAAAGTGAAGGCTACCTCCCCCCTTCCACCTCCACTACCCCCAAACCCTTCCCCCTCCTCCCACTAAAGTGAAGACTACCTCCCCCCTTCCACCCTCCAACACCCCCAAACCCCTTCCCCCTCCTCCACTAAAGTGAAGCCTACCTCCCCCCTTCCACCTCCACTACCTAAAAAAAAAAACTTCTACCTCCACCACCTCCAGAACTAAAAAATAGCGGACCTACCTGAGGAGGTTGAGGGCCCGGATTCTGCAGTCCATCCGTACTCGGTGTCCTCATCCTCATCCCTGGGCCGTGCAGGCTGCACACTTGCACTACGTCCTCCAGGGCGCGCGCTCATCGTGGCACGTTGCCTGTTGCCCAGCACCGGCGAGTCGAAGGCTCCTGTGTAGCGGCTGCCCAGGGGGTCTGTGCCAGCTGAGCCAGGTCGCCGGTTGTATGGCCTCTCCTTTGGTGGGGAGCCTAAGGGGGCGTACCGAGCCCAATCAGGGCCGCGGTAGTTGGACTGCTGGTAGGAGTACGTGGCGTTGTGTTTGTGCTGCTCCTGCAGGCCACCCCAGCGAAGCTCGCGTGCGCCTTCGACGGCCTTGCCTTTCCAACCAGGGCCCCTCTCCATGGAGTACTCAGAGCGGGTGTTGTCGATGGCCTTCAGCAGTTTAGAGTTCTGCATTGCAAGTGGGTGGTGGGTAGGGTAGGTGGTTAGGTAGGTGGTTAGGGTAGGGTAGGTGGTCAGGTAGGTGGTTAGGGTAGGGTAGGTGGTTAGGTAGGTGGGTAGGTAGGTAGGTGGTTAGGGTAGGGTAGGTGGTTAGGGTAGGGTAGGTGGTTAGGGTAGGGTAGAGTAGGGTAGGTGGGTAGGATAGGGTAGGTGGGTAGGGTAGGAGGGAGGAAGGTAGGGAGGGAGAGAGGGAGGGTGTGTGCTATCACGATTTTTATACATACTTTTTAGGGTGGGGTGGGGGGTTATAACTGACTGACTGATCCAGAGACCTTATCCCTCTATCCCCTGCTGACATTTACCTTACCCTGCAACAATTATGTTGTCGCACAATGCAATGAGTTCAAATCCGCATCCTGTCCATCTTCTTCAAGACAAAAAAAGGCAGAAAAGGAAGAAGAAAAGACGAGAGAAAAGGAGAGAAGGACAGACGAAGGAGGGAGAAGAAAAAAAAAACAAAAAAAAAAAAAAGAAGGGAGGAACGGAAACGAACATGCGGAGGCAAGACCAACGGCCGAACAGTACGAAGAAACACAGGAGATCAGACGCACGGAAGAGCCGTCCCTTCCCCCCCTGCACCTCTTCTTCCATCACACCTTGCATACAATTGACTCTTACACCACATTCTCGACGAATAACGTCCTCTCATTCACAGTCCCCCTAAACGTCTTCCAAACGCATCATGTATTGGTGGGTCTCCTTGTACGATGGCACGCCCTCAGTCTTAGACACGTGGTGGATACTGGCAGGGCTGGTGGTGCAGGTAACATTTACATGGTCCACACACTTAGTATTGGAGGCAGGGTCATAGTAGGCTCCAGGCTTCCATTGGAAAGTGGTTCGACCCAACCAGGGCTTGAAGACCTTCGTTGAGTCGAAGTTTTTGATTTTGATCATCTTGTCGAGGAGGTGGCGGTTTTCCTGTGAAGGGTAGGGGTGGTGAGGAAGGGCAAGGGTTGATGAAGGGGAAGGGGTGGTGTGAAAAGAATGAATAGAAGGGTAGTAGGATGGTTGAGGAATGGTTTAAGGGGTGTGAGGAAGGGCAAGGGGGAGAAGGGGAAGGTGGTGGTGATTGAAGAAGGGTAAGGGATGGTGAGGAAGGTTTAAGGGTGGTTGAGGAAGGGCAAGGTTGATGAAGGGGAAGGGGGGGGGTGGGGGGGAAGAAGGGGAAGGAGGGGGAGGAGGGGAAGGGGGGGGGGAGGAAGGGAAAGGGTGCGATGAAGGGAAGGGGGGGTGAAGAAGGGTAAGGAGATGGGAGGAAGGAAGGGCAAGGGGGGTGGTTGAGGAAGGGAAAAGGGTTTGATGAAGGGGAGGGGTGGTGAAGAAGGGTAAGGGATGGATGGGAAGTTAAGGCTTGACGTTAGGGGGGCGCTGCGGGGGGAGGGAGAGGAATAAGGGGGGAGGAAGGGGAAGGGGGGGGAGTGAAGAAAGGGTAGAGGGAGGGGGGAGATAGGGAGAAGGGGGGTGGGTGAGGATATCGGAGGAAGGGCAAGGGTGGAGGAAGGGGAAGGCGGTGGGGGGGGTGGTTGGAGAAAGCAAGAAGGGTAAGGGATGGTGGCAGGAAGGGCAAGGGGTGGTGGGGAAGGGCAAGGGGGATGAAGGGGAAGGGGGGTGGTGACGGAAGGGTAAGGGATGGTGAGGAAGGGCAGGGGTGGTGAGAAGGGCAAGGTTGATGAAGGGGAAGGGGGTGGTGCACGACAGGGGGAATGGGGGAGGGGGAGTGAAGGGAAGGGGCGGGGAGGGGGGGGCGGAGGAAGGGCAAAGGGGGGAGGAGGGGAAGGGCGGGGTTGGGAGGGTGGAAGAAGGGGAAGGGAGGGGGAGGAGGGAAAGGGAGGGAAGGGAGGCCAAGGGAAAGGGGTGATGGAAGGGGAAGGGGTAGGGTGGGCAAGAAGGGTAAGGATGGGATGGTGAGGAAAGGGCAGGCAAAGGGGTGGGTGAGGGAACGGGCAAGGTTGTTGATGAAGGGGAAGGGGATGGTGAAGAAGGGTAAGGGATGGTGAGGAAGGGCGCAAGGGGGGGTGGTGAGGAGGGCAAGGGTTGATGAGGGAGAGGGGTGGTGAAGAAGGGTGGTAAGGGATGGGGGGAAGGGCAAGGGGTGGTGAGGAAGGGCAAGGGTTGATGAAGGGGAAGGGGTGGTGAAGAAGGGTAAGGGATGGTGAGGAAGGTTAAGGGGTGGTGAGGAAGGGCAAGGGTTGATGAAGGGGAAGGGGTGGTGAAGAAGGGTAAGGGATGGTGAGGAAGGGCAAGGGGTGGTGAGGAAGGGCAAGGGTTGATGAAGGGGAAGGGGGGGTGAAGAAATAAGAGGGTAAGGGATGGTTCGAGGAAGGGCAAGGGGTGTAGGGGTGGTGAGGGAAGGGCAAGGGTTGATGAAGGGGAAGGGCGTGTGAAGAAGGGAAGGGGAGTGAGGAAGGGCAAAGGGGTTGGTGAGGAAGGGCAAGCGGTTGATGAAAGGGGAAGGGTGGTGAAGAAGGGTAAGGGATGGTGAGGAAGGGCAAGGGGGTGGTGAGGAAGCGCAAGGGCTTGATGAAGGGGAAGGGGTGGTTGAAGAAGGGAAGGAGGCGGGAGGAAGGGAAGGGGGGTGAGGAAGGGAAAGGGGGACGAAAGGGGGAGGAAGTGGGAAGGAGGGGGTGAGAAGGGTAAGGTATAAGGGAGATGGGGAGGAAGGGCAAGGGGGTTGGTGAGGAAGGGCAAGGGTTGATCTGAAGGGGGGAAGGGGGGTGGTAAGAAGGGTAAGGGTAATGTGAGAAGGGCAAGGGGTGGTGAGGAAAAGGGCAAGGGTTTGATGGGGGGAAGGGAGGGGTGGTGAAGCAAGGGTAAGGGATGGTGAGAGGGAAGGGCAAGGGGTGGTGAGGAAGGGGAAAGGGTTGATGAAGGGGACGGAAGGGGGGGGTGGTGAAGATGAGAAGGGTAAGGGATAAACGGATGGTGAGGAAGGGCAGGGGGTGACGGGCCAAGGGGGGTGGTGGGAGGGCAAGGGTGGATTGAAGGGGAAAGGGGGTGGTGAAGGAGGGTAAGGGATGGTGAGGAGTAGGGCAAGGGGCTGGTGAGGAAGGGGCAAGGGTTGATGAAGTGGAAGGGTGGTGAAGAAGGGTAAGGGGTGGTGAGGAAGGGTAAGGGGTGGTGAGGAAGGGCAAGGGGTGATGAAGGGACAGGCCGCCGGTGGTGAAGAAGGGCAGTACGTGCAAGGGGATGGTGAGGAAAAGGAAGGCAACTTGGTGGTGAGGAAGGGCAAGGGTGATGAAGGGGAAGGGTGGTGTGAAGAAGGGTAAGGGTATGTGAGGAAGGTTAGGTGGTGCGGGGACTCAGGGCAGGTCGGCCAAGATTTGGGTTCTTTGTAGCGGCAATTTGGGCCAAAACAGGGTCATAAGTAGCGAAAGCTATATATAGAGGAGGAAAGAATCTCTGGTGACAGCCCCCCCCCCTATTGATGGTAAGCCCCAGTGCAAGCAAACGGGCTGGCCCCCTGAACCTCACGCCTCGTATTAAAGCGTACAATTTATTTACGTATTTAGGCCTGCAGGGTATTCTGTATCGAAGATTAGCTCAATGGTAGAGCTCGTTGAAACAAGAAGGTGCGGGGTTCGAATCCCTACGGTTGCGCTTTAGTGTCGGCGGTCGCTGTCAACCGCCATGGTAGCACTGCCCAGGTTAAGTAGCAGCCCGTTTTCTACAGCAGAAAGACAGGGTTCCCTTAATACCACGCCCCACCAGACGTTCTCATTACTGACCTGTGGCACCAAATGTTTTTTGCCCTGGAGGGTATTCTTGAAGGTGCTACATATAGCACAAGTGCTAAATAATGTACCTTAGTGTTTTGGCAGTGCTAGGTCAGAGTCTGAGGGGGTTGCTTTGGGGGGCAAAGAAAGCTGTTGGTAGCACCCCAAAATCTACGGAAAGCACCATGGTGCTATGTAAAGACGCCGGTTCGTTTCCTTCGGAAACAAGTTCTATGCAGCGTCGCAAGCAACGCTACAAATTGGCGGAGAGTGTTCGCAACGGAGCGACAGGTGGCAACGGAAGCGAGTTAGTTACGAGACCGTTGGCTGACGTGTCAGGCTTTGTCTCGGTTGGACAGTTGGTCGGACGGACAAACGGACAATAGGGTAACCCTGAGGGCTCCTGCCACCCAGAAGGGGGGGCTCCGCCCAAAACCTGGTAGTGAGGGAATGCAGGCATACAGGGTGCATTAAAAATTGAAAATCCAAACACTTTGCCACGGGCCGTGAGATTGAAGGGACCTTCACATTCGCTTGCACTGAGGAATGGTTACTATGCTGGGTTTTGGTTTCGCAGACCACTACTGTGCTTGAGCTCGGACTTCCACGCAACAGCACTAAGGGAAGACTCAACCTCTTCCAAGGCAGCAAGTCTGAAATTTGGGAACTTGGCAAGGGCTCGAACCACAGACCTGTCAGGTTGATGGATTCTACTGAACCAACCAGCCTCAGCTCGATATGGGGTGGATAGGGTACAGTAAATCCTATCATTGCCACGTGGCCATGTGCAAGTCATGGGCCAGAAGTCATGACTGACTGACTAACTGACTGAATGGGCCTGAAGCTATGAAGGCTGATCGCTCTGGCTACCAAGGGGCTGTTGCTCATTAACCAACTGAAGGTGGTGGTGGTGGTGGTTTGTGGTTGTGTGGTGAGGAGTGTATGTTTGGTGTGTGGGCGTATGTGGGGGTGTTGGGGTAAACTAGCACCCCAGTGCATCCATGGGCTACTACAATCCTACCCCCAGTACAAAGAGAAATGGGTAAATATCCTCGGGATATCCAAGCCATGCCACCATGGTAGCATGCCATGTTCTCACTCATAAGTCATAAGTTGAGGAATGTAAGGATAACTGCTCTGTGAGAATACTCTGCAGTTTTCAGGGCCAGGTGCCAAAGTTGAAGTCCGACACGGGATCTCCATCTCTTACGTTATCGATCTCAGTCTGGCGCTCCAAATCCAGCATTCTTCGCTTTGGGTTGTTGAATTTATCGATGTTCAGGCTATTGCACTCGGGCTCAGCGTTGTCGATCCGCTTCTTCATCTTGTCCAGTCGCTGCTTGTGCAGCTTCTGACAATGTGCTTGCCATTTCTGCGAAAACAAGACAGCAGGAAGGTCAGCATATGCGAGTGGTGAATAGCTAATTGCGAATTTTGGGCCTGGACGTGGGTGCTCTGTGCAGATGCCGTGGAAACGAGGGCACGGATCATGGTACGGAAGCCTTGTTGCGCATTGATAGCAAAGACCAAACGATGCCCAGAGGGCGCATGCACAACGGCAGGAATGCGTGATCTTCTGAAAAAGGGGCGCGGGGAGCAGGTGTGGGCGGACGGGGGTGGGGCCAGGGGGTGGGGTGGTGGGGGGTTGGCACTGCTCACCTCACACCATTGCCCAGAATATAGGGGGGCGGGGGGGTGGTGGGTGGGGGGGCATGATACGAGGTAGGGCAGAGCAGATCAGGCCTCTGTGAGTGCTCGCTTTCTTTAGCAAAGGAACTGCGTTCCTGCATGTTGCCCAAAGGTTCTGTTGGCCTCAAAGTTTGGGTTGTCCTCAGTTACAATTTTGCAGCCCCAAGGTTTGAGCTGCCCTGAGTGACCGCACACATGATATTGCTGAACTAAACCCCACGCAAGCATCAGATTCCAGGCAACCAAAACAACACGGTAGTTTATGTGTTTTTACCTGCTAAATGCTATCCAGCATAAATTCATTATATACTCCCCCCCCACCCCACCCACCCACTCATGCACTTCTTCCATATGCACCAACCTAAAACAAGAAATACGACCCACCCACCCACCACCCCACTCATAAACCCAATCTGCAAAACGCCCAAACAACGAACCACATAGACAACACAAGACCAACAGCCTCTTGCAGCCAAGCCTATGAAGCTTCCATCAAACGTCCTCCACAAGTTGAACTACTAATATCCTTGCACAAAAAAAAGAAGATGTACAACCACCTGTAATCACAATCCCACACAGCCATTCTTGAGATAGTGGGTCAGTGGGCCCAGGTATGGAGTAAGGGGTTCAGGGCACTAGGGCAGTGCAAGGGGTTGGGGATGAGCAATCAAGCACTCTCATCGGAAGCATGGTTTGCGTTTCGAGAATAGCTGCGGCAGATTACGCGCGAGTCCAAACGTTGGAAGTAGCGAGCGTTCTGGTGACCAGGATTGACAAGAGCAAACATGTGTAGTTCAAGCAACACTCAGAGGCGAGACGCGGACGAGCGCATCGAATTTTGAAGTGCAGAAGCTGGGAGCATAGCAGGGAAATGGAATCCAGGTTCGTGGCAGGCGAAGGTATATGCTATATGCGCACGACAAAGCGTGTGTGAGAAAGACCGCGCTCTCACCTCATCGCAAGTATGCGAGGAAACTGGTTGTGCTTTCCTTCCTCGGTCAGCCATTGTTGTACAGAAGCCCAGAAGCAATTCCCCTCAGAGCTCTATTCTACAGCTGTTATCACCCTGAGGTCCGAACAATATGAAATCTAGTGGGAGACCTTCTTAAATCAAAATTCGCAGACGGGCAGTCGATATAGGGAGCTGGGGAGACAATGCTGCAAGATTCTATTGAGATTGGCCACGGGTTGTGTTTGTTCTTCAGGCTGGCTCAATTGCGAGCGGCGACGCAAGGTATAGAAACCAGGATTGAAGCAGCAAAAAGTTTGCTAACCGGGGATACTTAGCCAGCGGTGGAGGAGGAAGAATGAAGAAGGTCTGGGGTACAACTACTTTTGAGCCCTATCTAGCTTTGGTACTATGTCGACAGATACCGCGTACCGGAACCGCTTGGCACCGAAATGAAGACCAGAGGCGACCAGAAGGATGAAGACTTTGTGACGCATGGGTGAGCGGCAGAGCGCGGGCGCGGGTTACTTCGAGATGGATGCGGGCGTCCCCTCTCATGCCGCGAGACAGGCCAGCGTGAGATATTATGTCATAATTGTATCCACGATCGTGTCAGTCTTTAACCATGTGATTAAATGATATACTCGGGTGTGTTGTGTAGTACTGTTTATGCTACCCAAGTTTAGTAAGCCGGTCTGCCCGCAAACTGTGAGAAACTATTCAACTGATCTTATTTGTTTCGCTCTGACAGCAATGTGTCTTGTGGTAATTGATCTTTGGAAATGCAAAAACAGCCCAATTCACAGCCTCTTCGCATCCCCCGCTTTTTTGCATACCGTATGCGCCTGAAGCATGGGCAAATGGTTTGGCAAACGACCCTTTGCCAAACCGTTTTATGCTCGAACTCATGCTGAGTGACTGAGTCCACTCCAGCTGGTTTGCCATAGCAAAGTAACCTTTACTCTGGTTCTTGGCAGTACACAGGTTGCAGCTACAACACTAGATGGCCAGCCGGTCCACCTTTGCTCCTGATTTTAATCTCATTGTTGGACAAGATGGTCAGCCTGACCACCTTTGCTCCTGATTTCAATTTAATTGCTCTACCCAGCCCATATCCGGCCAGTCCACCTCTGCTCCTGAATTTAATTTAATTGTTGCATATCAGATGGTCAGGCAGCCCACCTCTGCTCCTGGTTTAATTTAATCGATTCATGGATGTTAACTAAATTGTTACATGTGTTTGGAACGAGATGCTCAAGCAACCCACCTGTGCTCCTCATCCGAATTTGATTGCTCTGCCTGCCCCAGATCCGACCAGTCCACCTACGGAATGCTCCTGATTTTTAATTAATTGTTACACACTAGAAAGTAAGCTGGTCCACATCAGCTCCTGATTTGATTATTCTCATGGTCTTTAAGCAAGCTTGGGCAGACCACCTTAAGAACACGAAACAAGAACATGCAAGCAAAACGACGATTTGCCAACTGGATTTTATATCTCAATTTGTGTCAGTCCAATGGACCCTCTGCTTTCTCATACCTACATTTAGGGGGAATAGTTATTTGCCAATACTTCGTGCACGTTCGGTATCTCCCTTCAATGCAGGGTTACTCAGGGGGACCCTAATTGGGCAGCCACGTTGCTATCTGGAGCAATGTACCCAATGTCTAAGGGACTCAATAAGCTGAATTTTGACACGCAACCAGTATCCAGAATTTACTCACACAAAGGCCCTCAACAAAAACGCAGTGTGTAAAGTGAAGAACAATCCTCTTCCTCGTCCAATGACAATATGTACGCATATTGGCGGCAGGGGAGATCAGAGTGTGGTGGGAGGCTTGCTTATAGAGTGAGGACAGCTTACACAAAAGAAATATTACTCTATTCCTCAGCAACGGGCTCCTCTCCAACAATAGGGGCGGGCCTCTCAATCTTGGCTCCAGCCTCCTCGGTGTAGTCTCCATGGACCTCCATCAGCTTGAGCAGATCGAACTTAGGTGACTTCAGGATCTTGCACTTGCGGATGCACACGTTTTGCAGAGGGTATATGCCTGCAAACACGAGACAAGCCAGTACATCAGAACACAAGATATACATCAGAACACGAGATATACCATCAGTTCTTTGGCTGCGCCCAGTAACCCAGTTCAAGGTACACCGGCTAATTAGGCAGAGATTGTCTATTATCAGAGCAACAGATAGAACCAAAATCGAGTGCAGCAGCCCGAAGCCAGGGTTTACGACAGTGCCAGGGAGCAGTTACCGCCAGGGGAACGTGACAGACAATCAGACGACGGGGTGACTCTAGGGGCTCCCACCCAACAGAACCGCCCGAACAAAATATAACTATTGAATGCATTTCCAACCTTGGCATGCCTTCTCGATGTCCTTTCCGATGGCCTCAGGGATGAACTTGGCAACCAAGTCCTTGAGGTCAACGGTGGAGCACTCGCGAGCCATGATGTCGGTCATCTTCTTGCGGATCATGCGGATCTGTGTGGGAGAGAGGAGACAAAAAGGGAGATGAGTTGGATCGTTCAGGATGTAGGTTTCCAGATTATGAACATGTGTACCCCCCAGCAATAAATAGCCACCCTATTAATCCCTTCGGATTTCCAACATTATCCCAGCCCACCTCCACACCACGAGGAAACAATGACCACATCCACACTTGTCATGATATGTACACATGACCTGTCCAGACGCTATTGGAAAAGACTAACTTTCTTACAGTTGAGCAATCGTCACCATCAACCCCAGAAACTGCCACCACCAATTTACGCACATGCCCAGAATAGGCGCAGTGTGGACATGACCAAGCGCACTTGACTTAGTGAAAGCCATGCCACCTGCCCTTGGTATTGGTGGGGTGTGTGTAGGGTTTCAAGACCACTTGACCACTCCTGCCTGACTTGCACAATGATTGATTCCTCTTATGAAGTATATCACAAGATGAGACAACAGGGGCAAGTCAATTAGGAGTGGTTCAGTGGTCTGATGATCCACGGACCCTTCAGTGTCCCAAGAGAGGAGTCACACAGCACTTATCTCCCCTACCATTACCCCCCCCACCAACCAAACCATGACAACCAAAGACAGCAAAGCGCTCACCTGTCCAGACTGGGCGTAGCAAGTACGCTTGACCTGACCGGGTCGCTTCTTGGTGAAAGCAATGCAGAAGACACGCAGAGTGTAGCCGTCAGTGGTCTTGACGTCCACGTAGGCCTCAATCAGAGACTGCCACTTGCGCACCATGGAGCGGAGCTTGTCAGTGGTGAAGTCCATGCCCTGTAAACAGAAAGAGGCCACACATCAGAGTCATATTCAACCACAATGCGATTAAAACCACCAAAGTGGTGGTGCACAACTGCATTTACCCACCCGCCCGATCACACCAATAGCATGTTTTGGCCCAGTCAAACCTCGCATAGAACCCGCCCAATCACACCCATACAAACATGTTTTGGCACTGTCAAACCACTCGTACAAAACAGGGGGTGAGGGGGGTGGGTCCCTGACTTTGCCTATAAAGCCACCCCCATAAGGTGACTGAAGCAGTTAGAGCTGAGGTGTGCTATCCTGAGAAGGACTGCAATATGATGAAAATAAACAAGTGGGATAATGAATGTAAGTTAGTATGACTCTTTTGACCCATTATGGCTTCAGCAGTATTTTAAGCGGCCAAGCGCTCATGGATATTTTGGGTGAAGGTGCTCATGAATCCTTCATGTGACCCTCTAGCCCCAAACCCCACTCCCACCACCTCACATCCAGCCAGGGTGAGGTCCCCTTCTCAATTGCTAAGAGTACTTGCCCAGTTGGTGAGGCAGTGGCGACCATGGACATCCTCAACTTTGACACTACACACAAAACCGCTGAGCATACTTACCCAGAAGTTGGTGAGGCAGTTGCGACCCTGGACGTCCTCAACCTTGAGGCGGACCTTACGGTAGGAGTCCTCCTCGTTCTGCATCACACAAAGATATATGTGTTCAGGAAACACATTTTCATAGGCATGGGAAGAATATGAGTAAGTACACTTTGTTCAGTACTCTGCGTTCTGCATCACACAAAGATATATGTTCAGCACACACATTTTCAATGGCATGAAAAAATGGGCAGGTACAGTATGAATTAAGTACACAATTTACAGTCCTGTGCGTACTGCATCACATATATTCAGCAAACAGATTTTCAAATGCATGGGAAATAATAGGTGTATCCTGGGTATATGGTAGGTCACATGACAGGTTTTAGGAAGGTAAAATAATCACTGACAGTTATAAGTTCAGTGTTTTAATTAACAGGTGGCACGCAGGGGAAGGCATCGCAATTGGGGTGAGAATCAAGCCAATTATAAAATGTGGCAAGCCCATTACACTGCAGATTTTGGTACCGCCTCTTGATGTACATTTTGGAATCACAACAGATAAGCGTCCAATGGTTAGACATGGCTACCAGCGAGTTAATTTCAAGGCAGAACAAAAACAGTGAGCAGAGCAAGTGAACCCAACAAAGCCGAGTGATTCCATCGTTCACATGCAGACAGTTCTACCTCACATGCTGCTGCCCTGCGCTGCTGTCAGGCTTGGTTACCAAGTGCACAAGCAAGCCGTCCACTCTTGGAATCAGCGCGAATCCAGCATGCCTACCACCAAGCCGCTTTTCGTCAAGTATTTTCGTTACTTTGAAAAGGAAAACTATCGGTGTGTTTGGCGATGAATCTCTCACCTATGTATTTCTTTGTCAAGAAAGATCTATACAAATATATACTTCACATGCATACAATCGTATCATGCAAAAAATCATGTTAGCAAGTCTTTCGTAGGGATCAGTCTTGCAAACATCTCACGCTTCGCAACCTTCAATCCTGGGCCTGATGTTGACATATTACCTTCCTCTGCATTTTAGTCGACAACCTTGCGCTACTGGGCCTGATGTTGACATAGTACCTATCATCTATGTCCTGATTGCGAGTTGGCTTCCACATTTTCTCTATTACTTGTCAATGTCCTGTAAGCATGCTGGCTTTGTCCTTTTCTATAATTATCTATATTACCTATGATCTATGCCCTCTTAGCATGTTGCATGGACCCATCCTCTATGTCTTGTTAGCGTGATGACTACCCAGTGTATTGCAGCTAGTGCATCTGTGAGCCCAGTGCCTCCATGCGCTTTTACTCCAAGACACATTGGCAAGGTTGCCCACAGGTCTCGTGCTTACTGCGAAAAGTTACCTGCGCCTCAAGTCAGACAGGAGACCAACTGGAACCAGGGAACCATGTGGCGCCAGTGCCTTACCTTCTGCAAGTCAGCAAGAGAGACCTCGAAGACACGACCCTTCAGAGCTTCGGAGGCGATCTGCAAAGAAGATTTCAGTTTACGGTTAGATTCGAGGGTAGCTTTATAAGAATTAGTAAAGTTCAATAGCCACTCTCTTGATGTTAACATATGTTTAAGTTCCATTCATAGGTTGTTACTGCTCTGGTTTGGTTAGTTAGGTTGGAAGGGGCTGTATTGCTGATTCGGATTGTTGCAATTGCATGACTGGCAACACTGATAATTTCAAGGCTGGATGATATAACATTGCATGACGTGCTTAGACAGATGTGAGGCATAGCCAGCTAACACAACCCCGAAGAGCATGTTCCATCCAGCATCACCAACCCAAACAACTTTCTCCAGCCTCCTTCACAACAGGCATCAACTCAAATCCCAGTAAGAACATTTTTGCCACCATAACCACAAAAAAACAGCAATCCTGAGCAACGTATTCCAGCCACGACCACTACCAATGCTTAACCAGGGCTATCAATCCACCTGGGTTCTGGTTCTTGCTAGAACTTCATGCACCTTGGACACTTTGTCTTTCTGCCTACACCTCCTCTGCCTTCTCTCCATTTCATTCAGCAGCCAGCAGCCAGCAGCCAACATCTGGACTGTGTCCAAAGGAACATGGCCCCAACAGTGGCTCTCCCAAATCCCAAACCCCTCAACCTGGCCAACCCGGAAACAGATAGATCGAACCAAAAGCGACCCCAAACATTGAATAAAGACGATCCGGGCGTTACCTTGGTACCAGTGGTCCTGGTGACCAAAGTCTTTCCGATGCTGCGGACATTGAAGGTTGTGGGGGCCTTCACGTCATACCAGTCCTTCTTGGTGAAAGGGTCTGCAAAGCACAACAAAAGCTCCCAAGAATTAGGAGCGGCAGAGGGCACAGCTTATACTGTAGCGGCCGAGACAATTACGCATGAGTCAAGGAAATTGGATGAGAACGCGAAAGGAGGAAGCTTTTTCCGCGACAGCATGCGCAGCCATTGAGAGAGATGGCGATAGAAGGCTTTAGCCTGAGGCGAAGCACTGACATGCTCTGAGGGCAATCGAAGCAGTAGCATAACTGAATGCAGCTAGAAACTAGCTGGAGGACTCAAAGCAGCTAGATGACCTCCCCCAAGCGTCTCGGCAGAAGATGCAGCCAATTATAGCCAACAAGCGGCGGCCGACCAGATACAAAGCTGCTATTAACCATGAAGAAGTGCACGCGAATGACTGCAAAAAAATCCGATGCACCAGGCGCAAGGGGAGGCGCAGAACACACCTACGGCCTTCTTCTTGCCGCCCTTCTTGCCCTTCGTGAGACGCTTGTTCTTGCCGATAGCCATTTTTACTGGCGCTGAGAGAGCGAAGCTAGGGCGGCCAGAGCAGTAATAGTCCTCCGGAGGGGTGAGCAGTACTTTTGCGGTACGGACGTACGAAGCAAAAATCGTCCCAGCGCTGGCGCTGGCGCTGGACCAGGAGGCTGGACCCCACTCGCCCCAAGCCAACTGGGCTTCAAAGTCACAAATCAGGCACAAGTCGCCCTGACATCCAACCGTGTGCACGCAGGGGTCTATTGCAGATGTTATTTGTCGTTTATTTATGATAGAAGCATAGCTCACTATAATGTGTTATTAGATATGTCAGCCAGAGCCTGTCACACACCACAAGAGACCTGCCCACACTGATGTGCATGGAGGGATGAAGGAACACCTCCATGCATTTTAGGGGGGCGCGCAGCCGCGAATTGCACAAAAATTGCTACGCATAGAAGTACCGCATTCGATTAGCTATGTTCCAAGCGTTATAAACGTCGATGCGACGTAAAATGGCACAGTATGGGCACAAGTACTTGCCACCTGTGACTGTACCATATTGCTAGCACTACACACTCTGCGTAGTGAATAAACTCGAATTGCTCGAAAGTTTAAAGCACAGCCTCTTCCAAGCCCTACTTCCACTTTCTCATTTCCCTTGTATAGGCCTCTACAATCCTTATTCGCGCATAGACCTTCGTCTTGTGCCTGAATCTCCTCTGCGTCCTACGCACTTGCTGCTTGCTAGTTATTTACCCCCAACTTACTGTCTACTGAATTACCTGTCGACTGATCTATCTGTAGCTGCTAGAAGTAGCTGCTAGAAGTGACCGGAGAGCCATGGCGGAGAGGGCTGTTGTGGCGATTCAGGATACTCCCGATCCGGTTAAGCACCCCTCAGGCATCGTTCCTCAGTTGCAGAACGTGGTCGCGACCGTCAACTTGGGATGCCGTTTAGATTTGAAGGAGATTGCTCTACATGCGCGTAATGCAGAATACAATCCCAAAGTAGGAAAGCCTGTTGTTGCTGCTCTGAAACTTGCTTCTCCCTCGTGCAAGTCGGTGGTACTCAATTCTTGCTCCCACCTCCTCTATGACAGCGTTTTGCCGCAGTCATCATGCGCATTCGAGAGCCCAAGACAACAGCACTCATCTTCGCGTCCGGCAAGATGGTAAGGTCCCTAAGCTCCTGAGTTCCAGCAAGAACGAGGTAATTAAAAGCAGAAAGATGCACTAACCAAGCTAAGCTGAAGAGGCCCAGAACCAGGGATATCTTAAACCTCAATGCTTGAGAGCTCCAGCATGATTGTCACACAGAGAGTGCTGGCTCCTACCTTCGAACCTCCCCCTGATTGGGTGTTCCAAGCTTCTCTAACCTGTTGTACAATACGTTACTTCCCCAGCCATCAGTTGGTCTCTCTGCTGCATGGCCCTGTAACCCTTTGAAACTGTTTGTGCTGGTGGTGCTGATGGTGGAGGTGGTAGGAGTGATGGCCCTTGACTTAGATCCGTTCCCCTGATTGGGTGTTCCAAGCTTCTCTGGCCTGCTGTACAACACTTTCTCATCCCAGCCTCCAGTGAATCACTCTGCTGCATGGCCCTCTGAGTCTTTGAGACTGTAAATGCTGCTTGTGCTGGTGGTGGTGGTGGGAGTGATGGCCCTTTCTTTAGGCTGTCCCTCTGATGGGGTGTTCCAAGTGTCTCTGGCCTCTTGTACAACACGTTTCCACCCCAGCCATCAGTTAATCACTCTGCTGCATGGCCCTTAAACTCTTTAAGACTGTTTATGCTGGTGGTGGAGGTGGTGGGAGTGATGGCCCTTTCCTTAGGCCGCCCCCCTGATTGGGTGTTCCAAGTGTCTCTGGCTTGTTGTACAACACGTTTCCACCCCAGCCATCACTTAATCAATCTGCTGCATGGCCCTTCAACTCTTTGAAACTGTTTGTGCTTGTGCTGGTGGTGGAGGTGGTGGAAGTGATGGCCCTTGCCTTCGGCCGTCCCCTGATTGGGTGTTCCAAGTGTCTCTGGCCTGTTGTACAGCACGTTTCTTCCCTGGCCATGAGTTGATCACTCTGCTGCATGGCCCTTCAACTCTTTGAGACTGTTTAAGTTGGTGGTGGAGGTGGTAGGAGTGATGGCCCTTTCCTTCGGCCTCCCCCCTGATTGGGTGTTCCAAGTGTCTCTGGCTTGTTGTACAACACATTTCCACCCAGCCATCAGTTAATCACTCTGCTGCATGGCCCTTAAACTCTTTGAGACTGTTTAGGCTGTTGGTGCTGGTGGTGGATGTGGTGGGAGTGATGGCCCTTTCCTTTGGCCGTCCCCCTGATTGGGTGTTCCAAGTGTCGCTGGCCTGTTGTACAACACATTTCCACCCCAGCCATCAGTTAATCACTCTGCTGCATGGCCCTTCAACTCTTTGAAACCGTTGGTGCTTGTGCTAGTGGTGGAGGTGGTGGGAGTGATGGCCCTTTCCTTAGACCCTCCCCCTGATTGGGTGTTCCAAGTGTCTCTGGCCTGCTGTACAACTCTTACCCATCCCGGCCTCTAGTGGATCACTCTGCTGCATGGCCCTTTAAGTCTTTGAAAGTGTTGGTGCTTGTGATGGTGGTGGTGGAGGTGGCGGGAGTGATGGCCCTTGCCTTTGACAACATCCCTGGTTGGGTTTCCAAGCAGCTCTTAACTGCGGTACAACACTTTTCCACCCCAGCCACCATTGGATCTCGCTGCTGCATGGATCTTATACTCATTGAAACTGTTTGTGCTGCTGGTGGTGGTGGTAACGGGAGTGGTAGCTGTGGTCATTGTGCATGGATCCTTAACTCAACTCTTTGAAACTGTTTGTGGTGAAGGTGGTTATGGTGGTGGTGGGAGTGGGAGTAGTAGCTGTGGTCATGGTGCATGGATCCTTAACTTAACTCTTTGAAACTGTTTGTGGTGAAGGTGGTGGTGTTGGTGAGTGTCGGAATGGGAGTGGTAGCTGTGGTATGGTGGTGGGGCTGTGCATGAGGGGTGTTCAGGGAACGGGTGGAATGGGTGTGCATTTATCTGAGTTGTACCTGTGGGCAGAAAATGGCCAAAATGCCATGCAGGAACCCAGCAACTAGTCAAGGAACTTGGTCGGTGGTGAACAGCTGTGAACCCCCCCCCCCCCCCCCCCCCCCCCCCCCCCCCCACTACAACCCCCAACACCTTCCCCACCACCCCCAACACCACAACCCCCCACTACCATGAGGGGGGTTCAGGGGTGGGGTCGAGTGGGAGTGCATTATCTGGGTTGATACCTGTGGCAGGTCAGTATGTAAGGAAATTCATAAGTGTCTTTACGTAGCACTGTGGTGCTCCTAGCAGTCTCTGAATTGCAACCAGCAGTCTTTCGTAGCACTAGCCGAGTGCTCCCACCAGTCACACATAGCATTATGGTCCTCCTAGCAGTTTTTGTGTGCTACTAGCTGCTTATTGGCCATACAAGTCGCTCCTCCACCATCACCACCAACCATCATCACCAACCACCACCACCACCACCACCAAGAAAAACCACACTTGTGCCCAATCTGTGGGTAAAATATAGCCAGAATGCCATTCAGTCCTGGGAGTGCTACTAGCAGCTTTTGGGACCTACAAGAAGCACCAGCACCACCAACCACCATCACCAACCACCACCAACGCCAGCACCAAGAAAACCCTGACTTGTGCCTGGCCTGTGGGCAAAATATACCCAGAATTCCTTGCAGTCTTTGGAGTGCTACTAGCAGCTTATTGGCCCTACAAGTAGCACCAGCACCACCAACCACCATCACCAACCACCACCAACACCAGCACCAAGAAAACCCCGACCTGTGCCCGGCATGTGGGTAAAATATAGCCAGAATGTCATGCAGTCTATGGAGTGCTACTAGCAGCTTATTGGCCCTACAAGTAGCACCAGCACCACCAACCACCATCACCAACCACCACCAACGCCAGCACCAAGAAAACCCTGACTTGTGCCTGGCCTGTGGGCAAAATAGACCCAGATTTCCTAGCAGTCTTTGGAGTGCTACTAGCAGCTTATTGGCCCTACAAGTAGCACCAGCACCACCAACCACCATCACCAACCACCACCAACGCCAGCACCAAGAAAACCCTGACTTGTGCCTGGCCTGTGGGCAAAATAGACCCAGAATTCCTTGCAGTCTATGGAGTGCTACTAGCAGCTTATTGGCCCTACAAGTAGCACCAGCACCACCAACCACCAGCACCAACCACCACCAACGCCAGCGCCAGCACCAAGAAAACCCCGACCTGTGCCCGGCATGTGGGTAAAATATAGCCAGAATGTCATGCAGTCTATGGAGTGCTACTAGCGGCTTTAATCGTCCTAAATGTAGCATCTAGAAGCATATATATTATTTTCAACAACAAGCACCTGCTTCTAGGCAGCTCCCCTGGCTGGCTATTCAGTTTAACCATCAGCAACCTAGTGCTCCTGGAAGCTGACATGATCATATTGCCAGAACAAACTTGAACTTGAACTTGGTTACATAGCTTCAGCCAGCAATTTAGCTGCTTGTCGTCTTAAAAACAAAACACTACCAGAAAAATGCCAGAACAAATGAAGTCTGTGGGATTAGCCCAGGGACTGGCTCAGGAAGCTGCCTAGAAGCTGTTGCTCATAGCCAAAAGGAGAATCAGCACCTTGAAGAAAACCCTTTTGACCTTCCGCCGACCTGTCAAGCAAAAATTTGTAATAAAGACACCAATATCTTATCTTCCGTGCCCTTGTCATAATCCACACCTCCTCCTATCTTGATTTGTTTCTGCCTGCCTGCCTGATTGCCTACCTGTCCGGTTGCCTGATTGACTGCCTGCCTGCCTGCCTGATTGCCCGCCTGGGTGCCTGCCTGATTGCCTGCCTGCCTGCCAACCCACCTGATTGCCTGCCTGCCCGATTGTCTGATTGCCTGTCTGCCCAATCGCCTGATTACCTGCCTAATTGCATGCCCAATTGCCTGATTGCCTGCCTGCTTGTCTGTGTATGCATGCCTGATTGCCTGCCCGATTGCCTTCATGCGTGTCTGTATGGCAGCCTGATTGCCTGCATGCATGCATGTGCCTGTGTATGCGTGTCTGTGTATGCATGCCTGTATGAATGCCTGTGTATGTATGTATGCATGCAACTAAGGCACTCCCGTTCCCCGGCAGCACGAAATATGTGCTGGCTGGATTTTACGAGTGCCAAGAACACTCTTCCTTATGCCTGCCCTTCCCCGCTAGCCTGTAAGCACCACGGTCACGTGGAGGAGGGCGAAGGAGACATATGTGAACACAACCCTAGCAATTGCACCATCACTTGCACAAGCAATAGCACTGGTACCATGACCAGCACTTGCACTAGCACCAACAACAGCAACTACCACCAACACTAGCCCTGGCACTAGCAGTAGCACCAACGCAAGCTGGAGCACTAGCAGTAGCACCAACACTAGACTATTTGTACTGGCCGACATAGTGTTGGTAAGCACCACGGGCGTGTGGAGGAGGGCGAAGGAGACATGCAAACTTGGAACGATATCATTGCTGGGTCTGGTTGCTTGTGTAGACGCAGCCATGTACCCCTTGGGGATGGGACGTTGTATGTTGTCCTTTTGTCGTGTTGTCTGTTTGTCCGCACACAACCCTGGCTCTAACTGGCCCCTGGCCCAGTTATAAACCCTGGCTTCTGTCTGCTGCACTCGATTCCAATAGCCAACACTCTCCGCCATTTTTTCGCGTCCCTTGTGACTCGCCTAGGACTTATCTTGTCAGTTATGTGCACCAGCTTCTGAGCAGCTTCCCAAGCTCTCTCTTGATCCAAACCAACAAAGCCTGTGCAGCGTCGCAAGCGACACGGAACATTGGCGGAGTGTGTTGGCAACGGAAAGAAAGGTGTCAATGGAAATGGAGCTGACTGAAGCCAGTTAGTTATGAGACAGTTGACTGTCGTGTCAGGCTACAATTTTTTTGTCTGTCAGACAGACAGACAACGGGGTAACACTGGGGGCTCCCGTCCCCTTGAACAAAGGGCTCCGCCGAAAACAACCTATTGCACCTGTAAGCTGGTATCACCACTAAGCACGAAGCACTGTGAACACCACCCCCACTACAACCCCCACCACCTTTGCCCCCACCCCCACTTCAACCCCCACTACCTTTGCCCTCACCCCCACTACAACCCCCACCACCTTTGCCCCCACCCCCACTGCAACCCCCACCACCATGAAGGGTGTTCAGGGGTGTTGTTGAGTGGAAGTGCCTCTATCTGGGTTCATAGCTGTGAGCAGGCAAGATCCAAAATGCCATGTAGCTTCTCATTGACCAGTCAAGGCACTTGGTCGGTGGTGAACAGCTGTACGTGAGGGGTGTCCAGGGGGGGGGTTGAGTGGAACTGCCTCTATCTGGGTTCATAGCTGTGGGCAGGCAAGATCTACATAGCCATGCAGTCTTGTTGACCAGTCAAGGCACTTGGTCGGTGGTGAACAGCTGTGCGTGAGGGGTGTCAAGGGCTGGTGTTGAGTAGAAGTGCCTCTATCTGGGTTCATAGCTGTGGGCAGACAAGAGCTAGATAGCCATGCAGCTTCTCATTGACCAGTCAAGGCACTTGGTCGATGGTGAACAGCTGTGCAGGGGATGTCCAGGGGAGGAGTGGCAGTGCCTCTATCTGGGTTCATAGCTGTGGGCAGGCAAGATCCAAAATGCCATGTAGCTTCTCATTGACCAGTCAAGGCACTTGGTCGGTGGCGAACAGCTGTGCCTGAGGGGTGTCCAGGGGTGGGGTTGAGTGGCAGTGCCTCTATCTGGGTTCATAGCTGTGGGCAGGCAAGATCCAAAATGCCATGTAGCTTCTCATTGACCAGTCAAGGCACTTGGTCGGTGGTGAACAGCTGTGCGTGAGGGGTGTCCAGGGGTGGGGTTGAGTGGCAGTGCCTCTATCTGGGTTCATAGCTGTGGGCAGGCAAGATCCTAAAAGCCATGCAGGACTCCCTCAAGCGATATGTTCAATCACTTACAATCTGGTATTAAAGCAAATGATTTGTAAAATCACTTCAAATCTGGTATTAAAGCAAATGATTTGTAAAATCACTTACAATCTGGTATTAAAGCAAATGATTTGTAAAAGCACTTCAAATCTGGTATTAAAGCAAATGATTTGTAAAAGCACTTCAAATCTGGTATTTTTATAGACCATATATTAAATCACTTCAAATCTGGCATTTACATTCATTATATGTCTAATCACTTAATACCTGGAATGAATGCAACCAAAGTACATGATATGTGGTACAGCCTGCACCCAACAAGCTAGCGTTTCAAAAAGAGGAGGACCTGTATTCCAAATGTGCCCATGGGTTGAAACAAGCAATGAGAATGCCTGGTGGGGCGCAGTATTAAGGGAACCTGTCGTAGACGGGCAGAGAACGGTCTACCTCCTCAACTGGACAAGCTACCATTGTGGTTGACAACGTCCTGCAACGCTAAGGGCGACCGTAGAGGACCGACCCCCCGACCCTTCTTCGTTTCAGCAATTTGGTGTACCACTGGACCAATATATATCACTGAAACTGGCTGCGCGGGTTGATAGTGTCAAGGGATTGAGTCATGAGTATAGTAGGGAACGGAAATATGATATCATATGATATCATGTCATCATACGACATCATTTGACGCCGGCAGTCTGACTAGGCTAAAGTTACTATTTATGTACAACATCATATGATGCAGTTTGTGTGATATCATATGAGATCATACTCGCCTTTGGTCAAAATCATATGATTTGCCCGCCCCTAAGTATAAGAGACCGCCCACTTACACGGTCCTGTCATTCTAATGGGTCTTTGTTTTCCCCTTCCAGGTTTGCACAGGTGCCAAGTCTGAGGAGGACTCTAGAACTGCAGCAAGAAAGGTGTGTGTGCGTGAGTGCATGCAAGTGTGTGTGCACAATTATAGACCTGCAGCAAGCAAGGTGTGTGTGCGTGAGTGCATGTGTGTGTGCGTGCATGTGTGTGTGCACGATTCTAGACCTGGAGCAAGAAAGTTGTATGTGCGTGGGTGCATGTGTATGTGCATACGTGTTCGTGTGCGTGCGTGTGTGTGTGTGCATGATTTTTAGACCTGCAGCAAGAAAGGTGTGTGTGAGTGCATGTGTGTTCATAAGTGTTTGTGTGCGTGCAGGTTTGTATGTACATGCATGATTCTAGAGCTGCAGCAAGAAAGGTGTATGTGAGTGTTTAAGTGTTTGTGTGCATGTGTGTGTGCATAAGCGAATGTGTGCCAGAGTGATTGTGTGTGGGCACATACATAGACTTGCAGCAAGAAAGGTGTATGTGAGTGTTTAAGTGTTTGTGTGCATGTGTGTGTGCATAAGCGAATGTGTGCCAGAGTGATTGTGTGTGGGCACATACATAGACTTGCAGCAAGAAAGGTGTGCGGCTGTAAGCGTTGATTACGTGTTCTATCAGCGGCCAGGCTGCTCACCTCTTGCAGTCACCACCCCACCACCACCTCCTGAAACACCACCATCTCCTAAAGCACCACCCAGCCCAAACACCCCAACCTAAGTGGACCAACACAACACGACCCCAGCCCTGGATCGCAGGATTTTAAAATTGTTCAGAAGCTGGGCTTCACTGCCAGCTTAAAAGAGTTGAAGGTCCAGAACATTGTCGGCTCTTGCGATGCCGCCGACGCCCCCACCCAACACCATCATCACCACCATTGTATGTGTTTCCCACCTCGCAGTATGCTAAAATTGTTCAGAAGCTGGGCTTCGCCGCCACCTTCAAGAGGTTGAAGGTCCAGAACATTGTTGGCTCTTGCAATGCCGCCGCCGCCCCCACCCCTATCCAGCCAACACCATCACCACCACCGTCATCACCGCGATCTTATGTGTTTCCCACCTCGCAGTATGCCAAAATTGTCCAGAAGTTGGGCTTCACCGCCACTTTCAAAGATTCTAAGATCCAGAACATTGTGGGCTCTTTCGATGCCGCCGCCGCCTCCACCCAACACCATCATCACCACCACCGTCATCACCACCATCGTATTAGTTTCCCACCTCGCAGTATGCTAAAATTGTCCAGAAGTTGAGCTTCGCCCCCACCTTAAAAGAGCTGAAGGTCCAGAACATTGTTGGCTCTTCCGATGCCGCCGCCGCCCCCACCCCTATACAGCCAACACCGTCACCACCACCACTGTCCCCATCACCATCACATGTGTTTCCCATCTCGCAGTATACTAAAATTGTCCAGAAGTTCGGCTTAGCCGCAACCTTCAAAGAATTTCAGATCCAGAACATTGTTGGCTCTTGCAATGCCGTTGCCGCCGCCCCCCACCCAACACCATCACCACCACCATCATCACCACCACTGTCCTCACCACCACCGTCTCCATCACCATCATACGTGTTTCCCACCTCGCAGTATGCTAAAATTGTCCAGAAGTTGGGCTTTGCCGCCACTTTCAAGGAGTTTAAGATCCAGAACATTGTCGGCTCTTGCGACGTCCGCTTTCCCATCCGATTGGAGGGTCTTGCCATACGGACGGCATGAGGGCATCGTTCTCTAAATGTGGATCTGACTGCTGTGGGCGGGCATAAGCGTCGTAGATAACAGACTATTCAGTAACTTGCTTTGTTGGTTGGGCCCAGTGCAAGCAAAAGGACAAAGTTGTCATCGGCATTTTTGTGTTTTGTATAGTGTTGTGGATTGGAGAGTCTTGCCTACGACCAGAGCATGTTCAATAGTGTGAGTGTCACTGCTGTGCCCATGCATCATAAGCACATAAGTACAGTACTGCTGTGCCCATGCATCATAAGCACAGAAGTACATTAGCATGGCTGTGCCCAAGGTCACCTAGAGATGGCACAGGTAAGCTGCAGTATTACTGCTGATGGGGCCCATTGTCATCAGTCATAAGCACAGAGTACAGTACTGGGGGCTGTGCTACGCATGCATCATAAGCCCAGAAAAGTACTAGTACTGTCTGTGGGGCCGGCAATAGCATCATACAGCTACATATATAGTCAGATACTGCTGTGCCTGCATCATAAGCACGAAGTACAAGTCCATCGTGTGCGCATTGGCATCTATAAGCAGCAGTAAGTACAGTACTGCTGTGCCCATGCATCATAAGCACATAAGTAGGCAGATCTTGCTTTGTGGCCGCCCATTGCATCATAATGTCACATAAGTCAGTACTGATCGGTCTGTGTCCCATGCATCATAAGGTCATCAGATAGTACAGTGATGCTGTGCATCCAAGGGCACGCTGAAGCGACAGAAGCAGCAGTACTGCTCGTGCTCCATGCATTTGTCATAAGCAGCAGAAGTACAGTACTGGGCTAGTTCCCAAGTCAGCCATTAAGGCAGTTCAGATATCTTCATTTATGCTGCATGTGTCCCATGCATCATAAGCACATAAGTACAGTACTGCTGTGCCCATGCATCATAAGCAGCATAAGATATCAGTACTGCTGTTGGCCGATGTTGGCATATGTGCTATAATAGTGCAAGTACTGCTGTGGCTCCTGTCGTCCATAGGTACAGAAGTACAGTACTGCGGTGCCCATGTGTCGCAGGTACAGAAGTACAGTACTTCTTGGGTGGTTAGCCCCAGTGCAAGCAAAAGGACGAAGTTATCATCGGCATTTTTGTGTAATGTATAGTGTTGTGGATTGGAGGGTCTTGCCTACGACCAGAGCATGTTCTCAAGTGTTGAGTTTGAGGGGGCATGTGAAATTAGCACGTGGGTTTGGGGAATGATCATGGGTTTGGCCGTTTACTTATGTGTGTGTGTGTGTGGTGGGGGTGGGGGGGGGGGGGGGGGTAGTGCTGGTTGTGGTAGTGCTAGTGCTAGTAGTGGCAGTGGTCCACCTATTGACAAGTTTCACTCAGTCAAGCACCTGACCCTCCAGGTAAGCATGTGTGTGTGTGTTGTGTGGGGGGGGGGGGTGGGGGGGGGGGCTGTACTACTGGTGTACATTTGATGCAGTGATGCTAGGTTCTGATGCTTCGGGCCTGCTCAACAGCTTTCCCATCCAAGTTTGACACGGCATGTGAAGCTAACACGTGGGTTTGGAGAAGGTAATGATAACGCCTGGTATGGCGTGGTGTTAAGGGAACCCGTCGTAAGGGGGTAGAGAGCGGTCTTCTACCTCAACTGGACAAGCTACCATTGCGGTTGACAACGACCTGCAACGCTAAAAGCGAACGTAAGGGGAATCGAACCCCCAACTCTTTGTCCTCAGAGTGATTCGGTCTACCACTAGACCAATGTATATCACTGAAAGGGGCTTGGGGGTGGGTTTGGAGAATGATAATGGGTTTGGCCGTTTACTTTTTTTGGCATCGGCGTTTTGGGGTAGGGTGTGCGTGTGAGAGTGTGTTGGTGCATTTGGTGTAGGTGTGAGGTGTGGGTGGAGTTGGGGGGTCAGCATGAGGTTATGCTTCATCTTCTTCAGGTCGGACGAAGTTGTCATCAGCGTTTTTGTTTTTTGGCGGAGCCCCACTTTCTGGGGGGGGGGGGGGGGGGGGGGGGGGGGGGGGGGGGGGGGGGGCAGAGTCACCCCGTTCTGTGTTCTTCGTTTGCCCGTCCGACCGCATGATGCCAACTGTCTCAACCAACTGTCTCGCGCATCTTGGCTTCGGTCTGCTGCACTCGATTCCGTGACCGGAAGGAGCCAACTGTCTCGACCAACTATCTAATACGCCTTCGCTTCGGTCCGCGGTCTGCTGCACTCGATTCCGTGACCGCACAAAGCCAGCTGTCTCAACCAACTATCTCGCGCATCTTGGTTTGGGTCCGCTGCACTCGATTCCGTGACCGGAAGGAGCCAACTGTCTCGACCAACTATCTAATACGCCTTCGCTTCGGTCCGCGGTCTGCTGCACTCGATTCCGTGACCGCACAAAGCCAGCTGTCTCAACCAACTATCTCGCGCATCTTGGTTTGGGTCCGCTGCACTCGATTCCGTGACCGGAAGGAGCCAACTGTCTCGACCAACTATCTAATACGCCTTCGCTTCCGTCCGCGGTCTGCTGCACTCGATTCCGTGACCGCACAAAGCCAACTGTCTCAACCAACTATCTCGCGCATCTTGGTTTTGGTCCGCTGCACTCGATTCCGTGAGCGGAAGGAGCCAACTGTCTCGACCAACTATCTAACACGCCTTCGCTTCGGTCCGCGGTCTGCTGCACTCGATTCCGTGACCGCACAAAGCCAACTGTCTCAACCAACTGTCTCGCGCATCTTGGTTTTGGTCCGCTGCACTCGATTCCGTGACCGGAAGGAGCCAACTGTCTCGACCAACTATCTAACACGCCTTGGCTTCGGTCCGCGGTCTGCTGCACTCGATTCCGTGACCGCATGAAGCCAACTGTCTCAACCAACTGTCTCGCATATCTTGGCTTCGGTCCGCTGTACTCGATTCCGTTGCCAACTGTCATTCTAACAGCCAGCACTCTCCGTCAATTTTCCACATTGCTTGTAACGCCGCCTAAGACTTATGTGTTCGGTGTAGCAGGAGACTCACTCACACCCACACACCCACACACACGATACACACACATGTAATTAGAACTCATGGCCCCTGTTGGTAAAACGATTGTTTGGGGTTTAGTTCATCAGTGTTTTTTCGGTGAAGGCCCTCATGGTTGAACAAGTCCCTTAAGCCTTTTTTTCTACCCTTGGACTGTAACAACTAACAAGCGCACACATAAGCGCGCACACACTGTTGTTTGTGTGAGTGTGTTAGTATTTGTGGGTGCATGTGAGGTGTGGATGGGGTTGGGGGGGGGGGGGGGGGGGGGGGTCAGTATGAAGTAATGCTACGCACACACACACAAGCGCACGCACACACTGTTGTACACTTGCGGTACAAGCCCGAGCTGTTCCCAGGTTCTAATTGGCGGAGCCCCCCCTTCTGGGGGGGCTCCGCCAATTAGAACCTGGGTTCAAATTTTGCTACCCTTGGACTATAACAGCATGCATACATACATGCACACAAATATACACAAATACACAAACACAGAAGCGCACACTCACCAACCCGACGCAACCAATAGCTTGCAGTACGATCCCAAGCTGTTCCCAGGTCTAATTGGCGGAGCCCCCCCTTCTGGGGGGCGGGAGCCCCCAGTGTTACCCATTTGTCCGTTCGTCCATCCATCTGTCTGACCGCGATGAAGCCCGACACGTCAGCAAACGGCCTCGTAACTAATTCGCTTCCGTTGCCACATGTCGCTCCCTCGCGATCACTCTCCGCCATTTTTTAGCGTCGCAGGCAACGCTGCATCGAATCTGTTTTTTGCTACCCTTGGACTGTAACAACATACATACACACACACATAAGCGCACACAAACCAACCCAACCCGACCCATTGCTTGCAGTACGATCCCGAGCTGTTCCCAGGTCCACTGTTTTGCCACCCTTGGACTGGTACAACGTACATATACACACACACAAGCGCGCACACACACACACACAACCCAACCCTTTGCTTGCAGTACAATCCCGAGCTGTTCCCAGGTCCACTGTTTTGCCACCCTTGGACTGGTACAACGTACATACACACACACATAAGCGCACACAACCCAACCCAACCTATTGCTTGCAGTACGATCCCGAGCTGTTCCCAGGTCTACTGTTTTGCCACCCTTGGACTGGTAGAACGTACATACATACAGACACACACACACAAGCGCGCACACACACACCCAACCCAACCCTTTGCTTGCAGTACAATCCCGAGCTGTTCCCAGGTCTACTGTTTTGCCACCCTTGGACTGGTACAACGTACATACACACACACACACACACACAAGCGCGCACACACACACACAACCCAACCCTTTGCTTGCAGTACAATCCCGAGCTGTTCCCAGGTCTTATTTGTTGCTACCTTCGGACTGTAACAACATACATACACACACACACACACACACATAAGCGCACACACACCAACCCAACCCAACCCATTGCTTGCAGTACGAGCCTGAGCTGTTCCCAGGTCTAATTTACCGAATGAAAGTGCCTAAGGTGGTGCTGCTGATCTTCGTGTCCGGCAAGGTTGTTCTTACTGGTGAGTCTTGAATGTGTGTCTGCGTGTGTGTGTGGGGGGGTGTGTTCTCACTGGTCAGTCTCATGGGTGTGGGTGTGTATGCGTGGGTGGGTGGGTGGGCCTGCCTGTGTGTGTGTTGTAACTGGTGAGTCTCGAATGTGTGTATGCGTGTGTTGGTGGGTGGGTGTGTCTGCCTGTGTGTGGGTGTGTGTGTGTTGTAACTGGTGAGTCTCGTGGGTGTGTATGTATGCGTGTGTGTGTTCTCAATGGTGAGTCTCGTGGGGGTGTGTGTCTGCGTGTGTGGGCGGGTGTGTGTGTTCTCACTGGTGAGTCTCGGGGGGTAGCAAATTAAAGCTTATTTACGGTACTTTAAATCACTATTTTCTGAAGGTGGTGCTGCTGATCTTCGTGCCTGGTCAAGTTGTTCTCGATCATTCGCAGTTTCTTTCCCCGCTTTCTTGAACTTGAACTTGGTTACATGGCTCCAGCCAGCAATTCGGCTGATCGCCGTCTTTGGCAGTAATAAAATATGTTTTACCAGGGAGAATGTCAACGTGGGTTTGCCCTGGGTTCTCCCAGCACCTACTTTTCGCATCGCTCTTAACGCGCTTGTATAGCAATTCAGTGTTTGATTTGGGCTTTCGAAACACCTCGTTGTTCGTACCTCGAAATTGAATGTTCGGCCTGAGAATTCTGACATCTTGGCCTGATAATTGAAAAAGCTGGCAATTCTGAGAATTGTCAGAAACTTAGCCTGGAAAGTCCTATGCTGCGACGCAAGCGACGTGGAAAATTTGCGTAGTGTGTTGGCAACAGAACGCCAGGTGGCAACAGTGGAGCTGACTGAAGCCAGTTAGTTATGAGACAGTTGGCTGACGTGTCAGGCTTTGTCTCGGTCTCGAAGAAATCTATGAGGCCTTCGAGAACATCTACCCGATCGTGTAACTCTTTAGGAAGGGCGGCGCTTACATTCCATATCACTCCTATCACTGGCATGCCCTACCCTGCTTCCCACTAGCTGCCAATATTCGTGACGAAATCTGCGAGGATTTCGAGAACATTTACCCGATCGTGTAACTCTTTAGCAAGGGCAACGCTTACATTCCCTATCACTCCTATCACTAACAAGCTCTACCTTCATCCCCACTAGGTGCCAAGATGTGTGAAGAAATCTGCGAGGCCTTTGAGAACATTTACCCCATCGTGTAACTCTTTAGGAAGGGCGGCGCTTACATTCCATATCACTCCTATCACTGACATGCCCTACCCTGCTTCCCACTAGGTGCCAAGATGCGTGAAGAAATCTGCGAGGCCTTCGAGAACATTTACCCCATTGTGTAACTCTTTAGGAAGGGCGGCGCTTACATTCCATATCACTCCTATCACTGACATGCCCTACCCTGCTTCCCACTAGGTGCCAAGATGCGTGAAGAAATCTACGAGGCTTTCGAGAACATATACCCCATCGTGTAACTCTTTAGGAAGGGCGGCGCTTACATTCCATATCACTCCTATCACTAACAAGCCCTACCCTGCTTCCCACTAGGTGCCAAGATGCGTGAAGAAATCTACGAGGCCTTCGAGAACATCTACCTGATTGTGTGACTCTTCAGGAAGGGCGGCGCTTACATTCCATATCACTCCTATCACTAACAAGCCCTACCCTGCTTCCCACTAGGTGCCAAGATGCGTGAAGAAATCTACGAGGCCTTCGAGAACATCTACCCGATTGTGCAACTCTTTAGGAAGGGGGACGCCAACATTCCGGCAGGCTTGCCCGGGCCTCGCCCAGTTGGCCTCATTGCCTCCGGCTCCGGAACCGCAGGGGCAGGCCCCAGTGGGTCCGAGATGGGCGGTCCCTCTGGAAGTTTCGTCCCGCCCCCCTCCCCGGCAAGGGGGGCCCAGCTGCCCCCCCCCACGCCAAGCCACCATGGCCTGCCTCCACCCACCCCCATGCACCCCGGGCTGCCTCCCCCAACACCCATGCACCACGGCGCAACCTCATCGGTCCTCAACCTGCCCCCTCCAACACCACTGCACCATCAGTCCTCGGCTTCTGTTCTCAACCTGCCGCCCCCCACCCCTCTCCACCACCAGCACTCCAATGCCTCAGTCCTCAACCTACCCCCACCAACACCCCGGTAGCGTGTATTGGATTGTAACATGGTCCTTCGCCCCGGTATCTTGGATTGGATGGCATAATAGATCATAGATGCAGCAGATCTGCATAATTGGATTGGATGGCATAATAGATTTACTTTCCTTACACACGCAGAAATTTTACGTTTCTGGATTTTTACGTTTTTCTTTGGCGGCACCGCCAAGGAGTTCGGCAGGACCAAACCCGGGTCGCACAGTGCGCAAGGCTGGGCGAAACTGTCCCGCAGATTCAACAGTCCTGGGTTTATGGGGTGCCCAATTCGCATCGTCGCCGAAGAAAAACGTCATATTTTAAAAACGTTCAATTTCCGTGTGGGGACGGTACAACAAGCAGCGGGTGTGCACAATAGATGTACGACATAGATGTACGACATAGATGCAGCTGATATAGATTTGCATCACAGGTTTTCATGGTAGATGCAGCAGATATACATCAGGGTACTTCAAATGGCCAAATTGGCCAGCGCTTTAGCGCACTTGAAAACAAAAAAACTTCACTGTGTAGTGCAAAAAGCGCAAAAATTGCTTGCTGCGCCCACAGGGGGTTGCAAAAAACTGCGCTTAAAGCGCAGAGGGGGTCAAAAATTCAGCGCTCAAAAGCGCAAAAGCGCGCGCTTTGAATTGCCCTGCTAGATGCAGCAGATATACATAATAGGTTACATAATAGATTTTTGTAATAGATGCATCAGATCTGCACAACAGATTTACATTATAGATGTGATAGACACACACAATAGATTTACATAATAGATGCAATAGACACACACAATAGATTCGCACACTAGATTTACATGGTATGTAGATGCAGCAGACATGCACAACAGATTTACATAAAAGATGCAATAGACACACACAATAGATTTACATAATAGATTTGCATGGTAGATGCAGCAGACATGCACAACAGATAAACATAACAGATGCGACAGACACACAGAATAGACTGCAGCACTCCACGCTGCAGCCATGCATGTATTGCAGCCATACAAAAATGATAACGCTTGGAAGGGCGTGGTGTTAAGGGGACCCTCCCGTACGCTGCAGCTGGGGAAAGTCACCATGGCAGACATAGTAACTGTCACCCTCCAGGCGGTATGGACTCTGCCATGCGACGTGGGGCAAGAATGCTCGTACAGGAGGCGATAGATCTATGTGCAGCTTAAGGGGGCCGAGTTGCCAACTCGCTGCTAACATCCTTTGGTGTTAGCAGCGGGTTGCTAGTCTTCACGCGGAATTTCCATTCCATTGTTTGGCTGGTTGAAATGTTGTTGCCTGTTTTGGTTCCCGGCTAGAGATGAGATGAGACATGCATGTCTTTAGTCTAGAGCCATCGGCCGGTGTGCCCAAGCCAACTGCGCATGCCTTTGGAGCTGTCGGTTTGATATCTTGGCGTGTTTTCAAACGCTCAAGTAGGGATAGTGCAGCAGGGGATGGCACCTGAAGTGGGCTGACTTGTGTTGGTGAAAGTAGCTGAATTGGTCCTTTCACAACTTAAAACAAAATATATTGCAGTCATACATGTATAGCTAGCGAGTGAAATGTATGTGATAACAGGTCACCTTCTTGAACTTGAACTTGGTTATATAGCGCCAGCCAGCAATTTGGCTGCTCGCCGTCTTTGGCAGTAAAAAAACAGATCAGCTTCGGGGCGTCTCTGGAGTGTGGCCACGTGCGCTGCACTATAATGGGCTGGGTATTCTAGGGGTAGGCCAAATAGGCTAAAGGGCCCCTATGTCCCACACATGAACCCACGACAAGGGCCGGTCACCTTAGTTTGATAAGGGCGGTCAGGTTGTTTCACAGTGTTTTTGTGTGGTGAGAATGGGCTGTGTATTTGTCCCACGCCCCTTTGTCCCACACATGAACCCACGACATGGGCCGGTCACCTTGGGTTGATAAGGCTGTCAGGGTATCACAATAGGAGGATGGATAGCCTTTTTTGTCTGAAGTGCTTGGGTTGGATTGTTACATGGTTTTTCAGCCAACTCTGGGCTGCTCGCCGTCTTCCAATTCCAAGTCCCCCTGTCCCCACAGAAACCAGGGAGCATACTAAGTTGAGTCCTTGGATTTTGGAGCATTTAGTAGGTATCAGCGTGAACTACTAGGACACGAGTACCTTATTGGCATCTAATCAGACGCTGACAGTAGGATTCGCCTAGTTTCTTGAACTTGACCTTGGTTACATGGCTTTAGCCAGCAATTTGGCTGCTAGCCATCACCTAGTAATGATGACGCCCTGGTGGCGTGGGATTAAGGGGGCCATTCGTCCAGACGCCGAGTACGGGCGACTACCTGACCTGGACCTAGCTACTTGAACTTGGTTACATAGCTCTAGCCAGCAATTTGGCTGCTCGCCGTCTTCGGCAGTAAAAAAACGTTTACACCAGGAAATGTCAACGTGAACCAATTAGTTTCCCCTTGTTTCTCTCCTCTTCTTCTGAACGATAAAAAGTGCAAACTAACTAATCATGCCTTTTACAAAATACTTGATCCAATCTCTTCACACATCCATGGATAAATAGAGATAAATACGCATGTCCTTCCACCTCTGGATTACACGTCAGATAATGTCGAGGAACCATTTCGCTCTTAGCTTGCGTAATCAGAATCTGATACTTGCTTCTCATACCCAGGTCCATATCCATGCTTAGTTAGTCCATTAAAAATGATGTTCATCTTGCACGATTTCAGGATCACATAGTTGATACCGTAGGCGCATAATATGTTAGAGGAAAATAGAGATGCGTAGATGTCAGGGCAGTAAGTTTAACCGACAAATTTGACTGTTTTTCTCGGGAAATTTGAGGATTTTACCAAGTCGCGTAAATATCGCATAGGTCTGAGCCCCTTAGGGGGCCGACCAACTACTAGGCTGGGCTGGTCGCTACCAAACCAGCACAAAGGCGAACCTGGCCGCTCAAGAGCCATCTTCGTTGCGGACATGCTGTTAACATGAGCACAAAAATATATCTTGTAAAACAAGGGCATATGCTAGATGTATTGAACTAGCCTGGGCTGGTTGCTACCAAACCTGCACTAAAGCGGACCTGGTCGCTCTAGCGCCATCTTTGTTGGGAACATGCTGTTAACATGAGCACACAAATACGTCTTGTAAAACAAGCATTTGCGAGACGTCTTGAACTAGCCTGGGCTGGTCGCTACCCAACCAGTACTAAGGCAGACCTGGTTGCTCTAGCGCCATCTTCGTTGCGGACATGCTATTAACATGAGCGCAAAAACGTGTATTGTAAAACAAAGGCATGTGCGAGACGTATTGAACTAGCCCGGGCTAGTTGCTAACAAACCAACGCTTCGGCGGCTCAAG
Source organism: Chlamydomonas sp. ICE-L (assembly GCA_013435795.1). NCBI lineage: Eukaryota > Viridiplantae > Chlorophyta > Chlorophyceae > Chlamydomonadales > Chlamydomonadaceae > Chlamydomonas > Chlamydomonas sp. ICE-L. Next base: position 4,358,705 of record JACBWV010000338.1, on the reverse strand, counting down.
CGCCTCCTTCGTTGCCAACATGCTTTCAACTAACATGAGCACAAAAATGTGTCTTGTAAAACAAGGCATGTGCCAGTCGTCTTGACCTAGCCTGGGCTGGTCGCTACCTAACCAAACCCTAAACCCAACCAGCACCAATGAAAACCTGGTCGCTCAAGCGCCATCTTTGTTGCCAACATGCTTTCAACTAACATGAGCACAAAACTATGTCTTGTAAAACAAGGCATGTGCCAGTTGTCTTGACCTAGCCTGGGCTGGTTGCTGCCTAACCAAACCCTAAACCCTAACCAGCACTAAGGCGAACCTGGTCGCTCAAGCGCCATCTTTGTTGCGGACATGCTTTTAACTAACATGAGCACAAAACTATGTCTTGTCAAACAAGGCATGTGCCAGATGTCTTGATCTAGCCTGGGCTGGTCGCTACCTAACCAAACCCTAAACCCTAACCAAAACTTAGGCAGACCTGGCCGCTCAAGCGCCATCTTTGTTGCCAACATGCTTTCAACTAACATGAGCACAAAACTGTGTCTTGTAAAACAAGGCATGTGCCAGTCGTCTTGACCTAGCCTGGGCTGGTTGCTGCCTAACCAAACCCTAAACCCTAACCAGCACTAAGGCGAACCTGGCCGCTCAAGCGCAATTTTTGTTGCGGACATGCTTTTAACATGAGCATCCTGTGCAGTTCTCTTGACTGACCAGAGCAGAAGGACCGGCGCGGACACCCACACCTTGGTGACCAGAGTGCAGCTTGATACTACTTCTGGCTCATGAGGCGCCTGATTGGGTTTAGGTTTATGTTTATGGTTTGTATTTGTGTTTATGTTTGAGTTGTGTTTGTGTTTGGGAGTTGGGTTGGGGTTGGGGGTAGGGGGTTGGCGGACACCCACACCTTGGTAGCAGAGTGCAGCTTGACACTGCATCTGGCTCATGAGGTGCCTTATTGGGGTTGGGGGGTTGGGGGGGTTAAGGTTTGGGAGTTACAGGTTTGGGGGTTGGGGGTTGGTTTTGGTTTGTGTTTGTGTTTGGGAGTTGAAGATGGAGTTGAGAGTTGGGGCTGGGGGGTAGGGGTTGGGGGTTGGCAGACACCCACACCTTGGTGAGCAGAGTGCAGCTTGATACTACTTCTGGCTCATTAGGCGCCTGATTGGGTTTGGGTTTATGTTTATGGTTTGTGTTTGTGTTTATGTTTGAGTTGTGTTTGGGTTGTGTTTGGGTTTGGGAGTTGGGTTGGGGTTGGGGGTAGGGGGTTGGCGGACACCCACACCTTGGTGACGAGAGTGCAGCTTGACACTACATCTGGCTCATGAGGTGCCTTATTGGGGTTGGGGGGTTGGGGGGAATAAGGTTTGGGGGTTGGGACTAGGGGGTTGTGGGTTGGGAGTTGGAGTTGGGAGTTGAGCCCACACCTTGGTGACGAGAGGGCAGCTTGATACTGCATCTGGCTCGTGAGTCGCCTGATTGGGTTTGGGTTTGGGTCTGGGTTTGGGCTTGAGTTTGGGAGTTACAGGTTTGGGGGTTGGGAGTTGGGGGGTGGTGATTGGGAGTTGAGGTTGGGAGTTGGGGTTGGGGGTTGGCGGACATCCACATCTTGGTGATGAGAGTGCAGCTTGATACTGCATCTGGCTCATGAGGCGCCTGATTGTGTTTGTGTTTGTGTTTGTGGTTGTGATTGGGTTTGGGAGTTACAGGTTTGGGGGTTGGGAGTTGGGGGTTGGTGATTGGGGGTTGAGGTTGGGAGTTGGGGTCGGGGGTAGGGGTTGGGGGTTGGCGGACACCTTGGTGACGAGAGTGCAGCTTGATACTGCATCTGGCTCATGAGTCGCCTGATTGGGTTTGGGTTTGGGTCTGGGTTTGGGCTTGAGTTTGGGAGTTACAGGTTTGGGGGTTGGGAGTTGGGGGGGTGGTGATTGGGAGTTGAGGTTGGGAGTTGGGGTTGGGGGTTGGCGGACATCCACATCTTGGTGATGAGAGTGCAGCTTGATACTGCATCTGGCTCATGAGGCGCCTGATTGGGTTTGGGTTTGGGTTTGAGTTTGGGTTTGGTTTTGGGTTGGGGGGTTGAGGTTTGGGGGTTGGGACTTGTGGGTTGTGGGTTGGGAGTTGGGGTTTGGGGTAGGGGGGTGGCGGACACCCACACCTTGGTTATGAGAGTGCAGCTTGATACTGCATCTGGCTCATGAGGCGTCTGATTGGGTTTGGGTTTAGGTTTGGGTTTATGGTTTGGGTTTGGTTTGGTTTAGTGTTTGTGTTGGGGGTCTGGGGGTTGGGAGTTGGGTTGAGGTTTGCGGACACCCACACCATGGTGATGAGAAAAAGTGTTGATGGTACACCTGGCTCATGAGGTGCCTGATTGGGTTTGGGTTTGGGTTTGGGTTTGGGTTTGGGTTTGGGTTTGGGTTTGGGTTTGGGTTTGGGTTAGGGGTTGGTTAGGGGTTAGGAGTTGGGGTTGGGAGTTGGGGTTGGGAGTTGGGGTTGGGAGTTGGTGTTGGGAGTTGGTGTTGGGAGTTAAGGTTGGGGGTTGGCGGACACCCACGCCTTGGTGACGAGAAAAGCTGTTGTTTCCAGTATTTGTTTTTTCAAACCTGAAAGTGGGGTTTTTCTAGCTGTATGGTTCTAGGCCTCCTCCAGGAACAGCGTTTTAGTGGTTTTTGTAGCTTTTTGTAGCTTTTTGGGGCCCTTTGGGGCACACGAAAAAAACTTTGTTTTTATAACTTTTGGCGACAATTTCTCAAAAACGGTCAAAACTAGCGATCGCTATACCGTATGCTCAACAGTCTTTTCAGGCTCAGGCTCGGGTGTGGCTTCATCAGCAGCACGCAGCCTCTGGGAAAAGACTGTGTGTGTGTGTGTGTGGGGGGGGGGGGGGGGGGGGGGGGGGAGGAGGAGTACTGAGTGAGTGCGCGTGTGTGGGTCAAAACTAGCGATCACCATCTTCTAGTCATACGTACCCCGGTATGCGCAACATGTACTGGCAAGAATAAACATTGGCAAATGTGGTTTTTAACCTTATTTCATGGATCACAAATGTTAGGGTGTGTGTGTGTGGGTGGGGGAGTGTGTGTGTGCGTGTGTAGGGTGTGTGTGTGTGGGGGGGGGGGAGTGTGTGGCAAAACTAATTTGGCAAAGGGTTTGGGTCTGGGACTTGCTCAAGTTTTGACTTGGAAACATTTGGCAAAGCTCCAATTTGCTTGTTACATTTCCTTCTTCCATGTTTAAAAGTAGGTTGCCTGGGATTGCTTTAAAAAAGAGTTCATCTTGGTCATAGTCTGAAAAAGAAATGATCCAAATCAGGGCTCTGCCTGGCTAACGACTGCGGACATCTGATAACCTCGTTAGTAATGTTGGAGGTGTTTTTTGGGGGGGGGTGGAGGGGGGAATGGTCGGTGCATCAAATCTTCTTTGTGATATAAGCATGGGTGGCTAGAGTCCTCCATATGTAATAGTCCAGGCTCGGGGCAGATCTTTGCAACGGAACGGTGGTGGGCGAATCACCCTTCGGGTCTGGGACACAGAAACGTGGCATCCGGCTAGCGTTCAAACCGCTGCCGTTCAAACCGCTGCCGTTCAAACCGCTGGCGGTCAAACCAGTCAGTGCTATAGGCGCGACCAGCTTCGACAGGCGCAACCAGCTTCAATAGGCGCGACCAGCTCATTGTATCTTGAAATCAGTGCATGCAAGGAACGATCAAGGCGATCCGGACCAGTCGAACTGAGTTTGTTTGAATCGACGGTGTTGGACAAACTTGGCAAACGCCGGTGACCCGGACCCAGGCTCACTTCAAAACTAGAAACGACTTGGCAAGTGGTGGTCCGTTTGACACTCATTTGCGCCATTACATATGTTGCGCATACGGTATAGCGGGAAAAAAAATCCTGGGTGTTGGGATGGGGGCCTGAGCCAACTTTGGGTTTCACTAAATGGCCATGCACCGTTTCACACATACAATTATTGCACTTTTGCTCTGACTTAACACAGATTCCCTTTAAAACTATCCGGTTGTTAAGCATTAGGTGCCTCTTGAGGTTGGGGGGGGGCTTGGGTGGTTGGGGTTGGGGTTTGGTTGGGTGGTTGGGGTTGGGGTTGTTTGGGTTGGGGGCTTGGGATTGGGGTTTTGGGTTGGGGTTGGGGTTGGGTTGGTTTGGGGTTGGGGTGGGTTGGGTGTTGTGGTTGGGTGTTTGTTGGGGTGGTTGGGTGGCTTGGGGTTGGGTGGTTGGGGGTTGGGCGTTTGGGTTGGGTGGTTAGGGGTTGGTTGGTTGGGTTGGGGGTGGGTGGTTGGTTGGGGGTCTGGGGTGTTGGGGTTGGGTTTGGGTTGGGTGGGTTGGGGGTTGGGTGGCTTGGGTATTGGTTTGGGGTTGGGGTGGTTGGGGTTGGGTGTTTTGGGTTTT
>JACBWV010000338.1:4334319-4349319 GCA_013435795.1 Chlamydomonas sp. ICE-L | reverse complement strand
GTTTTAGATGCCACCGGGTCTATTAAATGCCAGTTGGTCTATTAAATGCCAGTTGGTCCATTAAATGCCAGTTGGTCTATTAAATGCCAGTTGGTCCATTAAATGCCAGTTGGTCTATTATGAAACTGTATACATGTATAATAATATAAGAACATAACTCTGTAGTATTATTGTCGGTGTCACTGTTTCTCTTTTTGGCTACGAGTAGCAGCTTCTAGGCAGCTCCCCTGGCTGGCTAATCAGCCAAACCTAAATCAAACTAATGCACATTGAAGTTGACGTAATCAGCTTTCTAGCGCTGCTGAAGTTTTCAGGCTTAGCCCAGTGGCTGGCTTGGGGAGCTGCCTAGAAGCTGCTGCTAGTAGCTAAAAAGAAAAACAGAGGTCAATGTTCACATTAGTGTTTCATTTTTCATTTTCCGACGACGCGTCGCCATTCCGTCGCCATTCGGTTGAATGCTACACCCCCCGGACCCCCCGATATCGTGACGCGCTGCCCCCCGACCCCCCCAGGCTTTGCGCTTTGCGCTCCGCCATACGATGGCTACGCATCTATCCTGAAATCAGGGTTGAGTAGCCCAAGTAGCTACTCAACACGGACTACAGAAATCCGAAATAAAAAACACTGGTTTACATTGCACTAGGCTTGCACCAACACCTGGTGGATCATACACGTATACAGTTTCAATACCAGTTGGTCTATTATATAACTGTACAAGTGTATAATAATTGAAGTACATAACTGTACTGCAATATTGTCCATGTTCACATTGCACTAGGCTTGCACCATCAACCCTTGAAGCCCACGTAGGAGCACATCTTGTGGAATGGAAGGCTAGGCGGCGCTCTGATATGTGTGCCATCCTGGCTATATAAATCAAACTTTAGGCAAACGTTATACTACATGGTGAATGTGAAAGGTTAGTTTTATTGCATATTGTGATAGACGAGGTCAATGGCTTTCCAACGAGCTATCTAAATCAAAAATATAATGAAAACCAAGAACATTTATTGCCGGAATGCGTGCTGTACTTTTCGAAGTGCTGAATATACGTTTTATACGACGTACCGTATACCAGGTCGATTCGAAAAATAAATACAGAGTATTTATACGTATGAAAGTATACACGTATGTTATATCTGTGCCATCATGCCTATCACTCTAAGTAAACCTTAATAACATGCCTGTAATATACACAATTGTAATATAAATGTATTCCATCACGCCTATCATTCTAAGTAAACCTTAATAACATGCCTGTAATATACACAATTGTAATATAAATGTATTCCATCACGCCTATCACTCTAAGTAAACCTTAATAACAATAACAATATACCTGTTATATACAATGCACAATTGCAGTATACATTTATTGCATCCAACCTGAGCCATCACGCCTATCACTCTAAGTAAACCTTAATAAAAATATAATATATATAGATATATGAACAAAAAATTGCTGCAGCCAAGCTAGGCCATCACGCACCTTTCCAAGTTTTTGCCCTCCCCCCCCCCCCCCCCCCCCCCCCCCCCCCCCCTCAAAACAAATTGGAGGCCTATAACTTTGTTTCTACTGGGCCACCTTGAAAAATAAGACCTGAATCTGGAAGCTAACGATGAGCTCTATCTATTTGGATCATGGGGTTTTGGTTTTGGTTTGGAACTGCCCCCCCCCCCCTCGTATAGACAGTATAGTCTATAAAAAACAAATTGCTGCATCCAAGCTGTGCCATCACGCACCCTTCTTAGTTTTTGCCCCCCCACCACCCCCACCACCACACCCACCCACCCATACACACACACACTACACTTTGGAGGCCCATTAATTTATTTCTACTGGGCCAACTTGTAAAATAAGACCAGAATCTAGAAGCTCTCAACCAGGGATTATTTTTTCAAATCTGAAAGTGGGTTTTACTAGCTTTTTGGTTTTAAGCCTCCTCCAGGGACGGCGCTTTATAGCTTTTATAGCTTTTTAGGGCCATTTAGGGCGAACATTTTGTAATGCGGCAATTGAGCCCAAATGGGTAAAAAAATAGCGATAGCTGTATAAAGCGGGGAAAATAGCGATAGCTGTATAAAGCGGGAAAAATAGCGATCGCTGTATAAAGCGGGGAAAATAGCGATAGCTGTATAAAGCGGGGGAAATAGCGATAGCTGTATAAAGCGGGGGAAATAGCGATAGCTGTATAAAGCGGGGAAAATAGCGATAGCTGTATAAGCGGGAGAAAATAGCGATAGCTGTATAAAAGCGGGGAAAATAGCGATAGCTGTATAAAGCGGGGGAAATAGCGATAGCTGTATAAAGCGGGGGAAATAGCGATAGCTGTATAAAGCGGGGAAAATAGCGATAGCTGTATAAAGCGGGGAAAATAGCGATAGCTGTATAAAGCGGGGAAAATAGCGATAGCTGTATAAAGCGGGGAAAATAGCGATAGCTGTATAAAGCGGGGAAAATAGCGATAGCTGTATAAGCGGGGGAAATAGCGATAGCTGTATAAAGCGGGGGAAAATAGCGATAGCTGTATAAAGCGGGGAAAATAGCGATAGCTGTATAAAGCGGGGGAAAATAGCGATAGCTGTATAAAGCGGGGGAAATAGCGATAGCTGTATAAAGCGGGGAAAATAGCGATAGCTGTATAAAGCGGGGAAAATAGCGATAGCTGTATAAAGCGGGGAAAATAGCGATAGCTGTATAAAGCGGGGAATAGGATAGCTGTATAGCGGGGAAATAGCGATAGCTGTATAAAGCGGGGAAAATAGCGATAGCTGTATAAAGCGGGGAAAATAGCGATAGCTGTATAAAGCGGGGGAAATAGCGATAGCTGTATAAAGCGGGGAAAATAGCGATAGCTGTATAAAGCGGGGAAAATAGCGATAGCTGTATAAAGCGGGAAAAAATCCCTGCTCTTTGCAAGCTCTACGCAACTGGATCATGGGGTCTTTTTGGTTTGGAACTGCCCCCCCCTGGAATAATATATAGAGAAACAAAATTATGCATCCAAGCTGTGCCATCGCGCACCCTTTCCAGTTTTTGCCCCCCCCCCCACCCCCCCCCACCCCCCCAAAAAACAATTGGAGGCCTACTACTTTGTTTCTACTGGGCGGACTTGAAAAATAAGACCCAAATCCCTGCTCTTGACGAGCTCTACGCAATTGGATCATGGGGTATTTTTGGTTTGGAACTGCCCCCCCTGGCATAATAAATAAAAAAGCAAAATGCTGCATCCAAGCTGTACCATCGCGCACCCTTCCCAGATTTTGCCCTTGACCCCCCCCCCCCCCCCCCCCCCAAAAAACAATTGGAGGCCTATTACTTTGTTTCTCCTGGGCCAACTTGTAATCTAAGACCAGAATCTTGAAGCTAACGATGAGCTCCATCGATTTGGATCATGGGTTTTGGGTTTTGGTTCGGAACTGCCCCCCCCCCCCCCCCCCCCCCCCCCCTCGTATAGACGGTATAGTATATAAAAACAAATCGCTGCATCCAAGCTGTGCCATCGCGCACCCTTCCCAGATTTTGCCCCCCCCACCCCACCCCCCCACCCCACCCAAAAAATTGGAGGCCCATTACTTTGTTTCTACTGGGCCAACTTGAAAAATAAGACCAAAATCCCTGCTCTTGACGACCTCTTCGCAATTGGATCATGGGGTCTTTTTGGCTTGGAACTGCCCCCCCCTGGCATAATATATAGAAAAACAAAATGCCGCATCCAAGCTGTGCCCTTCCCAGATTTTGCCCTCGCCCCCCCCTAACTACCTGAAGCTAACGATGAGCTCCATCCATTTGGATCATGGGGTCTTTTTGTTCTGGAACTGCCCCACCTAGCATAATATATAAACAAGTCCTATGCAGCGTCGCCAGCGACGCGGAAAATTGGCTGAGTGTGTTGGCAACGGAACGATTGGTGGCAACGATGGAGCTGGCCGAAGCGAGTTAGTTACGCGACTGTTGGCTGACGTGTCGGGCGGGCAAGATTATTTTTTTGGTCGGACAAACGGACAAATGGGTAACCCTGGGGGCTCCCGCCCCCTTGAAGAGGGGGCTCCGCCAAAAATAAAATGCTGCAGCCAAGCTGTGCCATCGCGCACCCTTCCTAGATACTTGTTGGGTAGTAGGATGAACCCGCACAAGTTGAACTCCAGGGGGTCGGCGTTTTTGTGGGTGCTGGTGGGGTTGTTGTGGGGTTGTTGTGGGGTGGTTGTGGGGGTGAGAATGGTGTGTAATGGGGTTGTGGGTGGGTGTGGGGGGTGTGTGGTGTGTGGGGTGGGGGGGGGTCGGTAGGGTGGGGGGGGGGGGGGGGGGGGGGGGGGGGGGGGGGGGGGGGGGGGGGGGTCAGCATGAGGTAATGCACACCATTGAATGAGGAGTAGAAGCAGTACATCCAACAGTCTATCACGCACCCTTCCCAGATACTTGTTGGGTAGTAGGATGAACCCGCACAAGTTGAACTCCAGGGGGTCGGCGTGTTTGTGGGTGCTGGTGGGGTGGGTGTGGGGGTGAGAATGGTGTGTGTGTGTGGGTGGGTGTGGGTGAGGGTGGAGTGTGGGTGTGGGTGTGGGTGTGGGTGTGGGTGTGGGTGTGGGTGTGGGTTGTGGGCGTGTGTGTTTGGGGGGGGGGGGGAGTCAGCATGAGGTAATGCAAATCACTGAATTAGGAGAACAAGCAGCACACCTAACTGTCTATCACGCACCCTTCCCAGATACTTGTTCAGAATCCGGATGAACCCACAAAAGGTGAAGAGCTTATGGATGCGTGTGGTGTGGGGGTGTGGGAGGCAGTATGCGGTAATGCTGATGAATGAATAAGGAATCGAAGCAGTAAGCCTATAAGTCTATCACGCACCCTTCCCAGATACTTGTTGGTATCCGGATGAATTCGCACAAGGTGAAGAGCTTGTGGATGCGTGTGGGGGTGGGGGTGAGAGTGGGGAGTTGGGGGTGGGAGGCAGTATGCGGTAATGCTCATGACTGAATTAGGAATTGAAGCAGTAAGCCTATCAGTCTATCACGCACCCTTCCCAGGTACTTGTTCGGAATCCGGATGAACCTGCACAAGGTGAAGAGCTTGTGGATGCGTGTGGGGTGGGGGTGAGGGTGGGAGGGGCATTTGGGGAGGAGGGGGGAGGCACAGACAAGAATGCGTAATGCTCATGGAACTGCATTAGGATCGAAGACATAAGCCTATAAGTCCAGCAGCACCTCCAGTACTGTTGGGACTCTGGATGAACCCAACAAGTTGAAATTAATGCGGGGTCGGCGTGTTTGTGGGGTGCATGGTGGATGAACGTGGAGGTGGTGGGTGGGGGTCGAGATCATGTGTCGTGAGGGAAGGGGGTGGTGTGTGTGTGGGGTGGGGGTGGGGGTGGGGGGGGGGGTCGGTGTGAGATAATGCACATCACTGAATAAGGTGTAGATTCAGTACACCCAATAGTCCAACAGCCCAATCACGCACCCTTCCCAGGTACTTGTTTGGAATCCGGATAAATCCACACAAGTTGAACTCCTCATCAAACTCGACAAGCTTTGTCAAGACGCCATCTTCGTTTGTGCTGGAATCCAGAACAAGGCAGCCGCGCAGCAGGGGGTGGGTCTTCAAATTGTTGTTTGGGTCTCGAATGTAAGCCAGGACATCTTGCGAGGTGCGATGGATGGTTTCGGAGATAGTGTACGAGGGCTTGCCCTGGTCAGGGAGTTGAGGAGGGGTCTTGTTGGTGCGGATAGATTCCATCTTGGACGTCGTGTGGTCCACGTTTGTAGCTGCCATGGCGGGACACGGGCGGGGGCTGGTGCTTGTTGGGTGGGGGGTGATGGGTGGGAGTGGGGCGTGTGGGTGTGGTGGGGTGGGGTGGGGTGGGGAGAGTGAGGGGGTGGCGTGGGTGTGGGGTGGGTGGGGTGGGGGTGGGGGTGGGGGAGTGAGGGGGCCGTGTGTTGTGGGTTGTGAGTGAGTGGTGGGAGTGTGGGTATTGTGGGGTGGGAACGTGTGTGTACTGGTGTGGTGGAGTGTGTAGGGTGGAGGGTGGGGGTGGGCGGTGGGGCGTTGCGGGGTGGGGAGGAAGGGTGCTTGTGGGGTGGGATGTGTGTGATGTGATTAGTGGGGGTGGGGCGTGTGGGAGTGTGTGTGATGGTGTGGCTTGGGGGGGTGGGGTAGTGGGTTGTGGATGGTAGGTGCCCGAGGTTCCGTGATCTTCTTGGGTGGGGTGGGGTTCGGGTGGGCTTTGTTAGGGTGGGGTGGGGGGGCTGTGGAGGATGAGGAATAGAGACGGGGGCGAGCAGAGACTGAGGAGGCTGTAGAGGAGGTGTGGAGGAGGAGGCTGTAGAGGAGGAGGAAGTGACAGGAAGGAGGAAGATGGCAAAAAAGGCAGGGTGAAAGATGAGAGGGTGGACGAGGCATGCTGATGGGTAGATGGAAGGAAGATGGATGAATTGAAGATTGAGAGAGGGATGAGGGGGGCTGAAAATGGAGCAAGTCCGTTAGTGGTAGGGGAGCCAACCAAACCCTGGTTCTAGTAGAGAAAAAACTCTTTCGCGAAGAAACGGTTTGTGAGCATGTTCGGTAGTTCATGCTCAGGCGAGTACCGGATCCTGCAAATAGCTGCAGTACGGTTACGCTTTCATTTGTCCTCGGAAAAGTGACATTCTCATACCTATCGCTACCGGCTTCGGAAAGTCGGAAATCAAATTCTGTTAATATGCTGTTAATATGCTGTTAATATATCTGTTAATATGCTCACCTATCTTGCCGCAAATTGCGGCCATATTTAAGGCTATATTCGTGGGGGCAGCTCGCCGATATACTGCCAAGTACCACTGTAGAGTCCTGGTTTTCTAAGGTACCTAGGCGACCCTCGATTCCACTGCTTTACTGGGCAGGCTCGCCGGTGTACTACCAGTACCACCTTGTTTTTCAGTTTCTACCACCTTTTGTTCCGTCCTGCCTTTTGTTCTATACGACTGGCAGCAGTAACTTACTGCCAAGTCCATTGACCCAGGCAAGCTGGGGCTACGTACGGCACCGCCGGCATTGCCCTAGTGCTGTGCCCTCCCAAGTCCTGCCATCTGGTTTGCAGGACTGCTTAGCTTGCAGCCCTCGACGCCACTGCCCGATCAGGGGGCAGCGTCGTCGATGTACTGCTAAGTACCGTCAGACGGTTCAGTTGTATTCACGGCCTTCTACTCTTTGTAACAATTTTCACTTTAAGGCTATATTCGTGCTTGAAATTAGGGGACGAGGCGGAGTTTGGAGAAAGTGATCTGGGAACTTCCGACGACGACACGACTTGGTCTCGTAACTAACTGGCTTCGGTCCGCTCCATCCCGTTGCCAGCTGTCGCTCCGCAACACTCTCCGCAAATTTTCCGCGTCGCTTGCGACGCTGCATAGGACTTGTTCGAGTGCGTTGGTTTTCGAGACCAAGCTAAAACCAGGTGCGACCGTTCGCACTGGCAAAGGAGGACTAGCCTCGGATCGCGGTGATGGGAGCCACCCCCCGAAGTCGAGGTCAATGCGGGTTCGCCCTATTTCGCCGAAGTTGTTCGCCTATCGGGGGCAGTTTGGGTCAAGCCACGCCACAAAAAAGTGACGTTACAAACATCTACATCAATGCCACATGCAAATCGATGTGACTTACTTTCCACCCGAACTTTCCGTACAGTTGACTTCCATCTAAGACAAAGCGATTTCTGTAAAAAAAAGAACCGCCATAGTACCGTACGTCAGTGCTCTCATTCTGATTCACGTTTGACAAGCGCATCGCGTGAAGAGCTGCATTGCGTTGCCAGGTGGCTTGGGCAGGTAGCAGAGGGAAAGGCTTGGCCCCACTCCGAATCTTGTCAGGAACAGCTGCAACAGCTAGAACAGGACTTTCAAGAAGAGCATCAAGATCTAGGCAGGACAGGCTGTACAGCAAACCATAAACAACAGCAGCTATAGCAGGAGTTTCAAGAAGAAGCATCTAGATCTAGAAGGTGGCAGTACAGACTGTACTGCATACCAAAAGCAGAGCAGCGTCTGCCTGTGCAGTAGTGCAACCATGTTGCCGCAACATTCACTTTTAACTCTTACCATAGCTGCTATATTGGTGAGTGCTGTGGCCTAGGGGAGACAAAGTGGGACCAGGGGTGTACGTGTATGTGTGTGTGGTGGAATGGTTGTGGTTGTAGTCTGCGTGTGTGTGGGGTGGTGGGTGGAGGGGTGCTTGCAGGTTTGCATTTTTGCATGTCATGTGTGTATATGCATGCATGTATGTATGTATGTATGTATGTACATGAGTGTGTGTATGTTTGTTTATTCACTTTGTTTATTCATGCTCTTTGTGTGGAAATGCTCAATGTCAATATGTGTGTGCATGGTTGCATGGCTGTTTGTGTGTATGTGCGTGTGTATGTGCGTGTGTGTGCTTGTGTATGCGCGTGTGTGCATGTGTGTGTGTGGTGGTGGTGGTGAAGGTGGGGGGGGGGGAGGGGCTTATCAGCATGTGCATACTTGTATGCAAGTGAACATTTTGCCTGGTACCTGATCAACCTAATGGTCGCAGGATTAGGAGTTTCGGGTTCAGGGTTTAGGGTTTAGTAAACCCTACACCCTACATCTTCAACATTCTGCCTGTTACCTAAGGGTCATTGACATGTCACATACCCTACACATGCCCCAAGCATACCCAACAACTAGCCAACAACTAGCCAACCACCACCTAATAAGTACCCAACAACCACCCAACAACAACCCAACAACTACCCAACAACCACCCAACAACCACCCAACAACCACTCAACAACCACCCAACAACAACCCAACAACTACACAACAACCACCCAACAACAACCCAACAACTGCACAACAACCACCCAACAACCATCCAACAACCATCCAACAACAACCCAAAACTACACAACAAACGTCTAACAACCACACAACAGCCACCCAACAGCCACCCAACAACTACCCAACAACTACACCAGCCTCACCCACCACACCCCACCACGCCACCAACACAACGCAACACGTCACCACACTCGCGACCAACGCCAAACACCTACACCACACCCTTCCAACAAACCACACAACAACCACCCGACAACCACCCAACAACCACCCAACAACCACCAAGCAACCACCCAACAACTACACAACAACCGTCCAACAACTACACAACAACCACCCGACAACCACCCAACAACCACCCAACAACCACCAATCACCCACCCTCAACCAACTCCACACTAACCTTCCACAACAACTACCCACCCACCACCCCCGCCACCACACTCAACAACCACCCGCAATCCACCACCCATCAAACCCCCCTACAACTATCAACCACCTTCCAACAACTACACCCCAACGCCCCTCTACCACCACCCAACACCCACACCCAACCACCCCCAATCCAACCCACCCCACCCTTTACCAAAACAAGCCTTCCACCACTTCCCACCAACCCCCCCCTACCACCTACTCGCCCCCAACCACCAACACCCACCACCCACCACCACCCAACTCCCAACAACCCCACCACCCCACACCCACCCTACCCTCACCCACACCCACTCCAACCTCACTCACCCAACCACCACCCCCAACCACCAATATCTACCACCCAACAACGTCCCAATTAACCTTCCACAAATCACACCAACCACCCAACAACCACCCAACAACCACCAAGCAACCACCCAACCACTACCAACTTAGACCTTCCACCATCACACAACAACCACCCAACAACCACCCAACAACTACACGACAACCACCCAACAACTACACAAGAACCACCCAACCACCACCCAACCACCAACCCCACCCCCCATCTACCCCGACCCTACCCCCCCCCCCCTACACAATAACCTTCCAACAAACTACACAACACCCCAACCCTACAACCACCCACCAACCACCCTACCACCACCCAACAAACAACCACAACCCACCAACACCCAACCCCCACCCGAACACAACCCACCACTACCGACACCACCCACCCCCCATCCTCCCCAACAACCCACAAACCCCTAACACCACTCCAAACCCACCCCTCAATCCAACCCACACCCTTCCTCCACTACCACCCAACAACCCCACCAACCCACCCCACAACCCACCCTACAACCCTCAACAACCCCCCTCAACACCCCCCCAACTTCCTACAACTCCCCAACCTCCGACCCCACACACAACCACCCAACACCCACTTAACCCCACCCACCACCCCGCCCCCCCACCACCCCGCCCAAAACCACCAAACACCACTCCAACCACCACCCACAAAGACCACCCAACCACCACCCCACATCCTTCACCCTAACATTCTCCCTTCACTCTACTATTCATCCCCCAACCACCCTCCACACCCTACTACCACCCAACCACCACCGCTAACATTCTCCCTTCATCTACTATTCATTCCACCCAACCACCATCCAACCACCCAACCACCCAACAACCACCCTACCTTCCTTCCCTCATCAACTATTTATTCATTCCACCTCCACCCCCCATCCAACCACCCAACCACCATCCAACCATCCAACCACGTCCAACCACCCACCTTCATTCCTCCCCTCATCTACCCCACCCCCAACCACCCACTAACTAACCCCCAACTCAACAACCAACACCTTCCTTACCTCTCCCTTCACTACCCCACACATCCCCCCCTCCCTCCAAAACCACCCAAGCCACCCCCACCACACCCACAACCCTCCCCACAAGGATCCCTTCAGCTACTATGCAGCCATCCAACAACCACCCAACCACCACCCAACAACCACCCAACAACCACCCAACCACCACCCAACCACCACTCAACAACCACCCAACCACCCAACAACCACCCAACAACCACCCAACTACCTAACAACCACGCAACAACCACCCTACAACCACCCAATAACCACCCAACAACCAACAGCCAACCACCCTACAACCACCCAACAACCACTCAACAACCACCCAACATCCACCCCACAACCAACCAACAACCAACCAATAACCAAACAACAACCAACCAACAACCTCGCTACAGGCTCCCTTCAGCTACTATGCAGGCAGAGTGGCTCAGACATTAAAGCTTCCCCAGATAACAGGTGGGTTACTCTTTTTGGCGGAGTTCCTCCTTCTGGGGGGTGGGAGCCCCCAGTGTTACCCATTTGTCCCGTTTCGAACCCGACCACCGACCGTCTGAACCATGATGAGCCAGACACGTCAGCCAAACCGGTCTCGTAACTAACTTAACTAACTCGCTTCCCTTGCCCCCTGTTACTTTACCTTCCGTCGCGATCACTCTCGCCAATTTTTAGCGCGCAATGTCACGCTGCCTCGAACTGTTATTTTCCCCATAACTGAAGGCCACCCCAGACCCATTCCCAGACCCAGACCTAGACCCAACCCCAACCCTGTTGCCCTCGCCCCCCTTGCTCTCACCCCCTTGTATGACACGTGATAGCTGCAATCAGTTGTGGTCCATATGTATTGGGCATCCTATCAACTAAACATAGCAATAAGACCAACACCATACTGAGCCCCACAACCAAAATCGGAACCAGACCTAGACCCAAACCTAGACCCAGAACCAGAACTAGAACCAGGCCCACAACCAGACCTAGACCCAAACCTAGACCCAGAACCAGAACTAGAACCAGGCCCACAACCAGACCTAGACCCAAACCCAACCCTTTGACCCTCACCCCCCTTGTAGGTTACTGGATAGCAGGAATCATATGTGGTCCAGTTGTGCTGGGCATCCAATGAACAAAACATCCTATAAACAGAACATAGCAACAAGAACAACACCATACTGAGCCCCAGACCTAGACCCAGACCCAGACCCAGACCCAGGCCTAACCCAAACCCTTTTGCCCTCACCCCCCCTTCCCTCACCCCCTTGTAGGATACTGGATAGATGGAATCATTGTGGTCCATCTGTACTGGGCATCTTATAAACAAAACATAGCAATAAGACCAACACCATACTGAGCCCCAGACCTAGACCCAGACCTAGACCCAACCCCAACCCTTTCGCCCTAACCCTCCTTGCCCCCACCCCCTTGTAGGTTACTTGATAGCTGGGATCATATGTGGTCCATATGTATTGGGCATCCTATCTGTGGAGGCGGTTTCGGAGCTCAACATTATTGAGGGGGCGTGTCTGAGTATCATAGGTGCGCTTCGTCGCTTTCATTTTTTTCCTTTTTTTTTTTTTCTTTCTTTTGGGTGATGGGTTGTGGTGGTGGTGGGTGTGTGGGTGATGGTGTGGTTGGGAGGGTGGTAGAGGGTGGGGCATTGAATTCTCAAGCGCATGGGTGTCGGTACGCAAACACCAGGGTCACCATTGTCCGATTGTTTTGTTGGTGGTTGGTGGGTGGGAGGGTGGAGAGGGTGGGGCATTAGATTCTCACGCATGGTGTCGATACGCAAACCCAGGGTCACCCCATTGTCCGATGTGGTTGTTGGTGTGGTGGGTGGGTGGGTGGGAGGGTGTAGAGGTGGGGCATTGAGATTCTCAGCGCATGTTGTCGGTACCAAACCCAGGGTCACCCATTGTCCGATGTGTTGTTGGTGTGGGTGGGTGGGGGGGGTGGGAGGGTGGTATAGGTGGGGGGCATTGCGATTCTCAAGCGCATGTGTCGGACGCAAACCCCAGGGTCACCCATTGTCCGATGTGTTGTTGTTGGGGTGGGTGGTGGGTGGGAGGGTGGTAGAGTTGGGGCATTGAGATTCTCAAGCGCATGGTGTCGGTACGCAACCAAGGGTCCAACCCTGGTCCGTGTGTTTGTTTGGTGGTGGGTGGTTGGGTGGGGGGTGGTAGAGGTGGGGCATTAGATTCTCAAGCTCAGGGTGTCGGTACCAAACCCAGGGTCACCCATTGTCCGATGTGTTGTTGGTGGTGGGTGGGTGGGAGGGTGGTAGAGGGTGGGGCATTTGAGTTCCAAGCGCATGGTGTCCGAAACCAACCCAGGGTCAACCGCATTTGTCCGATGTGTTGTTGGTGGTGGTGGGGTGGGTGGTGGGAGGGGGGTAGAAGAGGGTGGTTCATTGAGATTCTCAAGCGCATGGTGTCCGGTAACGCAACCCAGGGTCACCCCCTATGCCGATGTGTTTGTTTGGTGGTGGGTGGGTGGGTGGGTGGGTGGGAGGGTGGTAGAGGTGGGGCATTGAGATTCTCAAGCGCATGTGTCGTGTCGGTACGTCAACCCAGAGGGTCACCACCCATTGTCCCGATGGTGTTGTTGTTGGTGGGTGGGTGGGTGGGGTGGGAGGGTGGTAGAAGGGTGGGCTTGAGATTCTCAAGCGCATGGTGTTCCGGTACGCAACCCAGGGTCACCCATTGTCATGTGTTGTTGGTGGTGGGTGGGTGGGTGGGAGGGTGTTAGAGGGGGGGCATTGAGATTCTCAGCCATGGTGTCGGTACGCACCCCAAGGCACCCATTGTCCGATTGTTGTGTTGGTGGTGGGTGGAATGGGTTGGTGGGAAGGTGGTAGAGGGTGGGGCAATCGAGATTCTCAAGCGCATGGTGTCGATACGCAAAACCCAAGGGTCACCCCTTGTCCTGATTGTTGTGGTGGTGGGTGGGTGGGAGGGTGGTTTTTTTAGAGGGTGGGGCATTGAGATTCTCAATCGCATGGTGGCGGTACGCAAACCCAAACCATGGTCACCCATTGTCCGATGTGTTTGTTGGTGGTGGTGGGGTGGGAGGGTGGTAGAGGGTGGGGCTTGAGATTCTCAACAAGCGCATGGTGTTCCCCCCCCCCCCGGTAACGCAAACCCAAGGGTCACCCATTGTCCGATTTGTTTGTTGGTGGTGGTGGGTGGGGGGTGGGTGTGGTCAAAGAGGGTGGGGCATTGAGATTCTCAAGCGCATGGTGTCGGTACGCAAACCCAGGGTCACCCATTGTCCGATGTGTTGTTGGTGGTGGGTGGGTGGGAGGGTAGAGGGTGGGGCATTGAGATTCTCAAGCGCATGGTGTCGGTACGCAAACCCAGGGTCACCCATTGTCCGATGTGTTGTTGGTGTGGGTGGGTGGGTTGTGGAGGGTGGTAGAAGGGGTGGGGCATGAGATTCTCAACGCATGGTGTCGGTAGCAAACCCAGGGTCACCCATGTCCGAGGTGTTGGTTGGTGGTTGGTTGGGTAGGAGGATGGTAGAGTGTGGGGCTTGAGATTCTCAAGCGCATGGTGTCGGTACGCAAACCCAGGGTCACCCATTGTCCGATGTGTTGTTGGTGGTGGGTGGGTGGGAGGGTGGTATAGGGTGGGGCATTGATATTCTCAAGCGGCTGGTTGTCGTACGCACCCGGGTCCCCCATTGTCCCGAATGTGTGGGTTGTTGGTGGTGGTGGGTGGGTGGAGGGGGTGGTAGAGGGTGGGGCATTGAGATTCTCAAGCGCATGTGTCGGTACGCACCCACGGTCACCCCATTGTCCGATGTTTGTTGGTGGTGGTGGGGTGGTGGTGGGTGGGTGGGAGGGTGGTAGAGGGTGGTGGGGCATTGAGATTCTCAAGCGCATGGTGTGTCCGGTACGAAACCCAAGGTCACCCTTGTCTGATGTGTTGTTGGTGGTGGGTGGGGTGGGTGGGAGGGTGGTCAGAGGGTTGGCTTGAGATTCTCAAGCGCATGGTGTCGGTACGCAAACCCAAGGTCACCCATTGTCCGATGTGTTGTTGGGTGTTGGGTGGGTGGGTGGCTGGGAGGGTGGTAGAGGTGGGGCATTGAGATTCTCAACGCGCATGGTGTCGGTACGCACAACCCAGGGTCACCCATTGTCCGAATGCGTTGTTGTTGGTGGTGGGTGGGTGGGTGGGAGGGTGGGTAGAGGGTGGGGTCAGCAATCGTGATTCGCCGCAGTGAGTATCATAGGTGCGCTTCGTCGCTTATATTTTTTCTGTATTTCGTTTTTTTTCTTTGAGCCATAGCTTTTTTGGGAGGTTGGGGTGCGGTTGGAGCGAGGGGGGGAGTGGTGTGTAGGGGGGGGGTGGGGAGGAGGGGAGTATGTTGGGGA